>JBBGZY010001442.1:0-209675 GCA_037952925.1 Lithobates clamitans
AACTCTCATCCCAATTCCCTCTCTCTCTTCCCCAATGCCCTCTCTCTCTTTCCCAATTTCCCCCTCTCATCCCCTTCTCTCTCATCCTAATCCCCCTCTCTCTCTCTCTCTCTCTCTCATCCTCAATCTACTCTCTCTTTCTCATGCCCAACCCGCTCTCTCTCTCTCTTTCTCATCCCCCTGTCTCTCATCCTCAATGCTCTCCCTTTCTCTCACCCCCTTTCATCCCCAATCCCCGCCTCTCTCTCTCTCTCATCCCCCTCTCTCTTATCCCCAATCCCCTCTCTCTCTCATCCCCACTCTCATCCCCAATCCCCTCTTTTTCTCTCAACCCCCCTTTCTCACCCCCTCTCTCTCATCCCCAATCCCTCTCTGTTCATCCCCCTCTCTCTCATTCCCAATCGCCTCTCATCCCCAATCCCCTTCTCTCTCTCATCCCCCCTCTCATCCCCAATCTACTCTCTCATCCCCTCTCTCTTATCCCCAATCAACTCTATCTCTCCTCCTCCTCTCTCTTATCCCCAATCCCTTCTCTCTCTCTCTCTCACCCCCTCTCGCTCTCCTCCCTCTCTTTCTCTCATCCCCTCTCTCTCTCTCATCCCCAATCCCCTCTCTCTCATCCCCAATCTCCCATCTCGGTCTCATCCTCAACCCTCTCTCTCTCATCCCCCTCTCTCTTGTCCCCAATCCCCCCTCTCTCTCTCATCCCCCTCACTCTCATCCCCAATCACCCTGCCTCTCTCTCACCCACCTATCTCTCATCCTCAAACCCTTCTTTTTCTCTCATTCCTAATCCCCCTATCTCTCTGACCCCCCTCTCTTATCTCCAATTCTCTCTCTCATCCCCTCTCTTTCATCCCCCTCTCTCTCATCCCCAATCCCCTCTCTCTCCTCCCCCTCTCCCTCCTCCCCAATCCCCTGTCTCTCACCCCCTTTCTCATTCTCTCACCCCTCTCTCTCTTCATCACCATTCCCCTCTCTATCATCCTCAATCCCCTCTCATCCCCCAAACCCCCTCTCTCTCTCTAATCCCCAATCTCCTCTCTCTCTCATCCCCAATCCCCTCTCTCATCTCCGCTCTCTCTCTATCATCCCCAATCCCCCCTCTCTCTCTCATCCCCAATCTCCCACCTTCTCTCTCTCTCTAATCCCCCTCCCTCTCATCCCCAATCCCCCTCTCTCTCATCCCTAATTCCCTCTCTCATCTCCAATCATCTGTCTCTCTCTCTCATCCCCAATCCCCCCTCTCTCTCTCTCTCAAACATTGGCAAACCCAAGGCATACTGCAAGCAGGTACCCTCCACAATAGTCCCACTGTTAGGTGCTTATTCTTGGGGAGGGCGCAAGTAGCTGGTCTCGATAAGGGTGCAAAATAGTCTAGCACTAGCCCTGCAAAAGATGTCAAAGACACCCTTAAATCTTGTACTACAGGGCATGCATTTGAGCATCGCTGCATTTTACAAAGAGGCTCATCTATATAAAACATTGAAGGCAACTGGGGCACTGATGTTTTTTGTGCAGTCTTATGGTAATAGAAATATACTGACAATATACTAACAAAAGTAACAATATGCAGGTAACAGAAGAGCAACTCTATTGGGGGGGGGGGGGGGGTAACAAATTGACATTTACAGAAATATGCAAACAAACAGATAATTGTGACACTATATGGAAAGGAGCCCTGTATTACCTGATATGGAATTTTATTTATAGGCAACTCCTATCCTCATATTGATCAAAAGAGAGGAGATTGTAAAGGAAATCTGTTTTCCAAACATGGTAAAATGCAGGTTACATTTAACCATGTATTATACACATTTCCTTTACAATCTTCTATCTGGCTCACCATCTGATATGGAATTTTATAGATAGGCAACTCCTATCCTCATATTGACCAAAAGAAAGGAGATTGTAAAGGAAATTTGTAAATTCTGTATATAATTGTATTCTATTTTGTATGTATTGCACACTGCCCTCACTGTGCACATGGCACTAATAATGTTTTCATTACATGTTTGTATTCTTTCAAGTTCTGATTAGAATTAGTCTGCCTATGTTACGCCCCTTGTTACCATAAACTTTTAATGATAATATTAATGTGATACCTGCATAATAATGTGTATAAAAACCTTCAATTGCGTCATAATAAAGCAGAACAGTTGTTTGGAAAGATGTAGAGTGTATCTTTTGTGTCTGTTCCCTGCTGCAGTAGTTATTATTAATTTGGAACCACTAATCAATATGAGGATAGGAGTATCTATAAATTTCCATGTCATTACCCCAGAAAAAAAATTCTTCCCAGAGAAAAGGCCCCTTTTCCAGCACCCCCCCCCCCCCCACTTTCTACTCCAACAAATGCCCCCTTTTCCCAGCAAACCCCCTCATTACATTAAAGCACATACCACACCCAGGAGTGTAAGGGGAGTTCTCCTAAGCTTCCCCTCAGCTGTGTCATGTGACATAATAGTACTAAGGAGGAGTTTAGGAAAAGGAGCTTTGTTTGGCTCGGTGCCAACTCTGTATCTGTGTTCATACAGGGCTTCTGGGAGGTGCTGCAGAGCCATGAGATAATGTGGTAATGTGCATCCAGTGGTTGGTATTGTCATAAAACACTCCTAACAAATCTGTACCTGAAGTAGACCGCCCTCCCCCTAGGTACACCTAGATACACCACTTGTAACATGTACAGTATGCGTGGTAGGACTTTCCTGTCCCTAATTTACATATATATATATATATATATATATATATATATATATATATATATATATATTCACACAGTACTGCACTCCTTGGTTATAAAAAAAATTGAATTTTTTCCAGTTATTACAGTTCAGAGGAATTTACTACATAAAGACAGTTCCAGGTGTCCCTGTTCTTCAAGCTCAAGCCAGGTAAAGTAATGTTAAACCCAGTCAGTATAATCGCACACACAAGTGTAGCATCCTCCTGGGTAAGTGCCAGGAATAAGTAAATTTAGTTCTGGCTCACTGTATCCAGTGGAGCTGCAGTCTGTGTTAGGCAAATTCAGTTTGGCACACTGTAACCAGTGTGGCTGTGCTGATTATTCTAGTCCGTTCAGTGTTTCATCTGCTGCATGTTTGATTGCTCAATATGCTTTCTGGAGAACTGTGGGTTGTTCTGAAACATAGGTGTGGAGCAAGTCAAGTGGACAGCATGAATATTTGTACAGCCCCGGCCAATCCCCAGGAGGCTTGCCCAGATGGCTTATGGGAGTATTTATAAATACTCTGAGACTCAGAGCTTTTTATTTTTCCTTGGAAGTATATCACAGCGTAAGGGAAGCTGCTTGCTCACTTAGGCCATCCTGCTATGTGCCTGCAGGGTGCCGAGGTCTCAGGTGGGCAACCTGAAGGATTTATTTCCTGGAAGCTGCAGAAAGCTGATAGAGGGACAGTGGTCTGAAGGTCTAGCCTGGTATCACAGGGAGAAGGTGTCACATAGATGTTGTGACAGGAATCAGCACAGGGATAACCAGATAAATGTAGCTACACCAAGAAAACTGGGACCAGACTGTTATTTACAGTGAACAATAACCACATATCAACAGCAATAAACATGAGAATGTATGAAACTCAAAACCAAATAGACAAAATTCCTAACCAGCAACCTAACAAACAAACTAAATACATACAAATGAGAAACATGTAAGGCAGGGGAGAGCTGGTAGAAGATGGGAAGGGGGGAAACAAAACTGGGATGGAAACAAGGCAGCAGGATACTGGATGCTGGGCAAGGGCAAGAGTAAGATCTAGAGAAGATGGCTTCAGAGTCAGGCAGCAGCACAACAAACAGGGAACAAGCAGGAGCAGCCAAAACACTGAGACAAGGCACAGTAGCAAAGGTGGAACTTAAGTACCCCCCAAGCAGGTGTGGCCAGGTGGAGCTGATCCCTGAATCAGGCTAGGAGACACCTGCTAGTGGACACTAAAACTGCAGCTTTCCACCCAGAGCACCACAGTGCCAACAGCAGGTGAACTCAGTCCTAACATATTGGAAGGAGGCAACCAACTTTACAAGGAGATTTGTGAGTACAATGCTAGAGAGTCAGTTGGGTGTGTGGAGAAAAAAAAGGGACATCAGCGGGTGTTCTGAAGAGCTCAGTCCATTTGGCTCTTTGTGAAGGGACTCAAATTGCTCAAAAGAGGACATTTTTGTGCCTTTAACTACGGTTACAAAGCCAAGTTCACTGGCCGCTTTTACAAGGGCTTACAGTTCTACAGAAGGAAGTCTATGTACATTGGTAACAAAAAGAGCCCCTCACACCAAATATCCCCTCATAAATATCTACATACAAACATGTCAGTCAAATAAAGCTTTGAAAGTGCAATCATACATGCATTTCACCATCTGAGCCATCCGGTCTCTCCGTCTGTATACCCAAGGAGAAGACAACACTTCCTTGTTACGGATCCAGCAGCGGTGGAACGCACGTGTCACTTCCGGTATTGTGTGGGTCACACCCTTGAGGATGTAGATATTTATGAGGGGATATTTCTGGTGTGAGGGGCTCTTTTTGTTACCAATAAATGGGATCACGCTATGTGTGCTTTTTTCTGTTTTATGGCTTTTATTGGAGTGCTTATCACCTATTGATCTCCTGGAACGGTGGTGACTGCAGTATATGGTGCAGAGGATTACTATTCTTAGAGGCTGTTTTATTAGAGTGCTCTGGTGAGTGTAACCCCCTGAGGGGAGTGTGTTCTCACGTGCTGGAATCTGAGAGAATCGGTGGAAGGTGCACACTGAGAGATGCTTTAAGGATCACCTATGAATATTATCTGAACTATTTCACACTCCTCACTGTTCTTAAAGACTTTTCTGTGAAGTTGGCCACAAGCCTTTATTGCTCAACAATAGCGCTGTTTATAGTATCTGACTCACACAGTCTGTTTTTGGATTGTCTATGTGTTTTTATATAGTATTTTAAAATTTTGTATTGTTTTAAACAGCTGCTGAGATAGGATTTAACCCCTTTTATTTGATAAAATAACTGGGTTCTTTGTTATTAATAATGAGTTTTTGGGTTACCATTTTGGTACTTTGGGAACAGTATCTAATCTTTTTGGTGCTGAGCGGTGTACTGTAGGCCTTTAGTTACACCTCTATTGCTTTAATATAACTTTGTTATTTCGGAATGTTTCATTTATTCATTGATGTTATTATGTGGCTGGTACTTACTGGCATTTTATTCCAATGACATGTTTCCCCTTGCAGGTGCATTTTATTCAGTGGGTTTCACATTACTTTGCCTCAAACCTGATGAAGGGTTGGGGCACCAAAATTGTATTTATGTAGTATGTTCCTATGTACTGTGATAACTGGAATAAACTGTGTAATTTTGAATAACCAAAATGGCAGGGTTGTTCAGTGTATTGCAACATACTGTATATAAACATTGAATGAAGTGGAGACCATGAAGGACATGCAGCATGTTTAACAGTGATCGACATCACATGCAACTTGTCTGTGTATATATATATATATATATATATATATATATATATATATATATATATATATATATAGTCCTTTCAGTGACCATCAAACATGCTCATGTTCTTTCAATGAATCCCATTAAAAAGAGTCCTTTTAGTGTTTTGATATATTTACTGCTTTTAAGTACAGCCGCAACATCCGAGATCTTAAAATATATTTTTAGCTAGCTCTCCTGACATCAACATTGCAATTTGTAAATAATATTCGCAGTGTGATGGATGGTGGAGATGGCAGAAAAGACAGCCTAAGGCCTTTAATAAGATTCAAAATAGAGAGGGAATTAGATGCATTTCTCCCCCATACTTGGGAAAATTGGTTTGAACCGATTGAAAATCAATAGATTGTTTCACTGAACTGACACATGGATGGCTTCTAGGCAGAATACTCTGACGACATCATCTCAGAAGATGCGAATATCAGGAAAGCTAAACTTAATTTGAGCAGCACAATGCTTTTATGGTGACACTGACGCTTTTCAGAGAGATGTGCTCCCGATATCAAAGCAGCCAAGACATTTCATGATACAACAATATTTTAATGTAATTTAGCCTTCCAGAGAGGGTAATGGATGGCAGGATGATCAGTTACATTCCCTAAGAGGCATATGCCTATTACAGGATAAAGAGTCTTCATTTTGAAAGATGAATGAATCTTGCCCTAGGCTACAACTGCCAAGGATGAACAGAACAGGACATGTTACTAAATTTGAAAAAGAAAAACAACTATCCGAATAAATACCCAGAAAACAAACAAAGGCATAGGAAACCTACCTATTTCTTCAATTAAAATGACAGAACGTGAAGAGAGAAGAGTACAGTAGTCACAAAATAGCTCTTGAACTGATGGGATATAAAATCACTTGCAGTTTGCCAAGAATAGCAAGCTTTCGTTTAGAAACTTCATTAAACTTGATGTATAAAACCGTTCTAAGGGAAATTGAATGTGCATTGCAAAAGAAAGATAAGGGTAGACAGAGTTCTTTCTCACAGTGTTTAATGTATTATGCTCAGAGATATTCATCCTTCTCCACTTATATTTTAACTTTGTAATGAACTAAATTTGACCATATTATAAATTCTGCACAATAACGTCTTTCACCAGTTACTTTGTTGCTATCCATAGTCCAAGAAAAGTTCCTGAAGGTAAATTGCATGATTCCGCAGCCATTTGCTTTCTAACAGGCTTTAAAAATATATACATTAAATCAACGTTACATGCTTTATATTATTTTTTTCTACCTTACTGTGAAGAAATGGATTTTAATTCTTCATTTTCTATAACATTGGCGTATCTGTTCTGGGCACCTGCAATTATATTATATACACATTCTGCTAGATCTATTTATAAAATTATTTAGCAATAAGAAAGAAAAGAGTTGTTCAATATCCCCTGTGTGTATAAATCACAGTGAAACAATTTCTGTATTGATGGCCATTTTTTTCTTATCATTTTTTTTAATTGGATGGAGAGTTCAGCACATTACCAGTGGTTCCAGGAAATAATATAGGAAAAACGTTTAAAAAATATTGCTACCTGTGCTCAAGTGACATAATACAGAAATAGACACATCACAATGTACCCTTTTCTTTTATATTGTTAATGAAGTGTAGCCATCAAAAAACCTTTTCTACAGTCTACAATGACAGACATGTGTATACCTTTGAATAGAACCTAATTGCTTTTGTTTAAAGCACAACGGTCATATAAATATTGTACATCTACATCCTCCACCCTACCTATATTTTCCTGCTACAGAAGTTGCACAGTGTGTGATATCATGTCTGTGCAGTCCAACAGGCACCAGAGTTTGGTCTACGTTTGACCTACCGCCCTCCATAATCTATCAGGCCTAATCTGAAATGTCCCCTAAATTTCTGATTATTACAAGTGTGAGGATGCTTGTGAGGAAGGGTGTGATAAATATGGATCTATGTCATAATATAGCACTAAAGTGGAAGAACAAGAACTGCACTGTCACTGAGACAAAAAGAGATGTATATAATGTTAATAATCAAAATGTATATTTAAGTTTTTGGTAGAAGATGGTGGACTTTTTCTTTTGTTTATATTATGTAGGATGCAAAAGATGAAGTAGTAACCCCTGACATTGGAAACAGAATTACTAAATTCACTGGACTCCACCTAAAATGAAATCTTATGTTTATCCACTTGCCCTCCAGAAGATATACCCCTTCATGACCATTTTTTGCAATGCAGCACTGCATTAGTTTACCTGAATATTGCACAGTTTTACGATTCTGTACCTAACTAAAATGTATGTCCTTTTTTTCCCCACAAATAGAGCTTTCTTTTGGTGGTATTTGATCACTTCTGCGTTTTTTAATTTTTTGCACCATAAACCAAAAAAGGCAGACAATTTTGAAAAAAACAATATTTTTTGCTTTCTGCTATAAAACATATCCAATAAACAAAAATTGAAAAAATCTAATTTCTTTATAAATTTAGGCCAATATCTATTAGATATGTGATCTGGCACAGAGCGGCCGCCCTGCTGCAGTACATGTACAGTGGGTGGTTCCCAATAGACCTTTAAGATCATGGGCAATTTGTGGAAGACATTGGGGTTGATTTACTAAAGGCAAATAGACTGTGCACTTTGCAGTTGCTCCAGAAATTAGTCATTGATCAGAAGCTCTGCTGACTTCCATCACCCAATCATGTGCAAGCAAAAATGCAGGTTTTTTTTCTTGCATGTGATTGGATATTCTTTGCAAAGTGAAGCTTTACCTCATTTACTAAGCTCTGGAGCAAGTGCACTTTGCAAAGAGCACAGTTTCATAGTTTCATAGTTTTATAGTTGGTAAGGTTGAATAAAGGCACTAGTCCATCTAGTCCAATCTGCAAACTTGCTGTATGTGTGTTCATGTTGATCATTTACCATATATCTGTATATTGTGTTCTTCACTAAGATGTATGTCCAAGAGTATTTTAAAACTATCAATACTCCCTGCCAACACCACTGATTGTGGAAGAGAGTTCCACATTCTTACCACCCTAATGGCCCGTACACACGGTCGGACATTGATCGGACATTCCGACAACAAAATCCATGGATTTTTTCAGACGGATGTTGGCTCAAACTTGTTTTGCATACACACGGTCACACAAAGTTGTCGGAAAATCCGATCATTCTGAACGCGGTGACGTAAAACACGTACGTCGGGACTATAAACGGGGCAGTAGCCAATAGCTTTCGTCTCTTAATTTATTCTGAGCATGCGTGGAACTTTGTGCGTCGGATTTGTGTACACACGATCGGAAGTTCCAACAACGGATTTTGTTGTCGGAAAATTTTATAGCAAGCTTTCAAACTTTGTGTGTCGGAAATTCCGATGGAAAATGTGTGATGGAGCCCACACACGGTCGGAATTTCCGACAACAAGGTCCTATCACACATTTTCTGTCGGAAAATCCGACCGTGTGTACGGGGCATTAGAGTTCATATTCAAAGCATATCTATATTTACCTCTATCTTACTATGACACTTTGGGCATCTAGGATCACAGAGCTAGTTTGTAATTAATAAGACACTCATTGCCCTGAGTCAGTACTTTTGAGTAGAACTTCCCTTTGAATAGTTGATTATGTTTTACAAAGACTTGCCTGTTAATTCACTATATTAAAAAAGAGAAGTTGGTTTTCATGAAACTATAAATAGCAATTCTTCAATTCTTTAAGAAATGCCTATTTTTAGGCTAAACATTTGTTAATCTTTAGTTGTAGATGTCAAACAATGGAGGTACTTTGACATGTCAGCTTTGTGCAGCCCCATTTTCATTTTTAGAACTAATGAAACAACAATTTCTTTTCAAACCTTTCACGTTTGAGTTTCACATGCTTTGACCCTTCTTTGCTTCTTTCTGTGGTCCACATTTCATATAATTTGGAGCTGTCAGGAACATACATTTTATTAGGTTCTGAAACAAAGCAAAGTACTGGGTCTGTTATCTAAATTTCTTCAAATGACAATGGGGAGCAGTAAGCACATAGAAGCATAACAGCTGCTAATGAAATTTGTAGAGCTGCAGGTCTTAGTGGCATTGTTGTATACACCTATACTAGCATTCTAAGTGTATTTCTAAAATTGCATTTTTAGAAAAGTTGAAATTGTACTTTCAGATGTAAAACGATTTACCTTATTTTTTGCATCTCTGTTTGTTTTTATTTTGTTTTCACTGAGGATGGAATTCAGGTTTGCAGTTACCATGGGGTTTGGCCCAGACTTCACACCCATTGCTGAATAAGGAAACAAGATTTTTAGCACGATCTGTAATTTACAAAGAATGTAGAAAGGGAAAGACAGCTGATATACAAGTAAAACCTATGTAGGAAGATTTGTTTCATCTCTGTGTATCATCTGAGGCTATTCACTTCACTGGGTATAGGAGAGGGTTTATAGCCACTTTAACCACTAGCCGACCAGCTCATGCAGATATACTGCGGCCGGTCGGCTCTCCTGCACGAATCACCATACCTGTACGGCAGCTTGTGCAGGCGCAGTTACTGGTCAGCGCACGCTGCTGCTAGCATGCTGTCGCTCCTGCACACTGCAGGAGCATGCCCGCTGGTTGGGCAGACTCAATGTCTGCCGGCGACCCGCGATTGCCTAGTAGAGAGGCAGAATGGGGATCTGCCTGTGTAACAAGGTGGATCCCCGTTCTGACAGGGCTCATGTCAGAGATCTACTGTTCCCAGTGATTGAGAACACTGATTTCTGTCATGTCACAGTGAGCTCATCCCCCCTATAGTTAGAACACACCTAGGGAACACACTTAACCCCTTGATCGTCCCCTAGTGTTAACCCCTTCCTTGCCAGTGTCATTTTTACATTGATCAGTGCATTTTTATAGAACTGATCAATGTAATAATGTCACTGGCCCCCAAAAAGTGTCATATGGGGTCAGAATTGTCCGCCACAATGTCGCAGTTCCGCTAAAAATCACAGATCGCCACCATAATTAGTAAAAACAATAAAAAAAATAAAAGACCCTAAATCTATCCCATAGTTTGTAGATGTGATAACTTGCCCAAACCAATCAATATACGTCTATTGTGATTTTCTACTTTATTGCATTTAAATCACTTTTCAGCAATTATCCTCATATATATTGTATGCAGCAGATGTTTTTTAAACATTCGTCGTTAGTAATAATAGAAGAAATCACCGGCACTAAGATACCTGAAGAGCCATGGGTATGTCTGTTTCACGAGGTCAGAATGTCCATCAAACAATATAGGAGATCATTGCTGCCCCACCTCTTAAACGCTGCAAAAAGTGTAATCCCCCAACAGTGGAAGGACCCCGAGAGTCCTTCTGTATATTGTGTTCTTCACTAGAATGTATGTCCAAGAGTATTTTAAAACTATCAATACTCCCTGCCAACACCACTGATTGTGGAAGAGAGTTCCACATTCTTACCACCCTAACAGCTTTGGCTAGTTAAAATTAACAAAATTTACAATTTGGAGCTTCTTAGGTTTAGTGGCGAAATAGGAGAAGAAGGGTTCAAAAGGAGATGGAAAGATTGGGAAAAGTATAAGCATTCACTGAGATATGCCGAAAGGATGGTAGAGGGAAGGTAGTGTGAGTAAAGGGTTGAGAGCTGGACTACAGTTACATACAGACAGATACTTGGAGAGATCTGGGGGGTGGATAGGGGTGGGGGGGTGGGAGGTTGTAATGATGGGACTAATTTTATATGTATAGTAGAGTTGGGGGTGACAACCCGGCTAGGCTGAACTGATTTTGTATGAACGTTTTTCTTTTGTCTCAAAAAAAAATTCCTAATAAAGAGATGGAAAAAAAAATAAAAAAATAAACATTCGTCAACCAATATACTATATGGAGCCAAGCATTATCATTCAGCATAGCATTTAATTTAAGCTTCTATTGTAAAACAAACTTTGCATCCTGAATGCCGACTCACCACCTTTGAGTTTCCCGAGATTTTTTTTCAGGTTCGTTTCTGATCAGCCTCGGGGTTTAGTTCATTGCTCCACTGTAACCTCCCGAAAAAAACTCTCCTGTTGTTCTCAGGGTCTGGGTAAATTATTATGTAGCCATTGATACTCCTCAGTGTACCCCCCTTCTCTCTTCTCAGGCTCAGCTGGCATCCACTGAGGTTTTCCGGGATCTTTCTATTCACTCCTGATCTCTGCCGTGTGCTTTCAACGCTCCCGCCAGAGGGTGGATCCATGGGCTCGCAGCCACGGCTATCGGCATGTGCCGCCAAGCCGAAGCGATCACCCCGACCCGCTCCTGACTCCTGACTTTGTCCTCTGCTCTGGTCCGCGGCACCCCACAGGTATGTTCGGTTCCCAGTCTTCCTACCTTGTTACCTTGCCCTCGCCACACTACTGAGAGCCACAACTACAAGTCCAAGTTTAGGAGGTAGTTTGGGCAGTGTATCCTATAACGCAGGTTGAGTGTGGTTCAGTCTCCTCACAATCAGCTGTTCAGAATCTCCTTGCTCAGCTCAGCTGCGGCATGACAGGTTCAGGAGGCGGGGCTGTACGGCAACCTAGCATCTGCGCATGACGTTTGACGTTCTGGGCTCTGTACTTGGTCGGCTGAGACTACCTCGTAGCGCTAAGGATCCACCGAGGAGAGGGGTGAGAAGTCATTATCAGCATCCCGGGTCCGCCGTGACCATCAGTACACTGCTAATACCCATTGTATGGAATGTCCTGTTCATGTGTTTACTTTTTTTTATCTAAATGTGAGTTTAATGTAAGGGGTTTTTTGCGTTTATCCAATAAATGGTTTTAAGCTATATTACGCTATTGGAGGCTTTTTTCTCTTTTACATGATAATATCACGTCACCTGATGAAAAGCCTAGCCCGTTAAGGAGGTCCTTTTGTCTTTCTTCCAACGTGCTCCAGCTCGTGTCACCCCTTGGGGGGTCTTACACAAAGCCTGTGTGCCGCACATGAGAATGCAAGGCATATATATTTGGTGAGTGCGGCTTCACTAGGGGGAATCACAATCACTACCGGTGTGGTGAAGGCGTACATGCATAGCGGTTAAAGATTTATTGCACTTTTACCTCTTCAGTGGCACTGTGGCTTTCTCCATTTACTATTCACAGCCTGGACTTTATGAGTTTTTGAGTCTGAACTTTTGTATTTGTTTCACAGAATTTAATTATTTACCATTTGATTATATGGGACTCTAATTTATTTGTTCTATACAGTCACTTTAAATAGTCACCTTATGATAATAGTTTGATCTTATGGTGATATTGTGCTTATGTGGTTTATCCATCTGACTTTTTCCATCTGACTTTCCGACACACAAAGTTTGAGAGCTTGCTATAAAATTTTCCGACAACAAAATCCGTTGTCGGAAATTCCGATCGTGTGTACACAAATCCGACGCACAAAGTGCCACGCATGCTCAGAATAAATAAAGAGATGAAAGCTATTGGCTACTGCCCCGTTTATAGTCCCGACGTACGTGTTTTACGTCACCGCGTTCAGAATGATCAGATTTTGCGACAACTTTGTGTGACCGTGTGTATGCAAGATAAGTTTGAGCCAACATCTGTCGGAAAAAATCCTAGGATTTTGTTGTCGGAATGTCCGATCAATGTCCGACCGTGTGTACGGGGCATAAGTTATAAAACTTCAATAACAACATTTCTATTAGGATTTTTCTCCAGATCACAGTATGTCCAAAGCTGTTCTCATTTTCTTACTCGCTGCTCAGTGGATTACTGCAGGTTAGGGCCAGATAAAAAAGCAGATTATAACTAACAGTGCTGCAAAAAACAGGTACTAACAAATGTATGCCTATCTAAAACATTAGTCCAAATACTAACTAGACTTTGCTACTATGTTCACATGTAACACTTTCAACCTTTTAAGCCCTGATAAAGGAGGCAGGCTTTGGCCCCTGAAACATGTTGGCTGTTTGTACAGTTTTCACCTGATTACAATTGATTAAACTTGTATATGACTTAATATCATGGTATGGCCCTGTAATAATGTACTCTACAGAGCATGTCCAAGATGGCTGCCTCATTCCTTATGTGCTCCTGACCTTTCCCTAAGGACATTCATCCAACAATATATACAACAAATATAAGGGGATTTGTATTCTAACAAAACCTAAGCTATGCAGGAAGCCTCCAAGAACAGTTGGATTGCCATCCTACATAAATATACAAACTGGATTGAAAATCACAGACTCCAAGAATCCAAAATTTTAAGACCTTATTGCTAGAGTAATATAGATGTCATCAAGCAACAGAGCTAAAGGTATGTGGGCAATAATAAAACAGCCATCAAACCACTTAAGCTGCCTAGATGGTTTTTTTTTGTTGGTCATTTAGCCAGCTCCTCCATCCAAACAAATGAGGTGGATAGAGCAATCCCCTCCACCATTGGGACATTGTATTCTTAAGCAGGACTCCCCACTACCAGAATAAAACACATTGATCCGTGGCTGCAGCCGCTGATCAACAAAAGTTATCCAACTTGTCTGTTCAAAATAAAGTCAATCTAATGATCAACTACTGTCCAACTGGAACATCCTCATACTAATCGAAATTCGACCAGTCCCTGCTAAACTGGCTGAATTTCGATCCATCTATGACCTCTAATTAGTCTTCTACTGTGTCAGTATGCACATTTGCTAATTCTCATCTACAGCAATATAAATGCTTCTTAAATCAGAAAGGCTGGCAACTCAGATTCTCTTGAATAAAAGTACTTATTCGTTACATGGATGCACGGGTACAGGCTATATGCTGACGCGTTTCAGCTAAAAAGCTGTCATCAAAGCATACATGTTTGATTTAAAAACTGATATTTATAAAAAGAGTAAACCATCCAAATGGGGCGGGTGCATCCTGATCAGAAATAATCAAATCAATTAAAAACACATGGAGAAAAAAGTTAGAGACACAGCAGGGATATGAAGGACATATCATGAACAAATAAAACATTTTCTGCCAGTATTCCAACAAATATATCAAAACAATGTAGTTATGTTAAGAAAAGAGTTATGTCCATCCTATCATTCAAGCCATATGGTTTTCTAGCATTGAGGGTATGGATCCACCACACTTCATGTTTAAGCAGAATACGATGAGTGTCACCTCCTCTTGGTAGTTTTTGTAACCTGTTCAGCGCCAAAAAAAGAAAAGGTGTCAAGATTGCCATGGTGTGCTTCTCGGAAATGTTTTGACACATTTGAAATATTTTTAGCATTAGTATTTGTAGTGTCATTCACATGTTCCGAGATTCTAACTCTCGACGGGCGTATACTGCACCCAACATATTGCAGGTTACAGGCGCTACATTGAATTACATAAACCACTGATCTAGAATTACAATTAATATACTGTGTGATGGTATATGTTTTCTTAGTAGAAAAGGAAAAAACTGAGGTACTTTTTTATGTATATGGCACTGCCTGCAGGTATTATGGCCACACATGTAGGATCCTATAGTGGAAAGCCAAGTTTGTGGTTTGTTTGGCTTCTGAGAGCAAAACAAACTAGGTGACAGCATATTACCTAGACTGAGGGCTTTTCTACTAGAGAAATTACAACCCCCCTTAATGGCACTATATAGACTATTTGGATTTGACTCTGATGGGGCATTCAGATAGCAACACATTGACTTCTAGAACTTTTAGAAAGCCCTGTGCAGGGAATTCCCTTTTATTGGCTAATAGCTGTCACCCAAGTCACACAATTAAATCTTTGCCCACTGGTGAATTCATCAGGACCAGGAGGAACTGTTCTACAGAGGAGGATCTTCTGCAAGAATGTACAGTAATTCAAAAGCGTTTGGAGGGCTTACTTATACTTGTTATAAATATCAGTTTTTAAATCAAACATGTATGCTTTGATGAAGGCTTCTTAGCCGAAACGTGTCAGCGTATAGCATGTACCTGTGTACCCATGTAACTAATAAAGTACTTTTATTCAAGAGAATCCAGTTGCCACCCTTCCTGATTTAAGTATTGTATCTGTGGGGCCTGAATGTCTTGGCTAGAGCCGGATCACAGTTCGTGGACTTTTATATTTTCAGTGGAGTTGGGGTAACAATTTGTTTCTAATATATATGCTTATCCAAGTAGAGCAAACCTTATTGGTGTTCCCAGCAAAACTAATTTACTCAGCTGATATACACTATATTGTCAAAAGTATTGGGATGCCTGCCTTTACATGAACTTTAATGGCATCCCAGTCTTAGTCCGTAGAGTTCAATATTGAGTTGGCCTACCCTTTGCAGCTATAACAGCTTCAACTCTTCTGGGAAGGCTGCCTGCAAGGTTTAGGAGTGTGTCTATGGGAATATTTGACCATTCTTCCATAAGCACATTATCAAGCACTGATGTTGGACCAGAAGGCCTGGCTTGCAGTCTCTGCTCTAATACATCCCAAAGGTGTTCTATCAGGTTGAGGTCAGGACTCTGTGCAAGCCACTCAACTTCCTCCACCCCAAACTCGCTCATCCATGTCTTTCATGACCTTTCTTTGTGCACTGGTGAGTAGTCATGTTGGAACAAGAAGGGGCCATCCCCAAACTGTTCCCACAGAATTGGGAGCATGAAATTGTCCAAAATGTCTTGGTATGCTGATGCCTTAAGAGTTTCCTTCACTGGAACTAAGGGGCCAAGCCCAACCCCTGAAAAACCAACCTACACCATAATCCCCCCTCTACCAAATGATTTGGACCAGTGCACAAAAACAAGGTCCATATAGACATGGATGAGCGAGTTTGGGGTGGAGGAACTTGACTGGCCTGCGTAGAGTCCAGACCTCAACCTGATAGAACACCTTTGGGAAGAATTAGAGTGGAGACTGCGAACCAGGCCTTCTCGTCCAACATCAGTGCCTGACCTCACAAATGCGCTTTTGGAAGTATGGTCAAACATTCCCATAGACACACTCCTAAACCTTGTGGACAGACTTCCCTGAAGAGTTTAAGCTGTTATAGCTGCAAAGGCTGGGCCAACTCAATAGTTAACCCTATAGACTAAGACTGGGATGGCATTAAAATTCATGTGCGTGTAAAGGCAGATGTCCCAATACCTTTGACAATATAGTGTATAATATAATTTATTTATATTCTCCTGTTTTTTGACCATTTGATCAAGTAAATCTAAAACACACATAAAACCATCCCTAATTCCCATCCTGATGTCTCTTGGCATTTTAAAAAAGACCAATAGGGGGTGCAGAGGAGAATAGACAAACAGAAACCTACCTACACTGAATATACAGTATATCAGTCACCTCACCTACAACCTGTCTACCTCAACTGAGTAATCAATTATAAACCCTGATCAGATCAGGGTCCAGAACAAGGAGGGATGAAACACAAACTACTTTGTGGTTCCTCCCCACTGAAAAGAATCACAAAATCAGGAAAATCTAAATCCAGGTACCTACTCCATCATGACTACCTTTTAAAATGCTGAAAAATAAGACAGTTGTCATTGCTGATTTCGTTGACTTCTGTTACCCTGTATACACCACAGAAACATGGCTAGATGAAAATGCAGGACCCACCCTAGAAGCAGCAGTTACAAGCAACTACCCAGTATTTTACTATCCAAGACAAGTTTACAAGTGTGTGGGAGTTGCAATCTTCTTTAAATCCAAACTGTACCTTAGCCCCCTCTCCATTGGCCCAATTAACTTATTTAAATTTATAGATGTGCAACTATCTGGAAAAATTTACTTTAACATTTCACTCACATATCACATTACCCTCTGGTGATAGAAAAGCCTTTCTTCAGAAATAAATAGTATTATGACTGTGCTGGCCATATACCACCCTAGATTGCTTATCCTTGGAGAATGCAATGCCTGGGTTGATGAGAAGCAATCCCAATTTGCACAGAAACTCCTTCTTACTATGACAGAATACAAAAGGTCATACAGAATGTCATACACTTGATCTTGTTTTCCATTGGGGTGTCAAAACAATTGCTCCAACTACAAACCTAGCTGTATAGTCAGATTGTCACCTTGTGTATTTCTGGACTGCTCTTCCATCTAACACAAACTTGAAAGAGGAACTTGTAAAATATCACTGATTAAGACGGCTCTTCTCAGATTTCTGTGGTAGTGAGCCCTTCAACTTTTGACTCCATTGCTCCTGTCAAGATCTCACAACTCTATGTGGCCTGGTAAGCTATAACTGCTATGCCGCGTACAGGCGATCGGAATTTCCGACAACAAATGTGCGATGTGAGCTTGTTGTCGGAAGTTCCGACCGTGTGTAGGCTCCATCGGACATTTTGTGTCGGAATTTCCGACAACAGATGTTTGAGAGCTGGATCTTAAATTTTCCGACAACAAAACCCATTGTTGTAACTTCCGAGCATGCGTAGACAATTCTGACGCACAAAATTCCACGCATGCTCTGAATCAAGTGTGAGATGGAAGCGTTCGGTCTGGTAAAACTACCGTTCGTAATGGAGATAGCACATTCGTCATGCTGCAAAATTTTTACTCTTTTAATGCAGCACATTCTCTTCTTCTTTATAATGCTAGAATAATGGAGTTTTGCTGCTGATATTCACACAGAGTTCTGACAAACTGATTTCTTTATTATTTCTTGTGATCTCTTGAATAATCTTTTTTTTTTTTTCGCCACATCTCCAGAATAATGTTGCAAATTTTTTTTTATAGTGATCTCCCTTTTTCTTTTTTTTTTTTATCAAGATCTCCTGATTTTTTTTAAACATTTTTTTTTCTAGTGATCTCCATAATATTTTTTGTTGTTTTGTGTGTCAAGCTACCACAACACCATTATTATCTTATATTTTTTAACCTCAAGGAGATTGGTTGGTGTCAGTGTCCCTTGTTAATTGTATTTTTGAAATGTACCTGCCTACTCACAAACAAACTGTCCTTTTTGAAGTAAAACACATAGCCAAGTATTTATGCATACTTGGCTATGAATTTATGATTTATGAATCCTGGCTGAGACTTTCCACGGCTTCCTCCTGCCTGAGACTTTCCTGTGTATGAAAAGGGGACATAGTTTTAGTTTTTTGGTCGTCAATCACACACAATTTTGAGCTCATGACTGTTGCAAATTGAATGTTAACAAATAGAAAAAAACTATCATTCTGACCCCAGCATTTTTCATTCTTGTCCCAATCATTTTTGGCTACTACTGTCGATTGATATGTAAACCACTTTGTTAAATCAGAAATTAGTGATCAATAATAACATCTAGTTAACATCATTAATTTTGTGACAAGAAATATGTTGAACAATTCTATACCTGACTCAAGCTGGGCTCCTCCACATCTTCCTGTGTGGAAGGCCCAGGTTAGACATCTGAAGCCTCATCTGAGGTGGAAGGAAGAGTGGAAGGAAGGGTTGAGAGTGATGGCCTGATTTCAGTCTGGTCTGACAAAAAACGCAGTCTGTCGTAGTACCAGAGCCTGGGGACATAATTGTCATCTGCTGCTGCTCCTGATCTCAGGGAATCCTGGACCTTTTTGTGCTCCCTATTATATGTGCTCCTCTGGCCACCAATTTTTCACTTCAAATAGGGGATGGTTGCCGTGGGAATTACCAGCTTCACCAATTCCAACAGTTGATCCAGCGCTGCCTTCCTCTTTATTTTTTGTTATTATGAAAAGGGTGTTTCACCTGCCACAGACAGGGCAGCTCTCTGTATTTATCAATGAAGTTGGGGAGGAAGTCATGATCGTTGAATCTATCTGCAAGACACAACACAAGACAAACCCTAATGTCAGGCTAAACTTTCCTAATCTTGTCCCAATATAGGCCTCAATCTATAAGCAGTATAGACCACTGATGCCCCAAGCTAAGATTGTACCTCCGTTAGCACGATCGATGCTTACGCTACTCCGTCCTCTGCTCAAAGATCATACGTACAACGCACGCATGTTACTCTTTATATACACATGCGTGAAACTCTGCCCGCCACTGACCTTCTTGCTAGTATATTCCCCGCCCCTTCTCTTTCAGCGCAGTGGGAGAGCACATGGCGGTGACAGAGCAGGTGAATGCAGAGGAGAGCAGCATCAACGAGGAAAGCACAGAGCCACAAATGTGGAGATGGTGGACATCTTGAAGAGGGCCGACTATGACAGGAAATATGGACCGTGCAGAAACCCAAATATGAGAAAGGCCAAAATCATGAGTAAAGTTGTAAAAAGTCTGCAGAAGAATTTTGGGGTACGGCGATCCAAGGATCGAAAAACCAAACAGTTCTCCACTTCCTAATTCAATGTTAGGGGCATGGCTGTACGGCAATCACATGTAACATTTGACGCTGCACACTGAATTATGAAGTGGACAACTGTTTCGAGCCTGAGAGGCGGGTGAGAGTGAACCTGTTGTCTGCACACCTCGGGTCCACCGTGACCACCACATACCGCTGTTATCACTTGCTTTAAGGAATGCTGTGTTTTCATTTTTGGCTTTTTATTAATTTATTTGATGTGAGTTTAATGAGTGAAGATGTTTTAGTGTTTTAATTAAACTGGTTTTACGTTATTACACTATCTGGAGCACTTTATTATTTTCATGTGGAGAGATCCTGATTGATGTTCACGGCTGGATTCTGGAATTCACTTAACCCCTTTTGTGTGTGGTTGAAAGCGCTATAGCCAAGCACGGAAGTGTAAGGCATTGGAAGCTGGTGAGTGTGCTATCTGAAGGGAGTGGAATCACTGTCACATAGTGGTGTAGTGGAAGATTTGAGAAGACATCACATTAAGCTTTAATACTGGTTGATTTTGGATGTTTTATTATAGATTATTTGTTCTCTTATTTTCACACTTGTCACAGGGTGGTGAATATTCATTGTTGCATGTTCAGCAATTTATATTTGCTTTCACTTTATTATTAATTTCAGCACCACTATTTTTATCTCATTTTGGTTACAGGTTTAAATATTATTCACTATAATACATGATGTGTTTTATTTTTTTTAGGTGATGTGGATGTTGTGGAAGAAGAAATTCATTTCACCAGTGCAAGTGCACACATCCTCATTGGGGAGATCATGGTGTGCAATCGTGATGTAGAAAAGATAAAGGAAAGCATCAGTGATGTTCAACAAAAAATGAAGAACATCATTGATGGTTTAGGCAGAATCTAAAACACACAAAAATTGTACCATTTTGTCGAGGAATTTTTAATTTTAAGGCTCGGTTCACACTGATGCATTGCAAATTTAACGTGACTTTGACCCGACTGCGTTGCAAATCTTCTTTGAGAATTCATTACGTGTTTGTTGCGAATTTACTGCGATTCTACTGGAATTAATTGTCGTTTTGGGAGGTGACTGCGATTTCATGTCAGGCCAATGGAACCCAGTGTTTTGCTGAAGTAAAAAAAATAGCTGTATAAACTTCCTGTTCTTTTCCTGGTTTTTGTGGAGTGTGTGGAGAGTGTGTAGAGAGGAGCGTGGGATAGTATGTCAGAATGTACCATTCATTGGCTTTGGTTATGGCAGCAGTAGTTACTGCTACTGCTGCAGTCATAAAAAAAGAAGAAAGCCGGGCTGAGGAGGAGGATGATGATGTTGTTAACCAGAAGATACTGGGTACACCCTGTAATTGCAAATAGGGAGGAGAGAGGACAGTTCAAGATGATCTAAAATGATCTACGTCAACATAATGAAAATTTTTTCAACTACAATCGTATGTCAGTTGACAGGTGAGCAATTATGTAAAAGTTGTACTTTTTCTCCCCATTCCTCCATACCTGCCTTACCCTACACCCCCCTCCATCCCTCACCCTACATCACTCCCCCCTCCATCCCTAACCTTAACCCTAACCATAATCCGAACATCCCTCCCACCCCAATATCCCTTATCCCTCCCCCCCACTATACCTCACCCATCTATCCCTCACCCCACTTTTCCTTACCCCCTCCATCCCTACCCCCTCTATCCCTCACCCTCCATAACCCAATACATCCCTCTGCTCTGTATCCAACCTCCCTCCCTCACCCCACTTACTTCTCCCTCTTATCCTAATTTTCCCCCCTTTCACCCCACTTCCTTATCTGATACCTCTTCCCTTATCTATGTAATCTTACCTCTTCTCAGAATTTATTTAATTTTCAGTTTCGATTTATTGCTTCGAATGATCTACAGCAATGTGGAGCATCAGAACACCACTTTCCGAAATAGTGTGGTGCTAGCTGAGTGATTACTTGTCACCTTAAGGTAACATATTTAATAAAAAGCCAGATAGCCAGCAAATGCATATGCTTTTTTTTTGTCGTGGCAGCTGATCCACTCTTGGCCTCACGTATTTGATGTAGGTGTTGCGTAGACTACGCCACCTCGTCTTTACTTAACTTAGAGCAAAACACACAAAAAAGTAAGCACACAATTAATTATCCTTCTCCTTCCTTTCAGGTACCTGGCTACTGGCAATTCTTTCGCCAGTTTACAATACAAATTCAAGCTGGGCAAATCGACCGTGAGTTCTATTGTGCATAAAACTTGTGCAGCTATCTGGCTAGTTTTAAAGGATTTGGTGATGAAGAAGCCGACTAGGAAAGACTGGGCTAAAATTGCCAAAGTTTTTTGGGAGCGGTCCAATTGGGAATGTTCAAAACTAACAGGGTTCTGGAATAGGATCTTTGCAATCATCAGAAAGACGATGGATTTGTCCGTCCCTATGTCCCCCCACATAGCACTGCTGAACTTCCCAATAGAAAAAGCCGCTAAAAGTAAAAGGTGCCTCGCTCACTTTATCCTTCTAGGAGCTAAAATTACGATAGTGAAAGCATGAAAGCAGTCCACGGTTTCCAGTGACCAGGCCAAGCAAAAAATATCTTGGATCATGGCTCAGGAAAAAATTATTAGTATCCTACAAGATACTGTTCAAAAATTTGAGGCCATTTGGGAACCTTGGGCAGATTACATGCACATACCCTTGACATCTTCGTAGGAATTGGATAAAACAATCTTAGTAGAACATTCCGGAAGGACATCTCATTCCTCCTTCTATACATCGTCTTTCTTTTCTATCCCCTTCTTTTTCCTTTCTCTCTCTTTATTTTTCTTCCTTAATACCATCTTTGCTAAAATATTACCTGGTTAGGTGGGTAGCAGGCTTTAGAAGGTAACATCCCCTCTAGTTTAAATAGCATTTGATCTGTGGGTTAGATGTGCCGCTCCCCTTTCCATGACACAGCTTGTACCCATTTGGGGTGTCCGGAGAGGGGCGGCTCTTCCCCCCCTTATGTTTGATTGATGTACCTGCGGCCACTAACCACAGTTGTTTCTAAATATATCTATTTGAAATTTGTTCTCTTATACGTTGCATTAGTATGGATTTATTATTCCACTATGTAAATTAATGTATCAATGACTCTGTATTTTCTCTGAAAAACTTTAATAAAAAACTATTGAAACTAAAAAATATTTTTCATTTGTCCTAATGGCAGTGGCTGATGCCAATTATTCTTTTACCTATGTGGATATAGGATCATATGGAAGTAGCTCTGACTCCAGCATCTTCTCGCATTCTTCTTTTGGCAAGATGCTTCGGGAAAACTGAACTTCCTGATAATCTCCCACTTCCTGGAACAAATCTACCTCTGGAGCCTTATGTCTTTGTTGGGGATGAGGCATTCCCTAATTGTGAGCGCCTTCTACGGCCATATGCAAACAGGGGACTTTCCACTGCAAAGAGGGTATTCAATTACAGACTGTCAAAGGCAAGACGTGTAGTGGAGTGTGCTTTTGGCATACTTGCCAATAAGTGGCGTTTCCTGCACTCACCTATCAGCCTTAGTATGGAGCATGCCATTGGTGCAGTGCAAGCAGCATGTGCATTGCACAATTTTGTTCGTGCTCGAAATGGGTACCTATTTGAGGACTCTTTGATGCATGACCTCAAAGAGCCAACATGGATCAGAACCCATGGCAACTACAGTGGGGAAAATGTTCGCCAGGACTTCACAGAATACTTTATGTCAGCAAATGGGCAGCTATTGTGGCAGCTCGATGCAATAGGTTAAAATGCTGTACTCTGCTTCACATATTTGCATGGTGTCAATTTTCATCGGTAAAAATAAAGAATTGAATGCTATACTGTTCATGTGGGAGTCAATATTTTACAGGGTGTGTTGTGTACATATCGATCTTCACATACCATATCCTCACTACAGATAACCTTAATCCTAATCTTAACCCTAACACTTTCCATAACCCTAACCGTAAAATGAACCCTAACCCTGACACATCTACAATCAGTGCATCAATAGACAAATACACATCGATAAGCAATATACTTACAAGTTTGTTTATAGGTTCCAGGAGGTAAGCTATACCGGTCATGGTACATGAGATGGATAATTTGCATCATAGTAAGCAATAGTAAGCATTACAAGCAATGCAGACAGATATCACACCATAGTTGTCTTCAAAAAAATATTTTTTATTTTTTTAATTTGTAATCTTCATGTAATTACATACTTTTTGAAACATTTTCGGGAAACAATTAAACTTCAAACATTGTAAAGAACCACATAACGAGGAGACAATACTCTGTCTCTTTTTATCCTTCCCTTTCTATCACCCTTCTCCCCCTCACTCGATGTCTTCCTTCAAGTCTAACTTAGTATGACCCTCTAACTTCCTCAAACCTTCTAACTTCCTCATACCCTATAACTTTCTCTGAGCCTCTAACTTCCTCTGACCCTCTAACTTCCTCTGACCCTCCTACTTCCTCTGACCCTCCTACTTCCTCTGACCCTCTAACTTCCTATCTGTTTCTTTAACCTTCAACACACATGGACATAGTGGACATTTTCACATTTCTTGTACAAAAAGAAGCAACTAAACCTTCACCTCACTCTTGTACGCTCTCTCTTCCTCCCTCTTTTGTACATGTATCCCACTGCATAATGCACACGGACCTGAAAAGTTGGTATGGACCAAAAAATATTACTTTACGTAAACAAATCCAATATGGTTGACAACATGAAAGAGGCAGTGCCGTTTAACAGGTAGGCATCTATAAATTCAAAAAAGTTGTAACACTCTGTTGCTCAGGCGTTGCTTGCCTCAAAGGTACAGGTGGGGATATCACTCTATCCGGTGGTTCACTCGGGGGCCCATATTGCAAAATCGAACCACAGCCCTTTACATTTTGTTTAGAGGTGGGATACATGCCCTGACATTGGTGGTCAGAGGTGGGATGCATGCCCTTACATTGGTGGTGCATCTCACCTCTCACTCTAATCTTTTTTCAATCTATTTCTTAAGTTAACCCGTCAAGATATGAACAAATATCTCAATAAACTGTTTAAATTCACTAAAAAATATAAAACATTACGTAAACAAATCCAATATGGATTAACAACATGAAAGTGGCAGTGCCATTTAACAGGTAGGCATCTATAAATTCAAAAATGTTGTAACACTCTGTTTCTCAGGCGCTGCTTACCTCAAAGGTACAGGCGGGGATATCACTCTATCCAGTGGTTCACTCAGATGCCCATATTTAAAAATCGCACCACAGCCCTTTACATTTTGGTCAGAGGTGGGATACATGACCTTACATTGATGGTCAGTGGGATTGGTTGTCAGTGGGATAAATGCCCTTACATTGGTGGTCAGTGGGGTTGGTGGTTAGTAGGATGCATGCCCTTACATTTTGGTCAGAGGTGGGATACATGCCCTTACATTGGTGGTGCATCTCCCCTCTCACCCTAATCTTTTTTCAATCTATTTCCGAGGTTAACCCGTCAAGATATAAACAATTATCTCAATAAACTGTTCAAAGTCACTATAAAATATAAAACATAACATAAACAAATCCAATATGGATTAACAACATGAAAGTGGCAGTACCGTTTAACAGGTAGGCATCTATAAATTCAAAAATGTTGTAACACTATGTTGCTCAGGCGTTGCTTGCCTCAAAGGCACAGGCGGGGATATCACTCTATCCGGTGGTTCACTCGGGGGCCCATATTATGAATTTGTTGGAGGCACGATTGAATTAACTTCAAGTGATTGATTTCTATATGGATAAGGACTTGGAATGATTGGTTTGAGCTGTTCCATAGGTCTGGACACAGGTGTATAGTGGTTTGGCATGGATGGCATTTGATTGTAGAGCTGTGGTGGTCTGCTTTGTTGTGGGAAATGGTGAGGAGTTAAGTCGCGTGGTCTCAATTCCATTGCTCTTGTCATATCCGGGGTTCTAGTTGGGGGGGTCATTAATGAGCAAATTGGTAAAGGAATAGGAATGGGATATGGGATTCTTGATCCGGGGGTCTGATACATGTCAGCAAAACTAGAAGGATAAGGGTTTGGTGCAGGGTTTGAGGCAGAAGAAATGGGAGTAATTATTTGAGTACTAGTACTGTCATGCGTTGGCACTGAAACATGGCGTTTCATCGTGAAGGAATGTATGCAATATTGCACTGCAATCCTCATGTTGAAGTAATGGTCTGGCAAGACCTCTTTGAGAAGAGGCACCAAACTTAGGGCAAAAATAGTATGAGGGCATCGCTGGACATCGATTTGTTCAGTGATCCCTGACACTATGTGGAGTAATTTATTTGTCTTTTCTGGGTCTTCCACCTGTTCTGCTTCCCTGCTGCTTCGCTTCCTGCGTGAGGTAGATGTTTGCCTTTGCCTTCTGTTGGAAGGTGTAGAAATGTCAGTATACTCATTTTTCTCCTGAGTAGATGACTCATGTACCTCGATTGTGTCACCTTCTACCTCCATAGATGATTAATCCTCTCGGTTTGTGCAAGCAAATGATACTCCCTCATCTACGTCAACAATAACAGCATGCTCCTCTCCCTCTTCCTCCTCCTCTTCCCAACTTGCTTCTGTGCTGAAATACAAAAATTGTTACATGAAATTCTAAGTATGAAGATGACAGCGGCAGAAGCGAAGGTTAGGGGTAGGACAGGTTAATTAGAGAGAGATGGTAGAGAGACCTATTCTTGTATGAAAACTTACTTCCTTAATTCTAGAACTGGCTTGAGAAAATCCAGGTATCTGGCAAAGGCATAGGGACGCTTTGGGGTGGCACCAGACCCACTTCGTGCTTCACGCTCCAGTCTCTGGTGTCTTTGAAGTGTATCCTTGAGGCTTTGCCACCTAGTACGTATAAGTTCTTCTGTAATCAAATAAAACATAAACAATTAATTGGTGGTCAGCCGGATGCATGCCTTTACATTGGTGGTCAGAGGAATTGGTGGTCAGTGGGATGCATGCCTTTACATTGGTGGTCAGTGGGATACATGCCCTTTTATTGGTGGTCATTGGGATGCATATCCTTACATTGGTGGTCAGAGGGATTGGTGGTCAGTGGGATGCATGCCCTTACATTGGTGGTAAGCGGGAAACATGCCATTACATTGGTGGTCAGAGGGATTGGTGGTCAGTGGGATGCATGCCCTTACATTGGTGGTCAGTGGGATACATGCCCTTACATTGGTGGTCAGAGGGATTGGTTTCCAGTGGGATGCATGCCCTTACATTGGTGGTCAGTGGGATACATGCCCTTACGTTGGTGGTCAGTGAGATGCATGCCCTTACATTGGTGGTCAGCGGGATGCATGCCCTTACATTGGTGGTCAGAGGTATTGGTGATCAGTGGGATGCATGCCCTTACATTGGTGGTCAGTGGGATACATGCCCTTACATTGGTGGTCAGTGGGATACATGCCCTTACATTGGTGATCAGTGGGATGCATGCCCTTACATTGGTGGTCAGAGGGATTGGTGGTCAGTGGGATGCATGCCCTTACATTGGTGGTCAGTGGGATACATGCCCTTATATTGGTGGTCAGAGGGATTGGTGGTCAGTGGGATGAATAAATATGCACTTACATTTATGTTTGTGAACCTGAGGTGTGAAGGCTTCCCAGTCTGCATACAAAGTTTTACAATTTCTTCCCAGCCTCTGCTCTTCTGGGCATTATTTTTATATTCGGGTATATGGCTGTCCCATATATATGGCCTGTCACGGACAAGTCTGATGAGCTCCTCATTGTCGATGCTTTTTCGACGCCTGGGGGCCATCTTATCTGTTTGCATATGGACATGAGACAGGAAACAGGAAGTGAGGGGGCAGTACTGGGAGGAGGAGCTGGAGGTGACGAATTCACACATATGTGAACCATCAATGTGATTCAAGAGCGATTTTAGTCTCTATGGAGACTAAATTCGCAATGCAGTAAACTCGCACAAGACCCTTTTTTTATTGCATCGCATTCGTAGAGGAATCGCAACGCATGTATGTGAACGACCTTCATTGAAAACAATGACTTTAGGGATGACATGCGAATTTAAAGTGTTTTTGACGCATCGCATTTGTTATGAACTCGCATCAGTGTGAACCGGCCTAAATCAAGTTTTAAAGTATTTTAAAAGCCAAATTTTGAAGATGCACACAGTGTGTCAACATGTGCTATCTGCCATCATGGGATATCAATGTATGCGTTTTGGGGGTGCAACCCCTTCCTCCCAACTCAAGTAGGTGAGAGGAAGGGGTTGCACCCCGAAACACGTCCATTGATCCCCCATGATGGCAGCTAGCACATGTTGACATTAGGCATAGGATCAGGAGAGAAATCCACATTTTGAGTAGCAATTTGTGTGCATGTTCAAAATTTGGCTTTTACAGGGGTGACATCACCCCATCTGATGAAGGCAAGATCAACACAGTTTGGACATACTAATGTCTGATATTGCCTTCACTTTTTCAAAGTTGAACTTTGTAAGTTCCTGAGTTGTGTATGTTATGGTTTTAAACATGCCTGTTTAACCAAAAAAAGGATATTTATAATGTCAGACATAAAAATGTTATACACCAAAGATGTTGGTTTGTTCAAAAACCCTTTTCTAACGCACATGTGAATGTGCACAGAGTAAAATGTCTTTATACTCAACAATGTGTGACTTCTTCTTTCAATGCTCAAAACCTTACATTGGTGGTCAGAGGTATTGGTGATCAGTGGGATGCATGCCCTTACATTGGTGGTCAGTGGGATACATGCCCTTACATTGGTGGTCAGTGGGATACATACCCTTACATTGGTGATCAGTGGGATGCATGCCCTTACATTGGTGGTCAGAGGGATTGGTGGTCAGTGGGATGCATGCCCTTACATTGGTGGTCAGTGGGATACATGCCCTTACATTGGTGGTCAGAGGGATTGGTGGTCAGTGGGATGAATAAATATGTACTTACGTTTATGTTTGTGAACCTGAGGTGTGAAGGCTTCCCAGTCTGCATACAAAGTTTTACAATTTCTTCCCAGCCTCTGCTCTTCTGGGCATTATTTTTATATTTGGGTATATGGCTGTCCCATATATATGGCCTGTCACGGACAAGTCTGATGAGCTCCTCATTGTCGATGCTGTTTCGACGCCTGGGGGCCATCTTATCTGTTTGCATATGGACATGAGACAGGAAACAGGAAGTGAGGGGGCAGTACTGGGAGGAGGAGCTAGAGGTGACGAATTCACACATATGTGAACCATCAATGCGATTCAAGAGCGATTTTAGTCTCTATGGAGACTAAATTCGCAACGCAGTAAACTCGCACAAGACCCTTTTTTTTATTGCATCGCATTCGTAGAGGAATCGCAATGCATGTATGTGAACGACCTTCATTGAAAACAATGACTTTAGGGATGACATGCGAATTTAAAGTGTTTTTGACGCATCGCATTTGTTATGAACTCGCATCAGTGGGAACCGGCCTAAATCAAGTTTTAAGGTATTTTAAAAGCCAAATTTTGAAGATGCACACAGTGTGTCAACATGTGCTATCTGCCATCATGGGATAACAATGTATGCGTTTTGGGGGTGCAACCCCTTCCTCCCAACTCAAGTAGGTGAGAGGAAGGGGTTGCACCCCGAAACACGTCCAAGGATCCCCCATGATGGCAGCTAGCACATGTTGACATTAGGCATGGGATCAGGAGAGAAATCCACATTTTGAGTACCAATTTGTGTGCATCTTCAAAATTTGGCTTTTACAGGGGTGACATCACCCCATCTGATGAAGGCAAGATCAACACAGTTTGGACATACTAATGTCTGATATTGCCTTCACTTTTTCAAAGTTGAACTTTGTAAGTTCCTGAGTTGTGTATGTTATGGTTTTAAACATGCCTGTTTAACCAAAAAAAGGATATTTATCATGTCAGACATAAAAATGTTATACACCAAAGATGTTGGTTTGTTCAAAAACCCTTTTCTAACGCACATGTAAATGTGCACAGAGTAAAATGTTTTTATACTCAACAATGTGTGACTTCTTCTTTCAATGCTCAATACCAGTGTTTGGAATAAGTTGGTGTTTAGCTTACAGTGACAATGGGGGTTATTTACTAAAGGCAAATCCACTTTGCACTACAATCCTTTAGTAAATAACCCCCACAGTGCTCTAAAATTGGCCCCAATCAGGCCGTTTTAGGGACTCTAAACAATTAATTCATGGTGCTGAAAAGGATGATTATTTTTATCATTAATGCATTACGTACATTAACAACAAAAACAATGTGTGTGTGTGTGTAGCAGACCCACAACATAATAGTTAGCTGAAGAAGAGATTGTCACCTCATGTATCAAATAAATTACATTTGCACTATTGAAGAAAATGGCCAAAAAGAAAAGCCAATTGGAGAACCTAGGAGACAACTAAAAGAAACACAAGCAGTAAATCCAATGTAATATTAGTTCATTTTTTAAAAGAAAATGATTTTAAAAATGTTTTACACATTTGATGGCATATCAATGGCCCCCCTACCCGCAGAGTACCCCAGATATTTTTGTCTTACTTTGTGGGCGCTTTGGGGGGGCAAGCTAGGACGGCCAGCTTCAAGTGCCGTCAGGGTTGATTGATCAGGAAATCCGGCCTCAGTCCCAACTGAGGCCACATAGTTTGTAGCATTTTTACGTAGGAAATTGTGCATAATGCAGCAGGCAAGCACAATATGGTTGAGTTTATATTCCACCATGTGGATTGGTGTTTGAAATCGGCGGAACCGGCTGGCCATTATGCTGAAAGCATTCTTCACCACTCTTCTGGCTCTGGCAAGCCGGTAATTAAAAATCCTCTGGTACGGGGTGAGGGTCCTCATGGGGAACGGCCGCATCAGATGTTCTCCTAGCCCAAACACTTCATCAGTGATGAAAACAAATGGAAGACCACCCACATTGTCTTCCACAGGTGGCAAGCCCAAGCCACCATTCTGGAGCCATCTGTAGAACTCCGTCTGGGTGATGACTCCACCATCCAGCCATTCTTCCCCACGTCCACATACAAAAACTTGTATGTCACCGACACCACCACCAACATCACTATACTATTAAACCCCTTGTAATTATAATAGTATGACCCCCCGAGTTGGGGGGTGGGACGATGTGGATGTGTTTCCCATCGATTGCCCCTCCGCAGTTAGGAAAGTCCCACCGCTGGGCAAAGTGGGATGCCACAGTTTACCATTCCTGTGGGGTTGAAGGAAACTGTGAAGTCAAACAAGAAAAAGAAAAATTAGTACTTTTGCACATAACATTGCAAGCAGAATAGACACATACATTCTTGGCCAACATCAGTATAACTTTTATTTTAAGGAGTATTTAAAGACAAAAGTATAAGGTCCACTTATCAGATTCCTCACCCCCTCTGATGGCCCACTGTAAAAATTTTAGGGTGGGGGGTGTTTTGGACAGGTAACCATCTCCACTTCATTGAGAGCTGAATGCATAAATAGTGTGTTACTTTGGCCAGCTCTTCCTTACACTATTGGAAGCCAACTGGACAGGTAAGAAGGAATAGGAATACACACTGTCCAAATTGAAGGACATTTTTACATTCTGCAATTACCTATCAAGATAATAGTAGAACAAAGCTTTAAACAGTACCATTTGAAAGTATTCAGGCAGGCACTTGTACTACATGCTTTGGTGAATCCATCCATAAATATGGCCACAAAGTGGTAGGTATAGTATGTATGGGTTTGCCAAAGTCAGCAGATAGAGGATTGGTATCAGCTGACTTAGCGGTTGAGGGGGAGGGTTCCAAATGAGTTTGGGCCCCCCAAAAAAGCCTCTTGCACTCTGCCTGAATTTAAGGAAACAAATAACATTTGTAAACATTTTGGGGGTGTTTAGGGTAAAACACTATTATGGAGCTGACAAAATACATTGTTAAGTGACTAGGCGAGGTGTGTATTGGTCCTATATGTGAAATTTCAGTTTTTCTTTTTTAATAAATCTGAAAAAATGTCAACAATTCTGTGTTTTTCTGTCAATATGTGGTGCTGTGTCTACATTAATGAGGAAAAAACTTAAATGAACTTAAATGATTTTAGCAAATGGCTGCAATATAACAAAGAGTGAAAAATTTAAGGGGGTCTGAATACTTTCTATCCCCACTGTATTTGTTATGTTTTAGTACTTTTAAAATAAAACAATATTACGCCATTGGTCCTCCTCTTGTCTTCTATCCCCTATAGGCAACTGTGCTGGAGAGGAGAGGATAGTCCAGGAGTTCCCTGACCCATCCTCAGTCTACTTGTTCCAGAACTCCAATCTAGCGGTCCCAGACCTCCTTTTTATTTAAAGAGTTCATGGAAATCTGGTGAGCAGGTTTTTCATTTGGGCACATTGGGTGTCAGCGGTGAAGTGGTGTGACTATCTGTACACTTCTGATTTGATCCATCAAGTTCTTTTCCAGCTTATTTTACTGAAGAAATGATGGACTTTTATTAGTTATTTTGCATGTTTATCACTTTCACTAATTGTTATTTCACTTTATCCATGACACATGGTCTGAAATTGATTTGTTAGCACGTTTATTATAGTGTCACTCTTTTAGCACCCCCTATCAACACATTCACATTGTCTAGTAGCTTGCTTACAGTATTTAGGGAGCAGCTTTATAGTTATTTAATATATTTGGCACAAGGTTTGTTTATTTTTTACTTGTAGTTTGCAGCAGCATACAATCTATTGGAATCCTGTCTTTCCAGGCTATATGTCCTATGATCCCCTGTTTTCAGTAGTGGTCTCTCAATTCTGAGACCACGTGAGCAGCCTGAAAATGATTCTGGACAATGACCTATTGATTAAGCAACAGGTATCAGTAGCCAATAAGTCCCTTTTCCACCATCTCAGGAACATTAGAATAATCAAAGATCTGTTTCCAGGACAGGATATGTCAACATTTATCCATGCTTTTGTGACATCCAGGCTGGATTATTGCAACATCCTCTAATATGATCTACCTAACAAGAACTACTGGAGAATGCAGCAGCCAGGCTTTTCACTGACCACTGCCACATCACACCAATTCTTCACTATCTACACTGGCTTCCAGTCAAATGGGAGAGATCATTTAAAATTGGCCTATTTACGTAAAAAGCCCTAAAAAACTTGGGTCCCACCTATCCGACTGAACTTCTGGTTACTCATACTCATACATGCTCATGCCACTTCTCAGAGAATAGGAAATTACACATAGCTTTTAGATCTCGTGCAGCAACAACAATATGATACTCACGGTAATCCATTGTCTGAGAAGGACTTTTTAAAAACAGATTTAAGACACACCTCTTCACCCAGTCTTATAGTAATACCTGACAAATCCTTCTCTTCGATGACCCAAACACCAATCTGATTAGTGCATTGAGTCCCTATGGAGAAATGTGCTATAGAAATATTACTCTTATTATTAATACTATATCTACTATATCAGAACTACTTGTGTTATTTTTACAACTCTCAGTATGGTATCACTAAATTTGCCCACTTCTGCTACAGGGCAGGGATAAAGGGAGCTTTAATGCACAGAGAGCACAACAGGGCAGGGAGAGTGCTTGGTCAGTAATTGCATTGCAGGACAAACCGTTTTTATGGTAAACAAATAATCTACAGAAGAGAAGTGGTACAGAAGATTGTACCCAAAAAATCTACAATAAGTGCCACGTTAGAATATTTTTCCTTCACAGGTTTCCCTTAAAGCAGGGGTAGGCACAATTATATCAATAAATGATATCATCATCATATACCATAAAGTGCTAGTACAAAAATATCACAGATTCCTCATAAATAAGTGAAGATCTCATCAAAGATTAACAGTAATAAATCAATAAAAATGATTACCGTCAATCCGTCATCAATTCATAAATAATCAAACAATTCATAATGTGAATATATACGTTTATAGTGATCTACAAATGATGTGATTGAAGTCCATGCAAATATATTCCAAAAAGTGCAAAAGACAAGGAAAACTAAGAAAAAAAATGATGTTCCAATCCTCTAACAATGCCCATTAGTGGTGAAGTGCATTGGATGGTGAAACGCATAAAGCACCTGGACCAGATGAAATCCACCCACGGGTCCTAAAAGAATTGAGCTCTGTCATTTCAAAGCCATTGTTTTTCATTTTTAGGGACTTGTTAATGACTGGAATGTTACCACTGGATTGGCGTAGGGCCAATGTGGTGCCCATATTTAAAAAGGGCTCAAAGTCTTTAGCAAGTAACTATGGACCTAACTTCTATAGTCGGGAAGATACTGGAGAGTTTAACCACTTCAATACCAGGCACTTACACCCCCTTCCTGCCCAGGCCAATTTTCAGCTTTCAGCACTGTCGCACTTTGAATGACAATTGTGCGGTCATGCTACACTGTACAAAAAACAATTTTTTTATCATTTTGTTCCCACAAATAAAGCTTTCTTTTGGTGGTATTTGATCACTGCTGGGGTTTTTATTTTTTGCGCAACAAAAAAAGACTGAAAATTTGGAAAAAACAAAAGTGTTTTTCTTTGTTTCTGTTATAAAATGTTGTAAATAAGTATGTTTTCTCCTTCACTGATGGGCACTAATAAGGTGGCACTGATGAGGTGGCACCAATGAGGTGGCACTGATAGGCTGCACTAAAGGGCATTGATAGGTGGCACTGATGGGCACTGATAGGTGGCACTGGTATGCAGCACTGATGGGCATTGATAGGCAGCACTGATGGGCAATCATAGGCAGCACTGATGGGCAATCATAGGCAGCACTGATGGGCACTGAAAGGCTGCACTGATAGGTGGCACAGATGGGCACTGATGGGCACTGATAGGTGGGCACAGATGGGCATGGATGGGCACTAATAGGTGGCACTGATGGACACTGATGGGTGGCACTGATGGACACTGATAGATGGCACTGGTGAGCATCACTGATGAGGAGACATCTGGCAGGCATTAGTATTGGGCACTGACTGGCACCGTTTGTGGGCACTGATTGGCATATCTTGGGCACTATGTGATATCCCTGGTGGCAATGGAGGGACATACCTGGTCATCCATGTGTGGTGGGCATCCCTGGTGGTCCTGGTGGCATCCCTGGTGGTCCAGTGTGGGCATCTGTGGGGGGCTGCACTGATAAACAATCACCGCAGGCCAACCCTGTCAGGAGAGCTGCCGATCGGCTCTCCGATAACTCGCATCTATCAGACGCAAGTGAGGAAAAGACGATAAATGGCTCTTCCTGTTTACACTGTGACCAGCTGTGACTGGACACGGCTGATCACATGGTAAAGAGCCTCCGTCAGAGGCTCTTTACCAAGATCAGTGTAGCAGTGTGTCAGACTGACACACCGCACCACTGATTGCCGCACTGCACCACCCCACAGGCGCACAGCTGCAGTTATCCGGCTGGATGTCATATGATACCCAGTCAGGATAACTAAACCACCTCCCGGCCGTCCTTTTGCTATAGGCCGGGCGGGAAGTGGTTAATAAAAGACCATATAAATGAGTTCTTGCTGTAAAAAAATATTTTAAGCAACAGGCAGCATGGTTTCATGAAAGACTGAAGTTGTCAAACAAACCTGATTTCTTTTTATGAGGAGGTAAGTAAAACCTTGGACAGAGGGATGGCTGTGAACGTGGTACACTTGGATTTTGCAAAAGCGTTTGACATAGTTTCCCACACATGGCTCATGTGTAAGGTAAAGTCTACAGGCTTGGAAATATCAATTTGTAAATGGATTGAAAACTAATTCGGAGAGTAGTGGTTAATGATTCTTATGCCCTGTACACACAATCGGAACTTTCGTTGGAAAAACCTTGGATGGTTTTTCCGACGGAATTCCGCTCAAGCTTGGTTTGCATACACACGAACACACAAAAGTTATCTGAACTTTCGACCGTCAAGAACATGGTGACGTACAATACGTACGACGGCACTAGAAAAGGGAAGTTCCATAAGAAGCGATGATTCTGAGCATGCATTGTTTTTTGCGCGTCAGAATTGCATACAGTCGAACAGAATTTCCAATAGCAACTTTTTCAGATGGAAAAACAGAGAACCTGCTCTCAATCTTTTGCTGGTGGAAATTCCGCCAGCAAAAGTCTGATGATGCATACACACGGTCAGAACTTCCGACCAAAAGCTCACATCGGAGTTTTGCTGGCGGAATTTCCGATCGTGTATACGGGGCATTACTGAATGGTCAAAGGTTATCAGTGGTGTACCCCAAGGTTCAGTGCTTGGAAACCCTGACTTTTTAATATCTTTGTAAATGATATAGGGTCTGGGATTAAAAGTACCATTTCTGACTTTGCAGATAACACCAAGCTATGCAGTAGAATAACATTACAGGATGTCTCCAATTTACAAGTCAACATTCAATGCACTGTCTAATTGGGCAACTAAGTGGCAAATGAGGTTTAATGTTGATTAATGTAAAGTTATGCACTTGGGAGCTAAGAATATGCATGCATCATACATACTAGTGGGAGTACAACTGGGGAAATCCTTACTAGAGAAGGATCTTGGGGTTTTGGTAGATTATAAGCTCAATAATAGCATGTAATGCCAAGTTGCCATTTCCCATAGCAAGCAAAGTTTTTTCTTGTATTAAGAGATGTATGGACTCCAGAGAGAGATATCATTATGCCCATGTACAAATCGTTAGTAAGACCTCATCTAAAATATGCGGTTCAGTTTTGGGCACCAGTTCTCAAAAAAGGATATCGGGGAACTGGAGAAAGTGCAGAGAAGGGCAGCCAAACTGATAAGAGGAATGGAGGAGCTCAGCTATGAGAAAAGATTAGAGGAACTGAATGTATTCTCTCTTGAGAAGAGGAGATTAAGGGGGGATATGATCAACATGTAGAATTACATAAGGGGTCCATTTAGTGAACTTGGTGTTGAGTTATTAGATTAAAGTTCATCACAGAGGACAAGGGGGCACTCTTTACGTCTAGAGAAAAAAAGATTTAATCTCCAAATACGGAAAGGTTTCTTTACAGTAAGAGCTGTGAAAATGTGGAATAGACTCCCTCCAGAGGTGGTTCTGGCATGTTCAGTAGATTGCTTTAAAAAAGGCCTGGATTCTTTCCTAAATGTACATAATATAACTGGCTACTAACATTTATAGGTAAAGTTGATCAAGGGGAAATCCACTTGCCTCTCAGGGGATCAGGAAGGTATTTTTTTCCCTGCTGTAGCAAATTGGAGCATGCTTTGCTTGGGTTTTTTGCCTTCCTTTGAATCAACTGTGGGTGAAGTATTGTGTCTATGGGATTGTATGATTTTTTTTTTTCTTGGTTGAACTAGAGGTCTTTTTCAACCTGACTAACTATGTAACTATGGGTGGGGCTTGGCCAGGGAAGTCATCACACCTGCTGACTCACACCTACTGAATAAAGCAATATACTTTGGTGGTATTACACTATGTTGGCTGCCTTTGATTCTTTTGGTGGATGAGCTAATCTGGTGTGGCACATTGTTAACCCTTGTTAACCCTTGGTGTATGCTGATCGGAGGTCTGGTGGTCATTGCTGACTAAAGCAGGCGGTCTCCTAGGGGGCTTATTCACACTGAGTGCTTATTAATCTCTATTATAATAGCAGATCAACATTATTTGGTAAAAGACTATGGGGTTGATTTACTGAAACTGAGGAATGCAAATCTGGTGCAGCTGGGCATGGTATCCAATCCGCTTCTAACTTCAGCTTCTTCAATTAGACTTTGAGAAAAAAAAAAAACTGGAAGCTGATTGGTTTCTATGCAGAGCTGCACCAGATTTTGCGCTCTCTAGTTTTAGTAAATCAACTCCTGTGTGATTTGTGGTGGAGGAAACGTGTGGAGAAGCACTTACCTGTTTTCCTTGTCCTTTGTACTTTTTGAAGGTATTTGTGTGGACTTTAATCACATCATTTGTAGACCACTATGAACCTATACATGCTCACATTATTTATTGAAAGATCATTTATGAATTGATTATGGCTATGATCTTCTGAATGGATCCCTGTTCTGTTCGCACCAGAACTTTCGAACACGGCAAAAGTTTAGACCCGAATAACTAACCCCATTAAAGTCAATGGGCCCCAAACGGGGCTTATTTTGAAGGCTTATATGCAAGTAATTAGGCATACAATGGTTATAGGGGTCCAGGTCCTGCCCTGGGGAACATGTATCAATAAAAAAAAAGTTTGTGAAAAACGTTTTTTTAAATGAGCAGTGTTTTTTTTCATTGATAAAAATGAAAAAATCCTTCCAATATAGTGCCTGGGGGGTCCCCTTAGTCTACCTGTAAAGTGGCAGATCTGTACCATGTCTAGAATCTGCTACAGCAATAATTGTATTTATAAAGCCAAAAAAATGACATTTTCCCTGCAAGCTGCCTTTATTTTGCTCAGCAATAGCTGGGGAGCCAGTGTGTATGATGAGGCCACAATGTAGTACACTGGGAACAAGATTAGAGATTTTTTGGATACATTCTGGAGTCACTTTGACTTTGGATAGAAGTACCGGGTGTGTAAAAATTGTTTTTTGGGTGTCAGTGGTGCCTTCTCATCGTAACCCCATAGAGGTACTCTTGATGAAGGCAAAAAAAATTGCAATTGCAACGTCTTTGGGTGTTAATTGTACCCATGAAACCTGAACCAAAAACATTCTTCCAGATGACATGATTGAACACCCTCAAAGCTTGGCAGCCTCAAAGTCCTGCAGAGATTCCACATCCTAAAAATACTTAATCAATTAAATCGGCATCAGGGGCTTCATAGCTGGCAATCCAGGACTGATTCATTTTTATAAAAGTCAAATGGTCCACGGAGTCTGTGGACAAACATGTTCTATGATCAGTAATGAAACCTCCTGCAGAACTAAATGCCCATTCTTAAAGCACATTGGATGCAGGGCAGTCCATCAACTCAATAGCAACTGGGCAAGTTCTGGCCAGTGGTCTATTCTCATGACCCAGTAAGTCAGTGGATCATCAGCTGGAAGGCTCTCCATCTCTGTTTTGGCCCTGAGGTATTCGTCCACCATGTGATGCAGATGCTGCCGATGGGATGTGGAAGCTGACAGCCCTGGGCGGCGAGGACTAAAAAAATTCCGAAATGCCTCACTTAGGCGGACGCCTTCACCAACGCTCCTCTCTTGACAAACAGAAGACTCTCCTCCCCCAGCCCCCCAAATACTTACCTGAGTCTGAACTCTATCCAGTGATGTGCATGAGAGCAGCAGCTCTCTTGGCTCTCTCTCTCCTCATTGGGCAGAAAGGCAGAAGTGGAAGGCGCTGCTGTCAATCATAGGCTGTAAAGGAGAGAGCTGGGGTGACACACAGAGCCGGCTCAAAAGCTAGCACGCACAAGTTTCCCAGAGCAAGCAGTTTGCTGTGGAGGAATTGGCGGGGGGGGGGGCAGGAGCTCTGGTGGGCAACCCCAGAAGAGAAGGATGCGGGCTGCTCTGTGCAAAACCAGAGCAAGTATGTATAACATGTTTGTTATTTAAAAAATAGCCTTTAGAAACACTTTCAAGTAAAATTGTATTTCAAAAATAAAACTAAATCATCCATTTCTTTGTATGTACTAGTTAATCACCTTTTGTATTATATATTATTTTTATTTCATTCTCTATTAGTTTTAAAGTACCAGGTTATCCTGTCAGTTCACACATCTCTTGTGTATTTCTATTTTTGGGCTGACAATGCTTTGTTATGCTAGTAAATGCTAAAATCTTCTAGTGTTAGCCCGCCACATCTCCTTTCCGAAGCACAATACACATGCACATTGGATGCTTTCTCATTAATGAGGATGCACAAGAGTACTCATTCATAGGAGAGTTCTGGTAGTGCATATGCACACCTCTCTCAGAACAACTCCTCCCATCCTTCTAGAAAGGACAGAGAAGGCGCCTCTAAGTGCAGTATGCCAGTAATTTATTGTTCCACACAATTTAAAAACACTTACAAGAAGGTGGTTTAACATAGGCTCATCAATACTGGTGTGTTCCCGGCGGGGCTCCTGCTGCTATCGGTGTGTTCCCCATGGGCCTCCTGCTGCTATAGGTGTGTATTCTCAGCAGGGCTCCTGCTGCTATCGGCGTGTTCCTGGCGGGGCTTCTGCTGCTATCGGTGTGTTGCTGGCGGGGCTCCTGCTACCATAGGTGTGTGTTCCCGGCAGGGCTTCTGCTACTATTGGTGTGTTTCCGACAGGGCTCCTGCTGCTATCGGTTTGTTTCCGGCGGGGCTCATGCTGCTATCGTTGTGTTTCTGACAAGGCTCCTGCTGCTATCGGTGTGTTTCCGGCGGGGCTCCTGCTGCTATCGTTCCCAGTGCCGCCTAGCAGCTCAAAGATGGATAGGTTAGCCTGATCAAGACCGCTGTTGCTCTTCCAGGACCATGATGGAACGCACGCCATGCATGTAGAACACATGGACCGAGAGTTCCATCAGCAAAGAGGGTGGTGACGTGTTTCAGGGCATGCATATTATGCTCCTTCTGTAAACATTTCTACCTCCCATCCTCCTAGCCTGCTGGGAAGAGAGAGTGCTGTAATTTTGCCACCAGCTCAAAGGACCAGTGTTCAAGTGGCATGGAAACACAATTTCCCACGGGCATACATCACTTCCAACAGTGATGCCTGAGCTGCTAAATTAGACGCCCACCAGCTGCACTATATTACTATGAATGAAGAATTGTGGTTACATGACCATAGGGGAACTATTTTAAAAAAAGGTACTAAGATAGAGCTTTGTCTTATTTACACACTGCAACCTACAAACAAAGCAATGACTGACATTGGTCAGTTTGTTAATGTTATGCTTTACATCTGCTTTAGGTTTTTTTAAGGTTTACATACACTTTAAAGCTTTAATTTACCTAGCAAACAAGAACTCTTGTAGTCCACTGAAAGCCAAAGTAAATTATTTTAAACTATTCATAGTGCTTAACATCACTTTAAACCTTTGCTCAGAGCTGCAGGGTAACTTTAATCCTTTCATAATAGAGTGACCAATCCATCAGAGCAGGTGCAATTTTAACTCTAAATCCTATTGGTTCTTTGAATGTAATGCGGTTTCAGGTTTGACATAAAGTTGAGCTCCTTTGTAAGTCACTGCCTATACCTTTGGCTTATATTGTCATGCTGAATTGACTGACTATAAAAAGAAAGTTTCTCTCTCTGAGTGCAAGAAGAAATATGCATATTTCTTTTTTAGAATTACTGACAGTACGCCTTTAATTACCTGACTTGTACTCAACACTAGTTCTGTTGCAAAAGATTCCTCTGTAAATTAACAGTGCAATATTTTTGTCCTTGTTCTCAGCAACAGAAACAGATTGTTCATTATAACTGCCATGAACTGCTTAAAATCAACCCTGTACAAAAAAGGTTTACAATCAAAGTAGACCTCAGTCTTCAAAGATAAGTTCTATATTGAGGCAAACTATTCATTCTTAATATGCTCCTATTGCCTTTGCCACCCTCTGATCTTCTGTCACATACTTCCAGCACATAGATCCTTGGTAGAAATCTAAAAATGTCACATCAATAACTTTTCACAAAAGCAAAAAAATTTTATTGGGCCTTCTTTCTAGAAGTGATTCTTTTATGTTTTTGCTTTATTCTACTTACAGAAATACACAGTCCTGGGTCATTTTTTATACTGTAACTCTGACTTACTGAAAAAAAATGTGTTAAGAAGTATTATTGTGTACCACAAATATAATTGTCAGCCCTCGGCCCAAATAAAAGACACAATGCATGAAATATAACATCTTTAATATTACTGTATGTGTTTTCTGTATATTTATAAAGAAAATATGAATGTATTTCTATCTATCTATCTATCTATCTATCTATCTATCTATCTATCTATCTATCTATCTATCTATCTATCTATCTATCTATCTATCTATCTATCTATCTATCTATCTATCTATCTATCTATCTATCTATCTATCTATCTATCTATCTATCTATCTATCTGTCTATCTGTCTATCTGTCTATCTGTCTATCTGTCTATCTGTCTATCTGTCTATCTGTCTATCTGTCTATCTGTCTGTCTGTCTATCTGTCTGTCTGTCTATCTGTCTGTCTATCTGTCTATCTATCTGTCTATCTGTCTATCTGTCTATCTGTCTGTCTGTCTGTCTGTCTATCTATCGTAGTTAGGATAAGGTGATGTGATTTATTTAAAGTGTGTGTATATATATATAGTCAATAGTATTGGGACGCCTGCCTTTACACGCACAATAACTTTATTTGCATCCCAGTCTAATAGGGCGTACACACGGTCGGACTTTGTTCGGATATTCCGACAACAAAATCCTAGGATTTTTTCCGACGGATGTTGGCTCAAACTTGTCTTGCATACACACGGTCACACAAAGTTGTCGGAAAATCCGATCGTTCTAAACGTGGTGACGTAAAACACGTACGTCGGGACTATAAACGGGGCAGTGGCCAATAGCTTTCATCTCTTTATTTATTCTGAGCATGCGTGGCACTTTGTCCGTCGGATTTGTGTACACACGATCGGAATTTCCGACAACAGATTTTGTTGTCGGAAAATTTTATCTCCTGCTCTCCAACTTTGTGTGTCGGAAAATCCGATGGAAAATGTCCGATGGAGCCCACGCACGGTCGGAATTTCCGACAACACGCTCCGATCGGACATTTTCCATCGGAAAATCCGACCGTGTGTACGGGGCATTAGTTTTTCTCCATTGTTTTGGCTCATTTCTTGAAACAGAAATGACATTCTCAAAACTCTAAGTTTATTTGGCAAAACAGTCTTACAGTTCAGCACAACACTATAACTCATGTGCAAAAGCTCACATCTCTCCCAAAACTGTTCACTCATGCTTCAAAACCATATTCCTTTCCCATATAAAGAGTCAGTGCTACCAAAATGGCAAAGATTCTTCTCAATTGCTTTGGCTCATTTCTTGAAACAGACCAGACGCTCTCAACTCTCTTGGTGCTTTTGCCAAAATAACCTGGATGGTTCAGCACAACACCATGGTTCACCTTCAAAAGCTCATATCTTTCCCAAAACAGTTCACTCATGTGTCAAAAATAAATTTCTTTCTCATTCAAATAGTCAGTGCCCCCAAAATGCTTTGTCCCTTTGGCATTGTGTAAGCACTGCAAGTCAAAATGTTTAGATGTTTTGTCTCTAAGGCAGAGGACCATTGAAATATCCCTCATGTCCACCTTTCAGTCTTAGCCCAGTCCTTCATTGACAATGGTTACTGTACAGTTTTTGTCTAGCTAACTGAATACAATTGTGTATAAAACTGAAAAAAAAGAAAAGATTTTAGGGTAAGAGTAGCCTTCAAGGTTTGACATCACACATTGCACTCATACTGCCAAGGAAAAATTACTTTACAGTATTGTAACCATTATCATTCACACACAAAGTAACTTCCATACATCAGAGTAAAAAGAAAATGTATACAGCATAATATACGGAAATATAAACACACAAACATAAAACAAGGAAAATTACATTTAGCCTACAATGCTGTAAATAAAGCTGGAGTTTCACAACTACTGTAACATCTCTTCACTGGCCACCGTCCTCACCCTCCTGCCCATCCACACGCTGCTGTCTGTCTGGCCACAGATTCTCATCAACATCGCAGCGTATATCCTCCCTTGTGATGCAACGAGGGAAGAAACGGTGTGCATGTCGCAACCATCCCCTACACTGATCTCCTGTAATATCCTCACAGGCAGCATCCATTGCATGGAGCAGGGACCTCTGATCTTACGCCCGATGCTCATACACTCTCCACCTCCAAGCGGAGAAAAACTCCTCAATAGGGTTGAGGAAAGGAGAGTAAGGTGGTAGGAACACCATATCCATCCTTGGATGAGCAGTGAACCAGGCCCTGATAAGCAGGCCACGGTGGAAATTCACATTGTCCCACACAATTATATATTGTGGTAGGTGAGGCCCTATGAGACCTCTCTTATTTTTAGGGATCAAATCCAAATGAAGGCGGTCCAAAAAGATGAGGAGCTTCTGTGTATTCTATGGGCCTAGACTGGGGATGTGAGTGGCCACACCATTCTCAGAAATGGCAGCACACATAGTTATATTGCCCCCTCGCTGGCCTGGGACATCCACCGTGGCCCGGTGGCCAATAAAATTATGGCCACGTCTTCGGTCCTTGGCCAGGTTGAAGCCAGCCTCATCCACATACACGAGTATGTGAGAGGTCTCGTTTCCTTGCAATGCCATTATTCTCAACAATAGAGTAAAAAAAGAAAACATCAAATCAGTCATACAGAAGAGTCATACACTACAGTTACAGACAGTTACATAGGAATGTTCTATGTTCTACACAAGTTCAATATATTACTGGCCAGTATTCCAGTGGTTCCAAACCTGGGGTACATGTACCCTATGCAGAGGTACTACAGGGGGTATTTGACAGAAAGAGGAGGGGAAAAATTATTAATGAGTAGACTTACTGAAATGTTACAGTAAAACCCACAGTATTAGATAGATTTACAAGGGAGGCACTACTGTAATTGCAGCTCTTTGACCCTTTTTCTTACTGTATTATATGTTATATTCTTCAAAATAGGAAAATAAGGATTATAATGATAATTGCATCATACAGTAAGCTGCAGTTTTTGGACAAAATGTTTATAAATCAGATACGTAAATCAAATACTTTCATACCTGGATTACCTAGATTCAGAAATCAGGTAAAGTGGGTACTGAAACCAATACATTTTCGGGAACCACTGCTTATGGTAATTGTAAAAAGGTTATCTTGATGGACAACCAGTGACTGACTTACATGTACATACTGGTACCGCAGCTCTTTCATTCTGTCAGACTTCCTCTCAAATGGTACCCTGTACATTTGCTTCATTGTCATCTGATGCTTTTTCAATATGCGGGCTATTGTGGAGATGCTTATAGAGTTGACACTTTGGAATATGGCATTGTCTTGCAGTGCGGATCTGTCTCAATGTGATGGCATTATTTGCAAACACCATGTTACAGATCTCTTGTTCTTGTTGTTCATTGAGAAGTTTTCCTCGGCCACCCGTGCTAGGTTGTCGTCCAATCCTAGACATAGAATTCAAAGGACAACACTCCATTCGTAATTTATACCTTATGTATTCCGTACAGAATGAGTTACCAATGTAATCATAATGCACGTAATTCCCTGTGAAAGGTTTGGATGATAGAGAAGACTGTAGAGCGAGGCACATTAGGCTGCACTCGGCGACCTTCCTCCGCCATTGTGAGGCCATGGTCGATGACATGATCTATAATTGTGGCCCGAATTTCATCAGGGACAGCATAGTGTCTTCGTGCTCTTCGGCCTCTTCCCCCTATTCCACCACCACTCACTCTTACTCCTCTTCCGCTTCTTCTTCCTCTTCCTCGAGCAGGCAGTTTCCCTTGTTCATTTACTTGGCCAGGGGCCTCCATGTTCAGAAATTGTACTGGTCTTGCATGGTCAAGCTCTATATATACATGTTTGGCAGCATTTACAATCATGGACAGCACCTGTCAGGTAACTAAACATACTGTTTGATTGGTCATCTGAGACCAACTCCAACTCCTCCTTTGTTAGTCAAGTTCTAGTTGCACCTGACTGTCAATTGCTGTAATTAATTTATCAAATGTTCCAAGAGATTCATATATGGTATTCATGGTATTATGTTCCTGAATAATTTTGACAATTGAACAGACTATTGTGCATGTGATGACTTAAACAATGAAATGACGCTGACACGTTTTGGAGAGAACAACCAATAGACTGAGAATTGACAATCAGTTTAGATCAACAAGATCTATTCACTTGGAAATTGTGCTAAATGTAGGCTACTTGTACTTAATCATTTGAAAGATGTACTGAGACATTGAGACATTTACTGAGACATTTGCAATTTTGATGAAATGAATGAGAAATTCAATTCAGTTGTGTACAATTGCCAAGTGGTTTGGAGATTTGTCCATGTTGTTTTGAGAATGTCATTTCTGTTTCAAGAAATGAGCCAAAACAATGGAGAAAAACTGTAAACCCCACAGGCATAAAGTTAATGTGTGTCTAAAGGCAGGTGTCCCAATATTTAGTATATAGTGTATGTATATATGTGTGTGTGTGTGTGTGTGTGTTTTTTTTTTATGTCAATGTTGTGTGTATGTATGAATCCTTGTATTCCATCTATCTACCTTTCTGTTCTTTTGTTCATGGTGGTGAGCTGTCCAAATGGTGCCATCCATTTGGTTAACATATATTGGATTGGTTTACCATGTATTTTTACTACTTTGCTGGTAAATTATTTTTAATCCTTATTATGTGGTGATTATTATGCAGAGGAATCTTTGTTCTGGACGTAAAAAAAAAAAAAAACTCTTGATCTAGTTGACAGAGCAGTATTTCATTCCTGAGGGGTTACAAGCATGTTAGACATCATTACCTTGTAGAGGTCATGTTACTGTATAAAGATCAGCAGGTTGGAGTGACACTGGTGATCAGGCTGCATGTTAAAGTGTGCAATATAAAGGAGTTGGATTGGGACTTTATTATTTTGTTGTGCACATACTGTAAATTTCTGCATTGTTCACAGTATTTGGGTAGTCTAACACTTCACATGTGAACTTTGAGATGTGTTTTACACATTAACATACTTGTTGGATTTATCATGATTTCGCCTTAGGCCCCTTTCACTCGATCAGACCTCTCGGATCCTCCTGTCCATATTTCAGGTGGATCCGAGTGGGCCACCTGTTGACCTCTATGGGCAGGCGGATGTCAGCGATACGTTTGCCATCCATCCAGCTGATCGGATGGGATTGGATGAAAGTGGACATGCTGTCCGTTCTCATCCGATCTCCCCATAGAGAACAGCGGGGCTCTGACAGGTCCGTCTCTGCACAGTAGAGATGGACCTGTCATCCGCCTGCTCAGCGGGGATCAACTGAGCGATCCCCCGCTGAGCTAGCAGGCCTCCATCCAACAGACCCGCCCCATGTGAAAAGGGGCTTTAATTTTCACATAGTGTTGTTTTGTTAGTAATATTTACAGTTTTTTCACAATTATTTTTATATCACTTGATTAGTGAAAGCTTTATCAGTGAACGGAGTTTAGTGAGGGTAGTGCTGCACTACATAGTTTGTCATCTGTATACATTGCTCCACTATTGCTAAGGACTGCACCCTATCCTTGGGGGTTCCAATAGCCTCTGGGGGTCAGGGGGGTACTACATACTGTTTCTATGTTTATTTTTTCTACCTTTATACGCAGCTATCTATCTAGCTATCTGTCTGTCTGTTTGTTTGTCTATGGATCTAACATTCTGACTGTCCTATTTAGTTGCTTTTAGTTTTAATTTGGAATGTATTAAAATATGTGACTAATATCCTTATCAGTGAAATAGGCTAAATTATCCATCTTGAATTTTGTATCTATACTTTTAAACGACTTTCTTCAAACTCATGTCATCTAAAACAGTTAATAATAGTGTAGTAGCTTTACCACACAGAGATATTTGCATATTTATAATTCTGACCTATACCGTTGGGCCACTTTTTCAGATTCACCACAAATTGTAGGAGAAAAGTATAACCTGCAATGCTTTAATAAATGTAGATTTATTTGATCAGTTGTTTTAAAGTGAGATTTAAAGGTCAAGCTACAAAAGTGAGCCACTATTTACCCCTTGCTCTTTTTGATACCATATTATAGTTGGTCACTATCATGAGGGTCATATATTTGTAATTTCCTTCCTAACGTTTTAATTTTTTTTTTTAGACTTTCTGTTTTCAATAAAGATTAATGTGGGATTACATTTTTTTTAATGCTTGCTTTAAGGCAAATCCAGGAACAAGTTAAAGTTAACATAAAAAATAAAATAGCAATTTTACAGCATATACATAAGTAATGCAACTATAAGCCTGTCAACATTCTTGTGTTAAAATAAAAGTGAACATTCTTTGTTTAGAAGTTTTAATAAAGACATGTTTCAAAATGTGCATTAAATATCACATAACAAAATAATTACGTGTTAAGCTGTCAAGAAGCTTAAGACATTTTTTTCTTTGTTGCCTGTTATAACTAAATGCAGCAACATTTGTTCATCAACCCTGTTAAAGTGTTTGTTATCCCCAGCATTTCATATTCCTGATATCTGTCTGTTATAGAATGTACTTGTGTTTAAAAAGTATCCTGTTCTCTTTGTATTGTTTCCTTTGTGTGGTATACCTGGTGATCCTGCAAGTCCCCCTGCTTTCATATTTCAAACTGACCATAGTAAGCATAGAAGCATATCCATCACAGTGTGGTCGGTTTTCTGGCTGTGCTGGGAGCACAGCCTTCCGGTCTTCCAATATTTTTACTTGTGCTGACATGCACCCCTGCATAGCTCTTCACTGGGAAGATTGGTGTATTACTCTTTCTTTGCTTCTTTCTTTACTTCCTGCTGACATGCCTCCTGCAGTCTCCACCCCCACCTCTCTAATATCCTTAAGCAGCTGAGCATAGAGATTATGTTATCACTTTTAAAACAGAAAAAACAGATATATATATATATATATATATATATATATATATATATATATTTTTTTTTTTTTTTTTTACATCTATACACAATTAATTATCTAGCCTTTAATTTCAATTTTAAACTGAATGGGTTGTTTTACAAGGTAAGGGACCACATATATGTTAAACTTAGTTACATAGTAGGCGAGGTTTAAAAAAGACACAAGTCCATCAAATCCAGCCACATGTTTTATTAAATTTTATTCAGCGAAAAAGTTTTATCCTTATTGTGGGGTCACCAGTACAGTATTTGTAAATTGAAATCATATCCCCTCTCAAGCGTCTCTTCTTCAGAGAGAATAAGTTCAGTGCTCGTAACCTTTCCTCATAACTAATATCCTCCAGTTCAATTATTAGTTTTGTTGCCCTTCTCTGGACTCTCTCCAGTTCTAGCACATCCTTTCTGAGGACTGGTGCCCAGAACTGGACAGCATACTCCAGGTGGGGCTAGACCAGAGTCTTGTAGAGTGGGATAATTATTGTTTTATCTCTGAGTTAATCCCCTTTTTAATGCATGCCAATATTCTGTTTGCTTTGCTTGCAGCAGCTTGGCATTGCAAGCCATTGCTGAGCCTGTCATCTACTAGGACCCCCAGGTCCTTTTCCATCCTAGATTCCACCAGAGGTTTTCTCCCTAGTAAGTAGATTGCATTCCCATTTTTGGCACCCAAATGCATTATTTTACATTTTTCTACATTAAACCTCATTTGCCATGTAGTTGCCCACCCCATTTGCCAAGAAGTTGCCCACCCCATTAATTTGTTCAGATATACTTGCAAAGTTTCCACATTCTGCGGAGAAGTTATTGCCATGCTTAGCTTAATATCATGCGCAAATACAGAGATTGAGCTGTTTATCCCATCCTCCAGGTCGTTAATGAATAAATTAAATAGGATTGGTCCCAGCACAGAACCCTGGGGGACCCCTCTTTCCACCCAGGACCATTCTGAGTACTCCCCATTTATCACTACTCTCTGAACTTGCCCCTGTAGCCAGTTTCAACTTGACTGCTGATATCATAGAGGACCAGGAGATATGAATTTCAGCCAAATGGAAACACATGTCAAGTATATCAAACTGCTCATCAAACCAAAAGTAAGGCTTAAAGGAAAAGTTCACTTTTTCGAAAAAACAAATAACTGCACATTTTTTTGCAGGTAAAAAAATGTGCAGCCTGTAAAACATTGCACCAGCGATCAGCAGATCACTGGTGCCATGCAGGTTTCCAGTAGATCTGCCAGTTAGTGGGGATGGTGGGGGAATCCCCGCTACCCCACTAGCTGTCAAATCAAGGAATTGGGGAGGTGCGGGGGCCAGTCGGTTCGTGACATGCTACACATTATGGGTCTATATGTTATGAAAGTTGAACTCATCCTTTAATTGCATGAATCTATATATGTTCTTCTCCAAGTACGGGGTCCCCCATTGAGTCCACTGGGAGAAGAACATATGTAGATTCATGCACTTTAAGTGTTTGTAAAGTCTCAAAGTTTTTTACCTTAATGCATAGAATGCATAAGGTTAAAAAAAGCTTCCATGTGCAGCAGAACTCCAGCCCCTTCATTACTTGCCTTGAACCCCATCGCGATCCAGCGTTGTGCATGACAGCTTTGGTTCTCTGTGGATTCTCCCTCCTTATTGGCTGAGACAATCACAGACAATGAGAAGAGTTAGGGGGCGAGGCCGAGCAATGGCCACGCTGAGCAGTGGCCCTGCTTGAGTGCCCCTATAGCAAGCTGTTTGCTCTGGGGGCATCCGGCAGGAGGGAGGGGCCAGGAGCGCTGGTGGGGGACCCAAAAAGAGGAGGATTGAAGCTGCTCTGTGCAAAACCATTGCACAGAGCAGGTAAGTATAACATATCAATCATAAATACAGTGTAGTGCAACTAAAATAAAATTGTTACTACCAAAGCTATACTGCCAAATAATATCATAAATATGCTTAAAGGAAAACAATCAATAATTAAGTGCATAAAGTGTCCATTTAAATAATGTCCAGCTTCTTGTGGATCAACATCATGAAAAAGTCCGAAAATGCAATCCATCACTGTGTTGAAAAATCAAAAGTGCCAGTACTGCCCAACACCAGTGCTCACTAGCCACCCACCTTACAGTTATGACCCCTGTATCACCAGTAAGGTCATAACAAGATGTTGTTCCCTTTATGGGAAATAAGAAATTAGGTGTAGCGTTCCCACTCTTCCATGTCTCCCATACCAATGTGCCAGCCTCAGAACTCAAAGATGTGCATGCAGAAATGGGGAAAAGAACAAACCAAACAATAAAAAGCACTTAAGCAGTGCCAGCTGAAAACGCATGTATCGGCTTGCAGCCGCTATCCAAAATGGCTATGGGATTATGTTGTGCTCCAGTCTCCACCCCTATATGCGATACATCGAGGGGTGTGGACTGAGGAAGATATAAGAACATACTCAGCTGATGTTTATTTCATAAAAATTAGTTCTGTGTCTGCAGTTCCTTGCATGGTATATCTTACCTGGGACATTGCTTTCAGCCTACACTATTTGTAGCATTTATACACCAGAACCTTCCATCCTGAGGAAGTGTAACATGTGAAACATGTTGAGCCTCTGGTGAAGGAGTGGTGGAACCCTCTACTATTTATCCCAATTGGATGTCCAACATGTGATTTTTGCACGTTGGCGATTAGAATTGTTCCGGTACCCTTAGCATTTTAAGGTGCAGAATGCTACTGTGTTTTTAATCACTTGCCGGGCGACCGCACTGCGCAGGATCACCTATATATACGTGATCCTTCATTTCTGGGTATCAGGCATGCAACTGCGCTGTCCGTTGCTCGCTTCGGCTGTGCTTGGGCAGGGGAGCCGATCAGCGGGCCCGGTGGGCCAGATGTCCGCCGCCGCCGCCCGGAGATCATTCGTTACACAGGCAGAATGGCAGTCTGCCTATGTAAACAAGGCAGATTGTGTTCTGTCTGTATGGAAGACATTGATCATGTGTTCCTGCAAATCAGGACACAGATCTTTGCCTTCCACTAGAACAAGCACCTCCCCCACATTAGTAGAACACTGGTTAGGCACACATTTAACCCTTTGATCGCCCTTAACCCCTTCTCAGTCAGTGGCACACATTTAACCCTTTGATCGCCCTTAACCCCTTCTCAGCCAGTGTCATTAGTATAGTGACAGTGCATATTTTTAGTACTGATCACTGTATTGGCGTCACAGGTTCCCAAAAAAGTGTCAAAAGTGTCAGGTGTGTGGTTTGTCCGCTGTCCCGCTAGAAGGCTGATCGCCTCCATTACTAGTAAAAAAAAATAAAAAATTCCATAACTATATAAATATAAAGTTATATATATAAATATAAATATTATATAAATACAATTTTATATATATAAATATATATATATTATTGGAATTTCTTTTACTAAAAATATGTAGCAAAATACATATTGGCCTAAATTGATAGAGAAATTTGATTTTTTTATATTTTTATCTGATTTTGTAGCAGAAAGTAAAAAACCGCAGAGGTGATCAAATAGCACCAAAAGAAGGCTCTATTTGTGGGAAAAAAAGGCATACATTTTATTTGGATACAGCATCGCATGACCATGCAATTTTCTGTTAAAATAACGCAGTGCCGTATCGCAACAAATGGCCTGGTCGGGAAGGGGGGTAAATATTCCGGAGGGCAAGTGGTTAAATGTTTTTAGGCCTCTTTTGTGCATCATTAAAGTTTTTTTCTTTAACTGTACTTTGTTTAGTTGTGCCTATAAAGTCCATGAATCACGGTCAATCATCCCCTTTTGCCTTTACATACAGTAAGTATTCACCCCCTTTGGCATTTTTCGTGTTTTGTTGTCTCACAACCTGGAATTAACATGGATTGTTTGGGGATTTGCATCATTTAATTTACAGAACATGCCCACAACTTTGAGGATTTTTTTTTTATTTTGAAGCAAACAACAAATAGGACAAAATAACAGAAAAAAGTCAATGTGCATAACTATTCACCCCCGTAAAGTCAATACTTTGTAGAACCACCTTTTGCGGCTATCGCAGCTCCAAGTCGCTTTGGATAAGTCTCTATGAGCTTGCCACATCTTACCACTGGGATTTTTGCCCATTCCTCCTTGCAAAACTGCTCCAGCTCTTTCAAGTTGGATGGTTTGCGCTTGTGAACAGCAATCTTTAAGTCTGACCACAGATTTTCTATTGGATTGAGGTCTTGGCTTTGACTAGGCCATTCCAACACATTTACATGTTTCCCCTTAAACCACTCATGTGTTGCTTTAACAGTGTGTTTGGGGTCATTGTCCTGCTGGAAGGTGAACCTCCATCCTAGCCTCAAATCACACACAGAGTGGTACAGGTTTTGCTCAAGAATATCCCTGTATTTAGCACCATCCATCTTTCCCTCAACTCTGACCAGTTTTCCAGTCCCGACTGCTAAAAAACATCCCCACAGCATGATGCTGCCACCACCATGTTTCACTGTGGGAATGGTGTTCTTTGGGTGATGTGATGTGTTGGGTTTGCGCCAGACATAGCGTTTTCTTTGATGGTCAAAAAGTACAATTTTAGTCTGATCAGACCAGAGCACCTTCCTTCATACATTTTGGGAGTCTCCCACATGCCTTTTCGCAAACTCAAAACATGCCATTTTGTTGTTTGCTGAAAGTCATGGCTTTCTTTTGGCAACTCTGCCATAAAGCAAAATTCTATGGAGCATACAGTTTATTGTCGTCCTATGTACAGATACTCCAGTCTCTGCTGTGGAACTCTACAGCTCCTCCAGGGTTACCTTAGGTCTCTGTGCTGCCTTTCTGAATAATGCCCTTCTTGCCCAGTCCATGAGTTTTGGTGTGCGGCCGTTTGAGGTTTGCTGTTGTGCCATGTTCCTTCCATTTGGTTATGATAGATTTGATGCTCCTAGGGATTATCAAAGATTTGGATATTTTTTTATAACCTAACCCTGACTTGTATTTCTCAACAACATTGTCTCTTACTTGTTTGGAGAGTTTCTTGGTCTTCATGGCAGTGTTTGGTTTAATGGTGCCTCTTGCTTAGGTGTTGCAGCCTCTGGGGCCTTTCAAAAAAGCTTGTATATGTAATGACAGATCATGTCACACTTAGATTGCACACAGGTGGACATAATTTCACTAATTATGTGACTTCTGAAGCTAATTGGTTGCACCAGAGCTTTTTATGGTCTTCATAGCAAAGGGGGTAAATACATACGCGCATGCCAATTATCAGTTTTTTATTTCTGAAAAAGAGTGTTATGTATATATTTCTAATTTTACTTCACCAACTTAGACTATTGTGTTCTGATCCATCACATATAATTCAGATTAAAAAAAACATTGAACTAAAGGCTGTAATGTAACAAAATAGGTAAAAAGCCAAGGGGGCTGAATACTATAGAATAGTTTAGGATGTGGCACAACTGTATTAGTGAGGTTAACAGGTGTCTACGTTACCACCCAGTGGTTCCTCATATATATATTTTTTTAAACTAATAGCCCTTTTAAGGTGAAGACAACTCCACCCAAACCATTATCTACTTGGATGCCAAATACTGGGAAAGGAAGTTTCAAGTCATGCATTGGCCATATCTGTCAGTTGCTGTCATCACTTTTGACCCAATTTTCTTGCACCTTGCACTGTCCAGATTTTCCTAGGCTCTGAATTTTCACATCATACAAATTTCTATGTATGACCAAACCTGTCCAAAACTTTTACCTTCCCCACTTTCTTGGTTCATAGGGATTAACATACAAACAATACACTATAAACAATGAAGAATGCATCTACATAGATTCAGCTTAATCCCCCAATGAAAAATAGTACATACACATAACATTTACAGCCTAATTGCGCCTTCTGATTGTATTACCATTACCATAGCCAGGCTCATACCCATAATACCCATAACAAATATAGGTGTCTTTCTCATTTGTTTACTTTCTATTGCTGTGGCAAAGGGTTAAAACACCCTGACTGCACAACAGTAATAACATTGGAAGGTTCAGTTGGGATTTAAGTTACATTTACTGTACTTATCTCAAACAACAGATGCAGCAGTTTCAGCATTATTCCAATCCTTGCCCTGCAGGAAAGTGCCAGCTGTAGGTCAATGTGATAAATGATTGATAGCATCATCTATTAATCTAGCTGTAAGCCTACTTAGTACAGTTCTGGTTTCTCATTTTTCTTCAATAGTATTTAAAGCACAGAGTCATTGGTAGATGACCATACAATTTTACTACAAAATTTGGAAGCATTCCAAATCCTGAACATTACACTGTTGCAGATTGCTGATGAAAACATGTATATGTCCAGTTAAGTCATCAGATGATTTTAAAGCAGTCAAGAGGCAAGTTCTGTTGATCCTTTCCCTCTCCCCTCCTCTTCAAATTTTTGGCACTTTTTTTTAGGAGTTCATATCTATTTCTAGCAGGTAACGGCTCAAAATTCTGCTGAGATCTCCTAGGTGATCCCAGCAGAAGTTCTCCTTCCTCCCTGCCCACAATCTCCTGGGACATGTCACAGGTGCCTGGAGACTGCAGGTCCATTAACAAAGCACAGCGCGACTCGAAGAACCGGTCCGGGTGAGGACAGCGCTGGACTGGTAAGTGTCTTTTTTTATTGAAAATCAGCAACAACAGTATTTGCAACAGTTAAATTTTATTTTTTTTTCCAGGGTGAAGATCCTCTTTAAAATAGAATCTCTGTGTTTTTTTTCTTCCTGTGGTTGATAAGCTTCAGGCTTCATGCAGATGGAACTAAAAAACGCTGCTTATACAAGCATACAGCATAATTTTTTTAATGCCTTTAAACATAGCTCTATGTTAGCCTATGTGGTCATGCACAACAGGCATTTAGATCAGGCATTTAGGCATTTTAAGAGCATTTATAAACATAAAAAATGCACCAAAGTTGAGTTCAGAGAGGAGCATATGAGCATAATTTACATTATGCATGTTTTTTGCATGTCATTTATGCACGTTTACACACAGCGTATGTGTGTAAACGTGCATAAACACATCTGAATGTGCATAAACATATACATTTATTCTAGTGGCCAGAATAAATTAATATTCTGACGAATAGATCGAGTTTATGCTCAACTCCATAAGCCTGTAAATGTGCAAAGATAGAATAGGAATAGATAGGAATATTTGAATATGCCTGTGTGCATGAGGCCTGATAAGCAAATCTATATGATTAAAAAAAATATTGTTATGTGGGCATCAACTGATTAAATGTCCTCCATTTTATGTGTTCTACCTTTTTTTTTTTTCCTAGAGCAAAAATCCAATATTTCTGTATGTCAATTTTTTTCTTGTCCATTGTAATTATTATTTTTGTACATTTTTCTTTGCACTACCCACCTTGGGATAGTAAACATAAAAATGAATAAGTCAGCCTTCTGTACTAAGCAAATAATTATCCCCAACTCTAAAGATACTGCTGTATGGTAATGTTTACATGCTGTGCTTTCAGTTGTTATAGTAACTGTGTCCAGATTGGGGAACTTTGCGTTCTCGTGATTATTAGTTGTCGTGATTTCCGATGATGTGCGACAAATGGTGATACCTTTCACATTTTCCAGTCTCCCTCTTCCCTGTACCCTCTGTACCCTTGTCCATGACAAGTATGTCAGGGGCAACCTCCTCAATGGAGGAATCATCGGAAACTCTATCGAAAAGTTTTGTCTGGAGCTCCACTGTAATATTGATGGCTATCCTTCTTATTTGGTTCAGCAAAAAAAAAAAAAAATTCTTTGATTAGTCAGCCAATTTCTTGAGAAAAATCTAACACCTAATTAAATTGTCATGGATGCATTATAGATGTTAAATGCACAGGCTGTCTTTACAGATGTGAGTACACTCTTTTTCTTTTTTTTTTAAACAAGCAGCTCAGAACTCTTGAGAAATAACTAGATAATATCAGAGATACCACAACATCAACAAATATACTGCAGCATCTATAGCCATAAATTTAGAGATGAGCAGTAAAATCAGATGCTTGGAATGTGCCCTTAATACAATTTGTTATGGATTTATATGCTTTGCCATTCAAGCAATGGAATATTTTTTACACATCTTGAAAAAGCAATGCGTGATCTTAAATGTTTTATTTAATTTGAAAGCTCACAACGAGAAATAATCTTTTTCAGTCTCATAAAGCTGATGTTATAGGAATAAAATATGGTGCCTTGCTAACTGCTTGTTCTATGTTGCTTGAAGCAGACCTAGCATAATATACATTTTTTTCACAGTAATAGGGCGTACACACGGTCGGACTTTGTTCGGGCATTCCGACAACAAAATCCTAGGATTTTTTCCGACGGATGTTGGCTCAAACTTGTTTTGTCTACACACGGTCGCACAAAGTTGTCGGAAAATCCGATCGTTCTAAACGCGGTGACGTAAAACATGTACGTCGGGATTATAAACGGGGCAGTGGCCAATAGCTTTCATCTCTTTATTTATTCTGAGCATGCGTGGCACTTTGTCCGTCGGATTTGTGTACACACGATCGGAATTTCCGACAACGGATTTTGTTGTCGGAAAATTTTATCTCCTGCTCTCCAACTTTGTGTGTCGGAAAATCCGATGGAAAATGTCCGATGGAGCCCACACACGGTCGGAATTTCCGACAACACGCTCCGATCGGACATTTTCCATCGGAAAATCCGACCGTGTGTACGGGGCATAAGTGTTTGCATGCAATGTCACAGATATTAAGAGTATCACCCATCAAAAATATTATAGCATTTAGCAAAAAAAAAAAAAAAATACTTTCATAATTCCTTCTCTCAAGAAAACTGGTGCCATCTTTATGTGAGCTACATCCTGGATCTGTATCTGTTTCTGAGAATAAGATGTCAGCCCATGGATGAGAAAAGCATGAATCCCAAAGCATTTTTTGTAAGCCTTCATGTACTTGGCTTTGTTTTCTCATGCATCACAAAGCTCACCCCTTTGCTGCTGCCTTTTAATCTGTGACTATGCGTGATCAGCATTGGCCAACTTTGCTTTAAAGAAGTTTCTAAAAAGCTTGGTAAATGCAGGAATTATGGTGGTTTAAGGTATCTAAATATATCTAATTTTTCTCTTGTTAAGGCTGCGGGCTGAACAAGACAAAACCAATCGATTCCCTCATTAATGATAACAATGTGGACGGAGGACTCTCCACTACCAGCTATTGTTTTCAGGCAGCCGTGGCACCTGCAGCTGCCTGAATACAATTGCACTGTTGATCTGTGAATGTATCAAATAGTAGGATGCAGTCATTGTTCAACCACTAATTACCCATCTGGTTGAGTTGATTTTTAAATTGGTTGATTCAGCAGGATTGAGATGAAATTTTAGATGTCTAGGAGCAACTATAAGGTGGTCTTATGCTTTAAATGCCTCTTACAGTGTCATTAAACTTATAGTATGATAACTTAAAGTGATTGTAAAGGATATATACAGTGGGTATAAAAAATAATCACCCACTTTAAAATAATCACATGTTGTTCATTTGCAGTCTGAAATGAAGACAGACACAGCTTTTTTCTTTTATCCAGCTGTATTTACTCAACATATAACATCCAAGTGAAAGATATAACACCAACATGTCATAAAAAAATTCAAAAATTCAAAAACAGAATCACTGAGTTGAAAAAAGGATCACCCCCTTGTGTCGGTATTTTGTTGAATCATTTTTTGCTTTGATTACAGCCTTTAGTCTCTTGGGATATGTCTCTACTAACTTTGCTTATCTAGACTTTGCAATATTTGGCCACTCTTCTTTGCAGAACTGCTCAAGTTCGGTTAAATTTGATGGCGACCATTTATGGACTGCAGTCTTCAAGTCATTCCACAGGATTTTAACGGAGTTTAAGTCTGGGCTCTGACTAGACCATGCAAAGACATTCATCTTTTTCTCCTTCAACCACTGTGAGGTCATTTTTGCTATGTGCTTTGGGTCATTGTCATGTTGGAAGGTAAACCTTCTTCCTATTGACAACTTTCTGGCAGAAGGCATCAGATTTTCCTTAAGAATTTGACGGTATTTTGCCCCATCCATTTTTCCTTCTATCCTGACAAGTGATCCAGTCCCTGCTGCAGAGAACCCCCCCCCCCCCCCAATAACAGGATATTACCACCTCCATGATTTACTGTCGGAATGGTGTTATTTGGATGGTGAGCTGTGTCGGATTTCCGACAGACATATTGTTTGCTGATGAGACCAAATAATGTAATTTTAGTCTCATCTGACCATGACACCTTTTTCAATGTGACCTCAGAATCTTCAAGGTGCATTTTGGCAAAGCTCAGTCATGACTGCATGTGGCCTTTGTTGAGGACTGGATTGTTTTCATGTAACCCTCCTATACAAGCCAGATTTGTGATATTGTTGTCACATGCACACAATGACCACTCTGTCATAAATTCCTGCAAATGCTGTAGAGTTTCTGTAGGCCTTTGGTAGCCTCAATGACCAGTTTCCTCCTGGCTCTTTCATCCAGTTTTGAGCAACATTCTGATCCAGGGAGGGTCTGTGTTGTACCAAATACCTTCCACTTCCTAATAATATACTTCACTGTGCTTCTAGGTATTGATAAAGCTTTTGATTTATTTTGTATCCATCTCCTGACTTGTGCCTGTACACAACTTTATCCTGGAGATCTTTTGACAGTGCCTTGCCACCCATAGTTGATTGTTTGCTTCACTTGAACTACCAGGGACTGAAATGCTCCAGGAAAACTATTTTCGTGCTGAGCTAATTAAAATCACCACAGCTGATCACAGTTGAAAGTCAAATGGCTTTGTTTGCCATTGGGAAGGTTATTAGCTACACCTGATTGAGTGTACAAGTCATTTTTAGAAGGAGGATGATCCTTTTTTCAACTCAGTGATTCTGTTTTTGAATGTTTTTTTATTTTTTCCTGGTGTTATATGTTGGTGTTATATCTTTCACTTGAATGTTATAAGTTGCACTACGTAAATACAACTGGATAAAAAAATGGTGTCTGTCTTCATTTCAGAATAAAAGCAACAAAATGTGATTATTTTAATTGGGGGGGGGGTGGATTCGTTTCTATATCCACTGTATATTTTAAAAACAACAACAACATATCTATACTTCCCTGTGCTGGGCAAAATAATTGCACAGGGGGGCCCCTGAACTTCTTTATGGGTCCCCCACCAATGCTCCTGGCTCCTCCTCTCTGTTTAGTGTCCTCACGGGAAGATGCTTCCCATGGGGGAACACATGCGTGCTCTTTCTTGAGCCCCACTGCGACATCCATTGACACAGACAGCGGGATTTGGCCCTGCTCCCTCGTCACTGGCTTTGATTGAGAGCACTGGAAGCCAATGGCTCCTAGTGCCCCAGCAAATCCAGTGAGGCACGGATGTGAGGTAAGAGAAGAGCTGCAGAAATGCACAGCGCTGGATGAGGGTACATATAAGGAGGCGGGGGAGGGGCCAAAATCAATGCTTTAACATTTTTTACCCTAATGCAAGGAATGCATTAAGGTAGAAAATAATTAAGCTTTAGAACCACTTTAATATAGCAGTATAAGCAAATGTAATTGGAACTGATTAAAAAAAAAAACATTTCCATATACTTTATTTAGTTCTCTATATATATTGATCATGTGACCTTTTTTCACTTGCTCCACACCACAATGTGCAATCAGTGGATGGAGCAAGCAGTGAATAAGCACAGGGAATTTTCTTAGCTTTCCCGTGGCCACCCAGCTCAGACTGGTGCTTTTACGGTCAAATAGTTTCATTAGAAAAAAAAATATTCTACATTGGTGGAAAAAATAATATGTAACCAACCTTTCAAGCCATTCATACCTAAAATAACACCTGTAATACAATTAGGTAAATAATAATATTTTGACCGATGGAGGCGAAGTATGTTCTGATGGACAGCCCCAGTCATTGCATGGGATAGGAGGAAATAGGGAGCGAATACCACTCAAGCAACTGGAGTCTCCCCACGTGACTCTTTTCTTCACTGATGGGCTGGCTCCAGTTGCTTAAGTGATATGTGCACCCTCCTTTATCTTTTTTGCCCCACATGATGATTGGGTCTGTCCGTCAGAACAAACTCCACCTCGACCAGTTAAAATATTATTTCATTAATTGTGTACCCTAATACAAAAACATATCTATTTCCTATGCTCCCTCAGCTCCATCTAGTGGCTGTAATGAGGTATCCTACTGCTGCAAATAATGAAAGAACATTTGTTCAGGAGTAAAAATAGCCTAAAAAACATTTGTTATTGCTTTAATAGCTCTGTATATATGGCAATTCCCAGGACAAATGGTTATGTGATTTTCTTTTTATAAATATGCTCCATAGTCTTTAATAACATATGGCACAGGTGGACAAAATCTACTGTAGTAGTGTACTGAAAGAGCTGCCTACTAATAAATTGGATGTAATTGAGCAATGTACAGTAAGCCAATGTTGGTAGAGATGCAAATTAATAAATTATTAATAGAGTGAGTGAAGAAAAAAATACAGAATTAAATACCCCTTTTCACCACTAGACCTCCTAATTAACCATAATGCTGGTTTATTCTATAAATGTCGGGACGTCGCGCCATTTGGTCATGCCCTCTGTTGTTGAAGTCGTGATGACGAAATGCATCAGTTGTGACCTTACAGTGACCGGAAGTGACATGTGTGTGCCATTACCAGGAAGGAACAGCCAGATACTGTCAATGCAGTGGATGCGGTGGATGGCAGACAACATTCCATACTGTTTTTTTCAACAAAATGCCTGTTACAATTTATGTTGTGTAAGTGTGTTTTTTAAGGGGGTGGTCGTCTTGAATTAACTTTTAAAATGGTATCATGCTATGTGGAGCCTTTTTTTTACATGATTAAACCACCCTAAGCGATGAGCTGTTTGAGATAACTGGACCAAATGGGAGACACCTGGTGTGTTCAAGGCTTTTGAATTACATCCCTTTGGTGAGTGTAAACCCCTAGAGGAGTGTGTTTCACATGGTGTGGACTCTAGTGGATGGTATATGACTATCAATGATTAAGCAGAATCCTTCACCTATCAATTGAATGGTCTCATCACTTAAAACATACTATTTATTTCTCAAATGTCTTTACGTGTGAATGCTGGTCATATTTCATATATTAGATTGGAGCGCTGTTTTGAGTATTGGAACTTTGTCTAAATGGACTAAGGACTTTTTTTTAATTACGTGTATAGTTAGACCTCCTAATTACCTGGTAAATTTGATATTCAGATGTTCTGCTAATGTTAAAAAAATAAATAAATAAATCTCCCTACGCTGGTATTTAACCCCAGTTAGAGTCTCAAAATTTGGAGTTTATGTCTCCCCTATGTGTTGGAGAAACTGTGGATCTAGTGGGGAGATCTTCCATATTTTATGGAACTGTAACAGAATACACCCATTCTGGACCTCAATTTTCCAACTCATATCCAATGTATCCCACACCTTCATTTCACCATCTCCTGGACTAGCACCTCTTAATCTAGATACTGAGAGGCTACCTCCTTATATTAGACATACCATCACACAGGGGCGGCCCGTCAATTAAGAGTGCACGGGCTCCACCCTCCCATCCATGCGTCCGACCCCTTTCAGAACAGTGGCGCATAAATTCCAATGCAGAGGGGCTGTGTTTTTGAAGCACTGATTAGAGCCAGAGGCTCTAATAGGCTTCAATATAGGGTGGGCTCAGGTCGCAGAGAATGCGCTCTGATCCTACCCAGGTGTGTTACAACAGCGAATGAACATTCGCTGTTGTAACACTGATCCTCCTCCCAGCCGGTCAGGAAGCCAGTTTTGACACTGGTCACCCGATTGGCTGAAAGGACAGGCGATCCTATCAAGTGCCTAGGAGGAGGAGGGGAGGAGCTGGAAGCCGTCATGGAGGAGAGGACATGGAGCCACTGCACCAAGCTGCCTGCTGCCTGCCACCCGCCGATGGGGTAAGTGCCAGACCGACCGGCAAACAGCGAGGGGGTGGGTGCCGCTAGGGGAGTAACACTCGGGCGGGTGCTCTGGGGGTTGGTGGTTGTTTACCGCCCCCTCAAAAAAAAACACCAGCTGCCACTGCTACCACACATATCTTACTGGTGGCTAGACTTAGCATTACCAGTTGCTGGAAATCCTATTGTACCCCAACAATCCTAGATGTAATAGACTTGGTTAACTTACACTATTTGTTTGAACTGATAATGGCCTAATGCACAGGCAAACTGGCCAAAGCCCAACTACGATGGCTCCCTTGGACACAATGGCAACTTAAATCATCCAACTATTAGTAGGATGTCACACCATATATGTACATGTATAGGTATATATGTGGAGGTGGAGTTTGTTCTGACAGACAGACCCAGTCATCTCATGGGGAAAAAAGGACAAAAGAGGGGGCACCTATCACTTAAGCAGCTGGAGCCAGCCCATCAGTGAAGAAAAAAGTCATGTGGGGAGACTTCAGTTGCTTGAGTGGTATTCTCTCCTTCTTCCCTCCTATGCTTCCCATGTAATGACTTGGACTGTCCATCAGAACATACTCCGCCTCCACCGCTCAAAATAATATTATTTACCTAATTGTATTACAGGTGTTATTTTAGGTATGAATGGCTTGAAGGGTTAGTTATATAATTGTTTCCACCAATGTAAAATATTTTTTTTCTAATGAAACTATGTGACTGCAACAGCACCAATCTGAGCTGGGTGGCCACGGGAAAGCTAAGAAAATTCCCTGTGCTTAATTACTGATTTTGTTTTCTGTATATGTACTGGATAAGGGAATTTCCCTTCACTGACTACAGTGCATTACCTGGTACTAATGTATGTTTGTTAAAACTTCTTAATAAAGACTTATTAAAATGAAAAAAAAAAAATCTGCCTTATTTGATAATAAAGTGCAAAGGAAACCATTTTGATTTTTGTTTATGAAATAGACATTTGCAACACATACACATAGATATGCTGGGCCCAGATGCTTTTAGTCTAAAAAGGTTAAAATAATAACAAAAAAGCAACCAGTGAGATTACAATTATGACTTTCCTAGTGTGGAATATAAATAAAACTGCTTAATAAGTTTAAAAATCATCTAGTGTATGTGCACATTCTTTTCCAAGTAACAAGTTTATTTCACAAAAGTTCTTTATGCTTTTGTTCTCAGTGATCAGTCACCCTACTGTGACCACATGAACCAAGAGACACCCCATGTGTTTCCTGGATAGTAATAGCTAGCAGGTGGCAGAAATATTGTCTTAATATGTATTGACTACACAGTGTGCTTGTTGCAGAATGCAGTTACCCTTTAAGAAGTGAATATGTGTTCTCAAGGGGACGACAGTTTTCTTCCTCTCTAGCAGGTGTTGTTCTAATAAACTCTTCTAAATTGTACAGCAAATGTCATGTTTACACTGCCTGCAGTTAGCATCACATAGCATTGCTCATCTAACATTTTCACAATGACAAAGATCTCACACAAAGACTAATACACCGTACAGTCCAGGGACACAAAGCTGCCTTACAACTACTTGAACAATATCTGTAGTTTATTAATGGGCCACTTTGACACTTGTAGTAATAATACCTTGATAAACACAGATTTATCATTCCAAATATAATCTCTGTGCGCTAAGAGACTTTAATAATTTGATATCAGAATGGTGATGGATTTGTTCATTTATTTTCAAATAATTTTTATTATGTTTTATCTTTAAACTGTGAGCACTTTACATGCAATTTCTTAATTTGTTTAGAGACAAATATAAAGACCGATTTAGACAAAAGGAAAAGGAGGACCCAGCACTAAAAAGTGTACATTCTTTATACTAAGTTAAGAACCTATGTTTATCTTTGTTATTTAGTTATGTGGTGCCAACATGTAAGGGGGACTAGGATTAGACACGTGTTGGCGCCGAACTGTGCAAGTCACCTGTTGTTAGGAACCCTCCGCCATATTGTGCCATACTCCTGGCCATAGGCTAGCTCAAGACATCCCCAGCTTAAGACCTAGATATTTTTAGAATATAGGAATATCCACAGTTTAAAGCACTTTAATGTAACTTTAAATCTGTAAAAAAATGCATTTTTCTTCATTTCTGTTATAAAATTTTGCAAAATAATAATTTTTCTTCAGATATTTTGGCCAAAATTTATACCACTACATATCTTTGGTAAAAATAACCCAAATCAGTGCATATTATTTGGTCTTTGTGAAAGTTATAGAGTCTAAAAGCTATGGTGCCAATATCTGAAAATTGATCACACCTGAAGTACTGACGGCCTATCTAATTTCTTGAGACCCTAACATGCCAGAAAAGTACAAATACCCCCCAAAGCAGGTTATTTCTCACACACTGCATATGCATACCACAAATTACACCCCAAAACACATTCTGCTATTACTCCCGAGTATGGCGATACCACATGTGTGAGACTTTTACACAGCGTGGCCACATACAGAGGCCCAACATGCACAGAGCACCTTCAGGCGTTCTGGAGCACCCAGGCCAATTCTGACATTTCTCTCCTACATGTAAAAATCATAATTTATTAGCTAGAATATTACATGGAACCCCAAAACATTATATATGTTTTTTAGCAAAGACCCTAGAGAATTCCATGGTGGTCATTGCAACTTTTTATCTCGCACGGTATTTGCGCAGCAATTTTTTTAACGCTTTGTGCTTTAAAAAAAAACAAAACAGTAAAGTTAGCCCAATGTTTTTGCATAATGTGGGAGATGAAGTTCCGAGTAAATAGATACCCAACATGTCACCTTTCAAAATTGCACGCACTTGTGGAATGGCGTCAAACTTTGCTACTCAAAAATCCCCATAGGCGACGCTTTAAAATATTTTACTGGTTACATGTTTTGAGTTACAGCGGAGATCTAGGGCTAGAATTATTGATCTCGCTCTACCAATAGCAGCAATACCTCACATGTGTGGTTTAAACACCGTTTTCATATGTGGGCGGGACTTACCTATGCGTTCGCTTCTGCATGCGAGCACACAGGGACAGGGTCGCTTTTTTTTTTATATTGTTCATATTACTTTATTTATTTTAGTTTGATGCTTTTTTCCAAAAAATAACATTTTGACCACTTTTTTTCCTAGTACAAGGAATGTAAACATCCATTGTAATAGGAATATGGCATGACAGGTCCTCTTTACAGTGAGATATGGGGTCAATAAGACCCCACATCTCACCTCTAGGCTGCGGAGCCTGAAAGAAAAAAAAAAAAAAGATTCAGGCTTCAATCGTAGCAGTGAGTCGGTAGAAGCACCAGAGGGCAGTGGGAGGGGGGACATCCCCTCTCGCCTCCCATAAGAATGATCAAGCAGTGGAACAGCCGCTATGATCATTCTTATGGTGTAGGGAATCGCCAGCTGAAAAATCTGATATCTGAATGATGCCTGTAGCTGCATCCATCATTCAGATATCCCCGCACAAAGTCAAGGACGACGTATGACAGGCGGCGGGTGGGAAGTGGTTAAAACACATTTTTTTTAACACAAAGTTGTCCATTTATACAATATTTCTAGTACACACCAAAAATGACACCCCAAAATAGATTCTCCTACTCCTCCTGAGTACGTCGATACCACATGTGTGAGACTTCCACAGCCTGGCCGCATACAGAGGCCGAGTACAGCTGAGTATGGCAGGGTATGGCCGAGCATGGCTGGGTGTGGCCGAGTATGGCTGGTTATGGCTGAGTATGGCTGGGTATGGCAGAGTATGGCAGAGTATTGCAGGGTATTGCAGAGTATGGCGGGGTATTGCAGAGTGTGGCTGAGCATGGCTGGGTATGGCTGAGTATGACAAGGTATTGCAGGGTATCGCCGAGTATGACTGGGTATGGCAGAGTATTGCGGGTTATTGCAGAGTATTGCAGGGTATTGAAGAGTATTGCAGGGTATTGCAGAGTACTGTGGGGTATTGCAGAGTATTGCAGGGTATGGCAGGGTATTGCAGAGTATTGCACAGTATTCTGGGGGTATTGCAGAGTATTGTGGGGTATTGCAGAGTATTGCGGGGCATTGCAGAGTATTGCGGGGCATTGCAGAGTATTGCAGGGTATTGCAGAGTATTGCGGGGCATTGCAGAGTATTGTGGGGTATTGCAGAGTATTGCGGGGCATTGCAGAGTATTTCAGGGCATTGCAGAGTATTACGGGGCATTGCAGAGTATTGTGGGGTATTGCAGAGTATTGCACAGTATTGTGGGGGTATTGCAGAGTATTGCGGGGCATTGCAGAGTATTGTGGGGTATTGCAGAGTATTGCGGGGCATTGCAGAGTATTGCAGGGTATTGCAGAGTATTGCGGGGCATTGCAGAGTATTGTGGGGTATTGCAGAGTATTGCGGGGCATTGCAGAGTATTGAGGGGTATTGCAGAGTATTGCAGAGTATTGTGGGGGTATTGCAGAGTATTGCGGGGCATTGCAGAATATTGCAGGGCATTGCAGAGTATTGCGGGGTATTGCAGAGTATTGTGGGGTATTGCAGAGTATTGTGGGGCATTGCAGAGTATTGCACAGTGTTGTGGGAGTATTGCAGAGTATTGCACAGTGTTGTGGGGCATTGCAGAGTATTGCAGGGCATTGCAGAGCATTAGGGATGGCTGAGCATAGATAGATGGATGGATGGCTGGATGTCACTGTGCAGCGCTGTGGGCACTACCCATCCAGCCCACAGCGCTGCTACCATCCACCCATCCCCCTCTCCGCTCACAGAGTACCGATCGGTACACAGAGGGGAGGAGAGGAACCGGCGTCATCAGATGATACCGGTTTGTTTACATGTGATCGCTCCGTCATTTGATGGAGCAATCACATGGTAAACAATCACGATCAGCGGGCATTTACCGGGATCCGTGATGCGCCGAGTCCAGGTCACGGATGTGTTTGGGTGCGCTCCCCAGGGGGCGCGAGAGAGGGGAATTCTGGGAGGATGTCATAGTATGCTCTCCCAGAGTTAAGCAACCGCCCTGCAGCCGTCATTCGGCTATGGGCCGGTTGTTAAGTAGTTAAAGGAAAAAATTATGTTTTTAGAAATATGCAGCCATATATAGATTACCGTAAGCTGGTGTGTCACACACTCACCTGGTGGGGTGTCTGTGTCACCTACTTCCTCCAAATCTCCTTCAAACACATCCTTGGGGGTGGCACTGGTGCTTGCTTCTTCCTTTTCCACAACCAGATAACCTAAAATAGATGATAAAAAAAGTATTTAAAAATATGTAGCCGTACATAGATTACCGTAAGCTGGCGTGTCACACACTCACCTGGTGGGGTGCACATGTCGCCTACTTCCTCCAACTCTCCTTCAAACACATCCTTGGGGGTGGCACTGGTGCTTGCTTCTTCCCTTTCCACAACCAGATAACCTAAAATAGATGATAAAAAAAGTATTTTAAAATATGCAGCCATACATAGATTACCGTAAGCTGGTGTGTCAGACACTCACCTGGTGGGGTGCCCATGTCGCCTTCCTCAACATCCTCTGTGGGGCTTGGGCTGATTTCCCAATTGCGGTCTGGGGTCACTGGGTTCAGCTTGTTTGAGTCTTTTCTCCCCTATGTGAATGAAACAAAAGCTATACTTAGCACACAGATATTTGAGTCCAGGAATAGTAATATGAAACATTGTAGTGAAGTGGTGTACAAATTGTCTGTTTGGGCAGAGTTCCTAGTTGAAGACATAATTAAAATCCCCTTTGAAACAAGCTGGAATACTTTACCTTTTTTGGCCACGTTTCACAGATAGAGACACCCCAACAAGTGTGTATATATATATATATATATATATATATATATATATATATATATATATGTGTGTATATACATATAGTGTTTACTACGAATGATGTTTACTACGATCGTTTAACGTTCTAAACTCGTACGTCTAAGAAAAGCACATGGAGCAGTATGCAAGGTAATAAACAGAATATGAACACACGACAAGTATTTACTTTTTATAACCACTTTATGGATTCGTGTATACTGATCCGGCTCCAGGAGTTTGAGGTCGGACCAATTCCTCAGCTGATCTTTAGAGCACTGTACCCCAAAACGAAGATGCAAGGTCTTCACCACTTTCGCCATTATTTGTGCCTTTCGGAAAGGTCTATGCTTCCCATTATAATCTTTTATTCTTAAAATTGCCACCATCTCTTCAAAGGTCATATAGGAGGCCTTAAATCTCCGCTTCTCGGATCGAGACGTTTCGGGCTCCGGGCTTTCCTCACTACCTGAGGTAATAAACACCTGCTGTGTCTCCGCAATTGTTGCTCCTACTGCGCACCGTAGAGAGATGGGGTGGAGAATATTCGTTAAAAAAGAACGTCAGGGGCGGGCGACGCAGTTGGAGTTTCACGCATGCGCAGTGTATATAAAGATACTACGCATGTGTCATACGTACATTCTGTGCGTAGAGACAAGGGGGTGGAGAATATTCGTTAAAAAGAACGTCAGTGGCGGGCGACGCAGGCGGAGTTTCATGTATGCGCAGTGTATATAAAGATACTATGCATGTGTCATACGTACGTTCTGTGCGTGGAGGATAGAGGAACTGTAGTTGCGAGCGTTCGAAACGAAGGTAAGTTTTTGTAACTTTGTAGCAGCCTATATTGCTTAAAGATTGATGAGGCCTATGTTGGGATAAGATGATGAGAGTTTAACTGAAACATTAGTGTTTTTGTCTAGTGTACTATGCTTTACAGAAAACATGAATGCCAAATTTAAGGACCCAGAATTTTGAGGAATCTGTGGGAAGTCAAACACCCTCAATATTACATTAAACCAGTAAGGAAGTCAACACTGGAGAGACTTCTCGCATTTGTGCAGACTTTCATCCCAGAAGCAACTGTGGAGATTTTAGAAAAGAAAATTGGAATCTTGCGAAATATGTATAGGAGGGAGCATAACAAGATCCAGAATTCCCTGAGATCAGAAGCATCAGCAGATGATGTATATGTACCCAGGCTGTGGTACTATGATAAACTACATTTTCTTGATGACCAGACTGAAGCCAGGGCATCACTTTCAACCCTTCCCTCCACCCTTCCCTCCACTCTTCCATGCACCCTTCCCTCCACCCTTCCCTCCACCCCAGCAGAGGCTGATGAGGACCAAGCTGGGTCTTCCATCCTGGAAGAACCGGATGTGACCATCTGGAGTCAGGTAAATTAGTTTTATACATATTTAGTGTCCTAATATTAATGAAGTTAACTAGATGTTACAATGGATTAACTATTATTCAGGATTTTATCGTAAAAATGATGTCTACATATCAATTGACAGTAGTGGCCAAAAATGTTTGTCACCAGCTTTAGTAAATGCTGTTTTTGATACTCTTTTATATGTAACATTGAATTTGCAAGTCATGAGCTGAAAATTGTGTGTCAGTGATGAAACAAAAACTCAAACTATGTCCCTTTTTTATACACAGGATGAGATCAGCCAGGAGGAAGGTGTGGAAAGTGTCATCCAGGAGGAGGCCGGGCCCAGTGTCATTGAGGAGGAGGCCAGCCCCACTGTCATCGAGGAGGAGCGGGCAGGGGATAGTGTCAGCCAGGAGGTGGCCAGGCCCAGTAGGAGCCTCACACAATCTCAGGTTCCTCCCCTTCGCCTTCATACAAAAAGGACCAGAAAGGTGACGGTGAAAGAGGAGGCATCACTGCGCCTCATGAGGGAAGCAACTAATTTCCTCAAGAGCCCCCCCAAAGCTGAAGAGGCCTATGGCTCCTATATAGCCAGCAGGTTGCTGGAAATGGAGAAGGGACAAAGCCTCCTATGTTAAAAACTTTTTTCTGATGTCCTTCACAAGGGGCTGAAGGGAGAGTTAACTGTTAACACACAAATCAACGAGCAAGCCCCTCCTCCTCCTGCCACAAGTCGACCACCAGAGCCCCAGCCTACATGGAAGGCTGCAGGAAAGGGTGCAGGCCAGCGTGGAGGGTAGGCTGGAACGAAGAGAAGAAAGTGATGACCTGGCTTCAGTCTGGTCTGACAGAAGACGCAGGCTGGTGTAGTACCACAGCCTGGGGGCATATATGTCATCTGCTGCTGCTCTTAATCTCTGGGATTCCTGGACCAGATTGTGCTCCCTATTATATGGACTCCTGAAGATCAGAATTTTCTTTTCCACGGACTTTGTGTGTGCCCTGGGGCCAAAACTCTTCACTAATTCAAACATTTTCTCCAGCGTTGACTTCATCTTTAGTTTTGTTTACCATAAATAAATAGATATTTTATTTAATTAAAAGACTTTATGTGTTTTTATTAACATCATTTTTTTATAAACAATGTCAAATTAACAAGGGACAACAACCTCCTTGAGGTTCCAAAAACTAAAAAATATATATAACATTCTTGTGTTAACTTTACAAAAAAAATAAAAAAACAAAATAAATATAACAAAAAAAAGGTTCTTTGTAGTAACTTTCTAACAAAAACAAAATGAAAAATGTACAAAAGAAATGGTTCTTTGTGGTAACTTTACAAAAAAATAACAAATAAAAAATGCTTCTTTGTGGTAAATTTACAACAAAAAAAAAAAAAAATAAGAAATCAAAAGAAATGTTTTTTTGTGGTAAATTTACAACATAACAAAAAAAAACATTATCAATAAAAATAAATGGTTCTTTGTGGTAAATTTACAACATAAAAAAAAAACTAACAATAAAATAAAATGGTTATTTGTGGTACATTTACACCAAAAACAAATATAGAAACAAATACAAATCAATGGTTCTTTGTGGTAACTTTACAAACCAAAAAATAAAATATATGGAGATAAAGAGAAAATAATTTGGAAACAATCCTAAAAAAAAACTTGATGAAATAAAAAATAATAAAACATGACTCCAAAAAACAATTGTGTAAACATTAGTATAGTGATATGGCTTTTAACAAATAAAATATCATTTATGAGATCATGAGATCAAGAGAAATAATCCAGAAATCAGTTTGTGAGAACTCTATGTGAATAGGAACAGCAAAACAACTTCGTTCTTCAAGCATTATAAAGAAGACAATTAATGCGCTGCATTCAACGATCACAGAATTTGCAACGTGAGGAATGTGCTACCTACAATACGAACACTAGTTTTATAAGACCGAGCGCTTCCGTTTCGCATTTGCTTCTGAGCATGCGTCGTTTTTTTATCCGTCGGACTAGCATACAGACGAGCGGATTTCTGGGTCATGTGGAGTTACGACGTAAAGATTTGAAGCATGTTCCAAATCTAAAGTCCATCAGATTTTTGACTGGAAAAGTCAGCTGAAGGTCTGATGAAGTGTACACACGATTGGATTGTCCGCCGGACTCGGTTCGTCGGACCAGTCCGGTCGAAAAGTCCGCTCGTGTGTACGATGCATTAGATGCACTAGCAGATTTAGATACACTAAACAAATTGAAGCTGACCTACCGCTAACACTTTTTAAGCAGTTAAAGCAACAGTTATTCCTTCTTTTTGGGATAAAGGTTTTACACAAATAAAAAAAGCTGACCATTGTAAGCACTCCTAACAGTAATAAATGGTTTGTCTCAATCCCCTAACTGTTACATCTTCAGGACAGCTTGTTCTGTTGAAAAACAACATACTTACTGGCAGGATCACCAGGTGAAAATAAAGGAAAGTAAGCATAACCATTTCAATACTGGGTACTTTTACCCCCTTCCTGCCCAGGCCAATTTTCAGCTTTCAGCGCTGTCATATTTTGAATGACAATTGCATGGTCACACTGTACCCATATGAAATTTGTATATTTTTTTTTTGTTTTCACACAGATAGAGCTTTCTTTTGGTGGTTTTTAATCACCACTGGGTTTTTGTTTTTTGCTAAATAAACTAAAAAAGACAGAAATGTTTTGAAAAAAAAACAAGTTTTTCTTTGTTTCTGTTCTGTTTTTTTTGTAAATATTTGCAAATAAATTATCTTTCTTCAAAAATTTAGGCTAATATGTATTCTGCTATTATTTTTTTTTTGGTGAAAATAACCCAAATCAGTGTACATTTTTTAGTCTATAGGAAAGTTATAGAGTCCACAAACGATGGTATATATCTGAAAATGGATCAAACCTGATGTAGTGGCCCATCTCATTTCTAGAGGCCTGAAAACATCAGAACAGTACAAATATCCCCCAAATGATCCCCTTTTGCAAAGTAGAAAGTAAGACATGCCAAGTGTTTTGACATTTGAAATTTAAAAAAAAATTATTACAATTTGTTTTTTTTTACAAACTGTCACCAGTCCAGTACAGCGTTATCATACAACAGGTGTGGCGGTGATCAGGGACACAGACTAGTGACAGTAAGTAGAAAAAGTAATATTTTTTTTTACACACTGTGCCATAGTAACACTGTACTATTCTGGGGAAATGATCAGGTTTTGTTTATTTTATTTTTTTTTACACATTATGATTTTTTATGTCAGTGAATTTCACAGGTATAAGCAACCATTTTTACTGAATGAAACATCCGGTGTGTTTTGTTGTGATTAGCTGTGATTGGTCACATCTAATCACATAGTACAGATGAGCTGGCCCTGTCTGCACCATGTGATCAGTGTGACCAATCACAGCAAGCGACACAATTGTCATGTGATTGGTCACAGCGATCACATGGTACTGGCAGCGAACCGGTACACTGATCAATCACAGCTGTGTCGGATGGACACAGCCAGTGACAGATCACACTGGCAGCACACGATCCAGGCTGCACGTAAGGTGCGATCCGGGAGGACGTCATATGACGTACACTTGGATTGATGAATGTCCCGCCCAGCCATCAATTGACTATAGGCTGGGCGAGAAGTAGCTAAAAAAGAAATCTAATACAGACATCATATCTAAGCCTGCAATATAATCAATGTTTGCTTTTGGATTGAATACCTCTTTAAGATGCCAATAATCTCAGTTACGGAAGCCAATACTAAATATTTAAATGGCATGTTATAATCATAACCACAAAAATATTTCAGTTACATTTTAGGAAGCATGTTATTTCCTTTTTTGTAAATAATAAATGTAGTAATATTACACAACCAGGCAGGGGAATACTGGTACCGATTCTTAACTGAAAAAATATCTTCATTACATGATACATATCAATCAATTGTATACAGCAGAGTAACCCAATGTGCTCGATTGGTATTTTACAGCAAGGGAAAAGTATACTAAAAGGATTTTTGCTCCCAACCTTCTGCATGTATACTGTGAATCAAAAGAGTATTACGTTTGAAAGATGTCGAACAGTGAAATATAGCCATTTTCAAAGAGATGAATACCTAGGCCTTATAAGAAATTGAGTTAAAGCTTCTGTAAATCAAAATAGGTGTAATATTATAAAGCTACTGACATTCAGCATAGTGTTCCTAAACTATGAAATCTGTCACCTAGTTCTGGTACAATAACTATAAAAAGTGCCTCAGGCTATCATACAGTTTACTTCAGGGTCTACCTTCGGGGATTACTAGAGCTAGATTATTCAACATGCTTATTTAATAAAATAATGAGGTATGTGGAGCAATCCAGAGAAGCCAGTAATAATTATTTTTCATTAATCTGGCTTCAGTTAACTAAAATGTATTGGTGGATATAAAGTAATATACTGCATGTATTTAGTACCTATGGCAAGGTTGGATGACAATAATCCATTGGATATAATGTTAGATACTATAAGATTGCCATGGTTCAGGTACCAGTAACTAAAGATCAGGCTGACAATATTTAAGAGTCCGGGGTTTTCTCTGTTGTCAGTGCATAAGCAAATAAGTGTTCGGATTCACAATTCACTGTGTGTGTACATCAGGTCTTTGGTTATTATCTCTCAAAACTGTAATATCCTTAAAAAGTTCCCTGAGTAAAAATAGTATTGTGATGCCTCCAGGTACCTGTGTTAGCTTTCAAATTGATTCCTTTGTCTCTGTGGAACCCCTTGGATTGTAGATTGTACACAGTGCCTTGACTACTAACACATTTGACACTAAGCTGCCACCAAGAGCTCCTAGGACTATACATTGAGTCTTGACTTTTTTCAAAGTTAAGATTACACCCCACTCCTACAGTAATAAATTCCATTCCTAAACTGTCAGAAGCCAAGGTTCTTGCACATATGATCCGCCATTTGACAGGTAAATGTCAAGGTGGGGCTTAGTGGCAGGATGGGGCAGGAGTTATTTTTGAGTTAGAGAGAAGCCAGGGCCCTCTGTACAGTCTAGAGTTTAGGACCCAAAGAGTTCCAAATGGATACAGGAAATGTTTGCACACTAATACAGGTACTTGGAAACATGATATATTACACACTTTTTAGTCTGTGACAGGTTGACTTTAAGTCAAAGGCAAACTGAGTTTACACTGTGTGATGTAAAGCCGCGTACACACGGGCGAACTTTTCGACCTGACTGGTCGAACTGACTTTCCGACGGACTTTCAACGGACTTTTGACGGACTTCCGACTGACTTTTTAATGAACAGACTTGCCTACACACGATCACACCAAAGTCCGACGGATTCGTACGTGATGATGTACACCGGACTAAAATAAGGAAGTTGATAGCCAGTAGCCAATAGCTACCCTAGCATCGGTTTTTGTCCATCGGACTAGCACACAGACGAGCGGATTTCTGGGACCGGCGGATTTGAAGCATGTTCCAAATCTAAAGACCGTCAGATCTTTGACTGGAAAAGTCCGCTGAAGGTCCGATGAAGCCCACACACGATTGGATTGTCCGCCAGACTCGGTCCGTCGGACCAGTCCGGTCGAAAAGTCCGACCGTGTGTACGCTACATAAGGCTTATGTATTTTTGTCGTACTCCATTGAAGTGCAAAGTTAATAAAATATTAGGTTAGTCTTTAAGCCAATGTTCAGACATAGTAATTACTAACATAACAGAAATGTTACATGTCACAAATTGCTTCATAGATTCCCCTGCGTAAAATGCTGCGTAGACAGCATTTGTATTGCATCTTAATTTAATTATCTCAATAAAACTGATAATGGAAGCACATCAACTTCTAGTGGCCAACCGCACTGATGAACAATAGGTTTCTTCTCTTTCCTGTCTATGTAGCATTTACTTAAGTAGCAGAAACCATTAACATGTGTATGGAAAGATTAAAACTCAAGCTATCTTTTTGTTCAATAGGTCTTTTTTAAATACAAAAAAAAAGAAGGATAGTTAATGGAATAATCATGCTGCCAAGATGTGTAAGCAAATAATAGAAAGGTGGATGATTAAAGCGGAGTTCTGCCGAAAAAAATAAAAGTCAGCAGCTACAAATACTGCAGCTGCTTACTTTTAATATTAGGACACTTACCTGTCCAGGGTGCCTGCAATGTCCTCAGCCGAAGCCGATCTGTTCCTTTGGCTCTCGGGTGCAGGTGCCAGCATCTTCAGTAAGGGAATCAGGAAGTGAAGCCTTATGGTATCACAGCCTGGTTCCCTACTGCGCATGTTGTGCTGCACATTCTCACTGGTCCCTGTTGTCTTCTGGGACCTGTGTATCTCCCAGAAGACAGTGGGGGGGGAGCAGAGGAGGGGCAGGATATGCCGTAGATCACCAGGGAATCTGCGGCAATCTATCGCCTGAAGTGGGAGCAAATACCTGTATTAGACAGATAACTACTCCCCCCTCCCCCCCTGAAAGGTGCCAAATGTTACACCGGAGGGGGGGGAGGAACCAGAAAAGTGGAAGTTCCATTTTAAGGTGGAACTCTGCTTTAAGGACGTACAAGGAATTTCACAATCCTTAAAAAAAAAAAAAAAAAAACACACAGCTGCAGGTCATTTTTATAGCTGCACTTTTTTTAATCAACATTTTCTGGCCAACTCTAATCTGCCTTTCAGATTGCTGACTCCACCTACTAGGGATAAAATTGGTTCTCCATGGGATTCATTGAATTGTGTAAAATTGGGAAAAAATCAATAGGTTGCAGCATGCCATTAAATTTTAATACCAAAATATAAAAATATTTCAGCAAAATTGCAACAGTTTCAGGCCAATGCAACCAGCCCTTCCTCTGGCAGAAACATAGAAAATTAAAGGGAATTTACAACAATTTCTTTTAAGTTATTTTTTAAGTTTAACAAAATTTAAGTGGAGGCAGAGCTACAGGAAGTGATGTTGTTCCACTGGAGACACCTGGAAGTGGTGAGATACCCGCAATGATCAGGGATGCGAACCAAACTTGCACTAGCTATAGTGGAGCCAGCTTGTAACATTTTAAAGCTGTTAAACCCAGGTGCATGGCGGAATGCACAGATAAATGTAAATGTATTATCTAGTGGTTTATTTATTGTTGAAATGAATTAGTTGTTTTGATAAAATGGTTTTACACTATTGGAGCCTTTCTCTGCTCTAATTTTATGGTAAGCCTGGTGACACTGTGAGAAAGAAGTGGGACAGTCCTGGATGTTCAATCCCCTAGGAGATAAAAGTGTATAAAGCCCTACTCTATTGCAGGGGGAAATGATTGTCTGGTAAGTTCTCCAGAGTGGTAGTGGTAGTACACAGTGGTGGAGTGAAGCGCTGAACAATAACTATAGTGCAAGAATTGTTATGGTGCAAGATTTATTGTTGCTTTGCACAATCTGCACAAAGCTCTTTATATATTGAAGAAATATATCACATGAAAGAGGATATTGGAATGTTGCACTTTAATGGACACTCATATTGTTGCACTTAAATGGATGTTTACATTGTTTTGATAATAATGATAATGCACTTTATTTATTAATTTATTTATTTTAGGAGTGCTGTGTATTGATGTTTAGGCTGTATTGTTTTTTTCTTGAATAAATAAACAATTAATTGCATGACAAAAGATTTCAATGCAGAGTGGGTTAGCTAAAGAGACAAAATAAGGGATCGGGTATTTTCCAGAATCATCAGGAAGTTGAAATATGATTTATTTTGGAACATCAGTTATCATGTACCATTACTAGCAAATTTCAGATTTGCCACTTTAGTAAAAAAGCCCTGCTGACATATCCAATTTGTTCTGTGGCTTGGTGCATAACATTGCTTCACACACATACTTATAGCTCAATTAGCTACACATGTAACAGTACAATTTATGTAACATTTAGAAATAACTCTGTAATACAATTGCCTAATTAAACAACTAATGTCATTTATACCAAATCCTGTAGTACTAGTACCTCACGCTACTTAGTAATTAAATCTATATCAATTTGATTGTACAATCAGATTTCAATATGGGTTGCCACCGTAAGTAATTGAAAGCATGTCACCCTCTTGTATTGTTCCCATACAGCCTGACAGCCTGGCCACACATCAATTTTACAGATATTTCAACAAATTCCAGGTACCTTTCAGTCACAAAAAATAGCAAATGGATTTTAATGGACAGCCACCTACTAACATGCATAACAATCTAGAAAAATTTGTAGGGGTAGGTTTTCCTGATTTGTTTGATCATTTTCGCAATCAAAAAAATGGATAAAAGTGCTTGACATTATTAGGAAATTGGTGTCTAGCCATCATAGCATAATGTGTTTAGTTAGCTTGACTTTTTTTCCAATGACTGAACAAAGATTATCTTATTGCAAATAAAACCTTGAAGAGCAATTATTACTTATGTGCCCACTGCATAACTAACAACCACAAAGTATGCCAGTGTATGGTCAACAAATGGCTTTGAATTTTAACAGCTTAATGTGCTGAAATGTTCCATTTTTTAATGTATAAAAAAAGCACATACTATGGCAAATTCTTGGCTATATCAACACCAGATTAACAACCTATACCAGGGATATGCAATTAGCGGACCTCCAGCTGTTGCAGAACTACAAATCCCATGAGGCATAGCAAGACTCTGACAGCCACAAGCATGACACCCAGAGGCAGAGGCATGATGGGACTTGTAGTTTTGCAACAGCTGGAGGTCCGCTAATTGCATATCCCGGACCTATACTAACATTGCTGTCCTCAACCTGGCACTTGTGTAATGCATGTAAGGAACTGTCACAGGACAAGTAGGTAGCAACACGACAGTTGCAATAACACACCTACATTGCTGCTGCACATATTGAAACAAGGAAACCAATCATTATTTAAAAAACAGGTACTTCTACTTAGTATGTGTTAAGTGATGTGAGTGAATAAAAATTGCACCACATCCCAAAATAACCAAGAGTAAAGAAAAGAAAAAAAAGATGTGACACGTTTCAGGGGAAGGAAACCAGACATAAAGAGTATAAGATTGCTACATTCATTGAGACACAATTAAAATGCACCAAAAAGCGCAACATATAAAAGAAACTATACAAAGTTCCACAGATGCATATGTTAATAACAGAATACTCGACATAACCTCATAACACCCAAAAGATATAAATGATACCTTAAATATAGTAAAGACATAATAGTACTGTATCCAGGATTCAAAAGTGTCATCAAAGACATCACAAAGGAACTGGAGGATGTGAGGTTATAGATCTTTCAATGCATGAGGAAGGGCCTCATCAGGAGATTAGGAAACTGTTATTTCAATAACTTTTTATTGCATTTTAACAAGTTTATACAAAATATCATCAAGGATGATAGCAATGGAATATAACATCTGACATCTAACATATAATGTAGAGGTCCAGGGTAGGTGTACACTAATTTCCATCATTGTACATCAATAAACAAACAGTTAAAGCACAAAATTCTCTAGCTCGGGACTCATAGTACACTAGGCTAACCTAAAGGAGGCTCATACGCCCTTCCTCAGGTCACTCCAGGGGGACCAGTGTTTGTAAAATGTTGATAGACAGCCATCTTTATAAGCCATTATTTGTTTCATGTCATATGTTTCAGATAAATGACTAATCACCTCACCCACATTCAGAGCTAGATTTGATTTCTACTTTCACATTAAAACCAGGCGTGCTGCAAAAAAAGACATGAAATATCATAAGTATGAGGTCTGGTGGGAAGCTATCAACCACAACACTTAGTAAAGCCTGTTTAAAAATAGCAATGGAGATGATACCTGTCAGTTTTGCTATTAGACAGAAGATAGAATTCCAATAGCTGCGGATGTGTGGGCAGAACCATAGCATATGAAGCAAGGTACCCACTTGTCCACACCCTCTCCAGTAGAGGTTAGAGCTATGGGACTTACATCTGGCCAGTATGTAAGGTGTATAATACCAGCGAAGATGGAACTTTTGTGCCATTTCCGAGTAAGTTGAGCACTTAGAGACGGCTAGGTTATTCATAACAGTTTTATGCCATTGCTGGTCAGCAATGGGATGTTCCAGTTCAGCAGAACATTTTAATAATGGTTTAGATACAGTAAAGGAAAGTTTATCGTGTAGGCGGTTGTAAAAAAGGTAGATACCCTTCCGTGTGGTATTCGGTGAGAACCAAACCGAAGGAGGAATTCGTAGGTCTGAAATAGGGACTTTTTGCTTTGATTGCAGAAAGGAGGTCAACTGGGTGTAGGTCAAGAACTTCCCTCCTGGTAGGCCATACTTGAAGGACAATTTATCAAAAGGAGTGGGTCTGTTGTTCCTAAAAATGTTTTACACTTTGCTGAATACTTTATTTTTCCAGCTTTTGAGGGCAATGTCGTGTAGGACATTTCTAGGGGTATTAAGACATGCACTGACTGGTCAGTAGTATTTCCAAATTTTAGAAACTATTTCCACGCTGTTAACCACTTCAATACAGGGCACTTTTACCCCCTTCCTGCCCAGTCCAATTTTCAGCTTTCACAATTTGAATGACAATTGTGCAGTCATGCAACACTGTACCCAAATTAAATTTTTATCATTTTTTCCCCACAAATAGAGATTTCTTTTGGTGGTATTATGTCACCACTGAGTTTTTTTATTTTTTACTAAACAAATTTAAAAAAGACCCAAATTTTTAATAAAAAAAAAAGGTTTTCTTTGTTTCTGTTATTTCAATGATGGGCACTGATAGGCAGCACTGATGGGCACTTGTTATGGGCATTGAGTTGCATGTGTGATAGGCACTGATTGGTATCTCTGATGGGCACTGATAGTTACATAGTTACATAGTTAGTAGGGTTGAATAAAGACACCAGTTCATCCTGAGTGAGTGTGGGTGCGTGTCTACAATTGTCCCTATCCCTGTACATTGTGTCTAATTAAGATGCTTCTCTATTATATATTATTTATTAAAGGTACCCATATAGCGCTGCCAATTTACGCAGCACTCCACACATACATCGCACACTCACATCAGTCCCTACCCTCATCCCACAATCCAAGGCCCCCAACTCACATTCATACAGTATATTAGGACCCTTTTACTGCTAGGTGAGAGTGCTACCCACTACACCACTGTGCCACCCGATTGGCATCTGTGGTGGGCACCTCTGATGTGGGGCTTTGCTGATAATCAATACACTAATAATTAGCGCAGACCCCCCCCCCCCACATCAGGAGAGCCGCTGATCAGCTCTCCTCTACTCGCGCCTTGTCAGCGCAAACTGAGGAAAGTCGGTTACCACTGTGATCGACTGTGATTGGTCACAGCTGATGAGGTGGTAAATTGCCTATGTCATAGGCTTCACCGAGATCAGAGATGCGGTGTGAAGGAGTGACACACCACACCACCGATCGCCAATCAGCACGGGCAAGCTGCTTATTCTGCTGGACGTCATATGATGCCCAGTCAGGATAACTGATCCCACCTAGCCGTCATTCTACTATAGGCTGGGCAGGATGAGGTTAAAGTTGCAGAGATTGTAGGGTGGTCATGGCCTCTATTAAGATTTTGAGAGAAGGCATTTGCTAGCATGAGTGAGCGTAGACTGCCCAATGAAATAGCTTCCTGTTCTAGGCTACTCCATGGTTTAATATTGGACTGATGGATCCAAAACCTTATTTGGCCTAGTAAGGTTGCCATACATTAGTTGTTTAGATCAGGAACACCCATCCCCCTCTCCCTTCTAGGTTTCCATAGTATGTCATGATCACATTTAGTTTTACTGTTGGCCTAGAGAAATGCTGCAAGTATCTGATGCATGGTTTAAAAAAGATTGATGGCATTGGTATTGGTGATACTCTAAATACATATAAGATCTTAGGGAGAATATTTCCATTTAAATGCTGTTAACCTACCAGCCCAGGATAAATGAAACTTACTCCGTTTATTAAGATCTCTTTGAGTGTTAGCAATTAAAGGAATGTAATTAGCCTTATATAAGTTGGAAAGTGGGGACATCAATGATATTCCTAGGAATGGCAGAGAGTCTGTAAAGATTCTGATTGTAAAGTAAACTTTCTGACATCATCAACGCATATTCCTAAGATTTTAGACTTTGACTCGTCCACTTTATAATATGAAACCAAGTTGAATGTATTAAGAGCCTGATGAACAGCTGGAAGGGATTGTGCTGGGTCAGCCAGGGTCAAAATGATATCATCCGGGTGATAACACGTGGTTCTCCTTTATTGCATATACCCTTAATGTAAGCATGAGATCTTATTTTCTCTGCTAGTGGCTCCATTGCAAGAGCAAATATGAGTGGGAAAAGGAGACAGCCTTGTCTCATTCCATTTTAAATCAAAAAATATTTAGAAAATAGGCCATCAGAATAAATGTAAGCAGATCGAACTGTGTACAGATCAGATGTTGCGGTGAACATTTAGACTTGGATCCTGAATTTTTTCAAAACTTGAGATAGATAGCCCCAGTGGACCATGTCAAAGGCCTGTCAAAGGCCTTCTCTGCGTCTAGGGTAAGCAGCAATGAAGGTCTCCATGTACTCTCTGCATGGTGCATGAGATTTGACACGCCTTGTGGCGTCTGGAGCAGTGGCGGCCCGTGCATTAAGGGATCGCCCCCTTTCTCCTGCCACCCCTGCATTGCATTAATCTATCTTTGGCTGCCGCTGCCACCCCCTATTCAGGCGCCTGGCCCCTTTTCGTGCGCAGGGCGCCCGAATTACAGCGGCGGGGGTGTTTTTGAAGCACCTGATTAGAGCCATAGGCTCTAATAGGGTACAAAAAAAGTGACTTGCGAGCGCCATGCTGGGCGCTCGCAGGTCACTCAGCTGTGTTAGAAAAGTGAATGACTATTTGCTTTCCTAATACTAAACCGCCTCTCCACCAATCAGATGCTCGGGTCTGTTACCTGTCACCTGATTGGCTGAAACGACAGGTGCCGCTATTGGATGCCTATCAGGAGGAGAGGACGGGAGATGAGGACGGGAGATGAGGATGGCAGGAGATGCATGGAGGACCCCGCTCATCGCCTTCACCTGCTGCCCCACCAAGACAGGGTAAGTGACGGGCAGACGGCGAGTGGGCAGGGTCACACTGGGGGTATTCAAGGGCACACTGGCAGCATTTAATGGGCACACTGGCAGCATTTGATGGGCACCCTGACAGCTTTTGGCACAGTGGCAGCGTTTGATGGGCACAGTGGCAGCGTTTGGCACAGTGGCTGCATTTGATGGGCACAGTGGCAGCATTTGGCATAGTGGCAGCATTTAATGGGCACAGTGGCAGTATTTGGCACAGTGGCTGAAATTGATGGCACAGTGGCAGCATTTGAGGGCACAGTGGCAGCTTTTGATGGCACAGTGGCTGCGTTTGATGAGCACAGTGGCAGCGTTTGGCACAGTGGCTGCGTTTGATGGGCACAGTGGCAGCATTTGATGGCACAGTGGCAGCGTTTAATGGGCACAGTGGCAGCGTTTGGCACAGTGGCTGTAATTGATGGCACAGTGGCAGCATTTAATGGGGACAGTGGCAGCATTTGATGGCACAGTGGCAGCGTTTTATGGCACAGTGGCAGCGTTTGATGGGCACAGCGGCAGCGTTTGGCACAGTGGCAGTGTTTAATGGGCACAGTGGCAGCGTTTGGCACAGTGGCTGCAATTGATAGCACAGTGGCTGCAATTGATGGCACAGTGGCAGCATTTGAGGGCACAGTGGCAGCATTTGATGGTACAGTGGCAGCGGTTGATGGGCACAGTGGCAGCATTTGGCACAGTGGCTGTGTTTGATGGGCACAATGGCAGCATTTGATGGCACAGTGGCATTATTTAATGGGTACAGTGGCAGCATTTAATGGGCACAGTGGCAGTGTTTGGTACAGTGGCTGCAATTGATGGCACAGTGGCAGCATTTGAAGGCACAGTGGCAGCGTTTAATGAGCACAGTGGCAGCGTTTGATGGCCACAGTGGCAGCGTTTGATGGCACAGTGGCTGCAATTGATGATTTTTTTTCACATTTTTTGCACCCACCCCCCCCCCCCCCAAAATGTTGAGCACCAGCTGCCACTGGTCTGGAGCCTGGTGTCCTGGCGCAAAATGCACCTTGTCTGAATTTACTAAAGTAGGGAGAAAGCTGTCTGTTAGCTATGAGCTTTGCATACAATTTTAAATCTATGTTTAGTAGAGAAATGGGTCTGAAATTTTGCACATATGCTGGCTCTTTTCCCGATTTGCGTAAGGTAATGTTATTGACAGTCAACACTTCAGGGAGAAAGGATGCTCCGGACACAGCATCATCGAACGCAACCTCCAAATGGGGAGGTAAGATTTAATGAAGTAGTTGATAATATCTGGAAGTAAATTCTTCTGGTCCTGGTGATATGCTGTGTGGGAATGCTGGAGTTGCCTTCATAATTTCTTTATGTGTAAAGGGCTGGTTGAGAGTAGACAGGTCAGCTGGAGATACAGTAGGTAGAGAAACTGAATTTAGAAATTCCTAAGTTCAGGAGTAGGCTGTGGAGTGCCAGAGTGCTGTTGTAGATTGTATAATGAACTATAGTAGACATTAAAAGTGTCTGCCATATCTTGAAGGTTTAACCCCTTAGAGACTAGCCACCGCAGTTGTACTGTGGCAGGTTGGCTCTCCTGGGCGAACCGCCGTCATTGTACGTTGGCTTGCGCAGGTGCAGTTGCGAGCGCGTGCCGCCGCTGTCACGCTTTTGTGCCCGCGGGTCGGCCAGACGCAATGTCCGCTGGCAACCTGCGCTCGCCTAATACAAAGGCAGATTGGGGATCTGCCTTTGTAAACAAGGCGGATTCCCATTCTGACAGATGACTGAGATCTGCTGTTCCCAGTCATCGGGAACAATGATCTCTGTCATGTCCCAGGCAGCCCACCCCTCCTACAGTTAGAACACACCTAGGAAATACAGTTAACCCCCTGATCACCCCTAGTGTTAATCCCTTCCCTGCCAGTGCCATTTTTACATTGATCAGTGCATTTTTATAGCACTGATCAATGTAATAATGTCACTGGTCCTCTTAAAGTGTCATTTGGGGTCAGATTTGTCCACCGCAATGTCACAGTCCCGCTAAAAAACGCAGATCGCCGCCATTACCAGTAAAAACAATAAAAAAATAAAAGTCCCTAAATCTACCCCATAGTTTGTAGATGCAATAACTTTTGTGCAAACAAATCAACATATGCCTATTGCGATTTTTTTTACCAAAAATATGTAGAAGAATATATATCGGCCTAAACTGATGAATAATAATTTTTTTTTTTAACAATTTCAAAATTGACGTTCTTTGTTTATAGCGCAAAAATTAAAAAAATGCAGAGGTAATCAAATACCAGCAAAAGAAAGCTCTATTTGTGGGGAAAAAAGGACATCAATGTTGTTTGGGTACAGCGTCACACGACCGCGCAATTGTCAGTTAAAGCGACTCAGTGCCGTATGGCAAAAAATGGCCTGGTCATTAAGGGGGCAAATCCTTTCGGTCCTTACAGTAAGTGGTTAATAGTTTCTCTCCAGTTTAGGGGTGAAAAAGGTGAGATCATTTCTGTTTAGCAAATTTGTCTTTAAGTTGTTGGCCTAGTAGTTTACCTGCCTTGTTACCATGATGGTAATAGTTAGATTGCATGGATTTCACCCGGTTATGGTGTTGGGTCAATAAAGGCATCCTAAGATTGAGTCTAGCCTGGTTTAATCGCTCCTATTTAGAGGACTTTACGTTGGATTCTATTTGTGAGATTGCTGTAAATTTCTAATAGTTGTCAGAATGTCATTAAGCTGCTGTGTCCTGTGCCTCCTCGCTACAGAAATTAGTTTCATCAGTACGTCTTTGATACAGGCCTTGTGAGATGGGCATCTATTAGGTCATTAAACGTGGTAGCAAATTCCCCCATTTTGTCTTCAATATTAGTCACTCCCACTTCTGTAATGTCTGACTTGAATTGTTGTGCAAGTGTCATGGTGTCTGAGTGAATTGTGTTTCTTAGGGAGACTAGCATGTCCTTCAATGTTGTATTAAGTACCGGTTGGTTGTTAGTAGGGTTCTCAAATAGCCATCTACAACATCAGCCAGCCACGCCCCCAGGAAACTGTTACACATGAGTATAGAATAGTGCTGACCACTGTGGAAAAGACCCCCCTCCCCCGCCTCAAAAGAATATGGAAAAATATGGAAAAAGAGGGGAATCCAGGTGGACCAAAAAGAGTGAGGCCCAAACGCAGTCCCCAGGCAGGAGAGGATCTTAGAGGATGGATTGGACCCAGGACTCCTCACATCAAGGGGTAAATGGCCTCTAGGATGGACAAGAAAACCAATCCTGACAAAAGATCCCCCCAACATATTCCACCATCAAATGGTGTTATTATGTCTTCACTGAATTAAATGTATCATTTATATCAATTGGATGTTATGAGGTTATGCAAGGTATTCTGTTGTAAGCATATGCATCTGTGGAAATTTGTATAGTTTCTTTTATACATTGCACCATAAATGTAGCAATTTTATACTTTATACAAAGTCCCATGCCTCCTTCGGTCTAATGAGAACCTCCAAGACCAGAGATAGCTGACATCCTTCTGTATATGGTGGGTTGTGAGGCATAGTGGGTGCAAATGAGATAAGTCATTGAGCGCCAGACACTTCTTGAATGGAAAAGAGATTTCTATTTCTCTTAATAGAACATTGGGAGAGAGGGTTAGGGCCAGGACAACCTTAGGTAGTTGCAAGATTAATTGGCAGACTCCGAGACTTCCAACAGGAGGACAGCCATGCAGGGAAAGGGATCCGGCCAGACACCACTTCTGCGTGTATAGGAATGCTGTCTCCTATGGCAACAGTCTTTAACAGTTCCTAACACAAGTTGTAACAGTTCCTTTACTTCCACTACAATCACTTCTTGTGGTTCTTCAGATCACTGAGCTCCCAGTCTCTCTCACTAGACTAGATGATTCTCTGTCACTGAATACCTTGAGCTCTTCACCGTAGTATCTTCCTCAAGCGTCACCCCCCCCCCCCCCTTCTCTGCTGGGTCCTTAGCTTGCCACTCAAGATACTCCTCAAGCTTCACCCCACTAGCCCGCTTGGACCCTAGCTTGACACATAATGCTGCTCTGCAAGCATCACATCCACTGGTTTGATACCCACTGAAGTTTCCCGATTCTTCACCGTCCCAGGTTGGTGAGAATACTGCTCCGGTACTTGCTTCAGCTACTCACTGTGTTCCCTGGTAATAAGGTGGTTGGTCCTTTAGTGGTGACAGCTTCCCCTCTACCTCTGACCACAACAGGTTCTCCGGCCGGCAGAACCAGCACTTCTGGTTGGACTGCAAGCTGCAATCCCAACCCTACGCTGCTCTCTTGCTTCTGGATAGGCCCTCAGACAGCCTAGCAGCCAGATGTGCCCAGGATAGGCACAATCTCCAGCCTAAAAGCCCAGGCAATACAACACACATCCACCCAGACAGCCGTCCAGGTGGCACAGAACACTCATCACCTGGCTTCACCCAAATATATAGATTCTCCCAGCAGGCTAAGGGATTTAAGATAAACCCTTCCCATTGGCTGGGAAACCCCATATACCCATAGTCTGACCTTGCAGTGCCCTTCTCATATCTAATGCCACCAGGTACCCAGCCACCTGGCGGCAAAAGAGAGAAGTGCAGCAATTACAGACTTATGCCCCGTACACACGGTCAGATTTTCCAACGGAAAATGTGCGATCGGAGTGTGTTGTCAGAAATTCTGACTGTGTGTGGGCTCCATCTGACTTTTTCCATCGAACTTTCCGACACACAAAGTTTGAGAGCAGGCTATAAAATTTCCGAACGTGTGTACACAAATCCGACGCACAAAGTGCCACACATGCTCCGAATAAAAAAAAGAGATGAAAGCTATTGGCTACTGCCCCGTTTATAGTCCCGACGTACGTGTTTTACGTCACCGCGTTCAGAACTTTGTGTGACCATGTGTATGCAAGGCAACTTTGAGCCAACATCCGTCGGAAAAGATCCTAGGATTTTGTTGTCGGAATGTCCGATCAATGTCCGACCGTGTGTACGGGGCATTAGAGTGAGATCAATTGATCCTCAACAAATGGCCAAGGTCGCTTTACCTAGCAAGTAAATTTAGGAGCAACCATGCCTTAACTCCAGGGTGCTACATTTACATTTCTGATTTCTTTCCCCATAAGTGTGGGGCACCTTGAAAGTCCCATCCTTTTTTCTTTTGTATAATTTTATTTCCTATTTAGTATTATCTATTTTCTGTTAGTTTTATTTTGTGCTCCATTTCAGCATTAAAAATGCAATTATATACTGATGTCCTGAAATAGTTAAAATGGTTGTCCTCTTCAGTTAATGACCCTTTGAACTTCTAAACTCTGCACTGTTTTATGTTAGAACTTTTGTCCCTTATTTTGTGTTTGCTTGAGTTAAAGTTAGATTTTTTCACAGGCAGCCAACCAGAACTTTTGAATTTCTGATTGTGTTTTCATAACTCAGTCTAATAATAGAATGTTATTGTCTTTCATTATTGATACAACATTTTTGCAGGATCAAAGCCAACTCTTTTGTATAGTTTTGAATTTAAATGCCAAGTCTGAAATGCCAAGAGTAGGAAAAGGACTGACAGCATCTGTGCCAGTTATAATGATGATCACACTGTGATCCCTTTCATTTTAAAATGTGATGATAGCTTTTTTATGTATCTGCTCAGAGTAAAAGGGCAATAACCACCAAGGAATGTTATTACCAACACTTTATATTTTGAAAAATGTACCAGACCTGGTGATAAAAATGCTGTCCTTGCTTCAGATTATGCAAACGGGGTTTACTGTATGATACATATGATCAGAAATAACAGCCTCCCCTTGTTAGGTTAATTCACTAAGCACATCAAATTATAGTTAAAATTGATATCTCATTTTGCTAGTTCAATCACAATCTTTCGTTAATGAAAACTAAATCTATAGAGCAAAATTCTTACACATCTTCAATATTATATAAAGAAACTTTTTCAAATAAAGATATAAAAAGTTTTCAAAGAAGCAAGGGTAATAAAAAAAAATGTGCCTTATGTAATATTCTTGAAATGTTTTGTGTATAAAAGTTTTTAATAACATTCATAGAAATATATGGTATGGTTGGAGTAGATTATCAGAATTATAATAATGGTGACACAGCAGGGAGCAATATCTTCCAACGACAGCGCAATTCATATGAATTAATCCCACAGAAAAAATTCCAGCTCTCATTTTGATACTTCTTTTTACTTTAAAGTGATGTTAAAGCCTTACTTTTTTCTCAGTTTTTCTTCCATGTAAAGACTTACAATATTTTTTACCTCTTCATGTATAAAAGTCGTTCTTTCCTGATTCAGCTGGTCTCCTGAGGGGGAGCCCCGCCTTGAGTTGTAGTGTGAGTCTTTACCCCTAGACCCTTGTGTGCATGCTCCTGGCCATGACTCCAATGTTCTAAGCCGTGTTCGCTAACATGAACACACAGGCCAGGACAGCAAACCTCCCCCCAGCTCCCATCTCCTCCCTCAGAAAAGCTAATAGAAGGACAGCTGCTGGAGACTGCACTGTCCCCTACGACCTGGTACTTAGTGAGCAAGCTCCCCAAAAGAAAGTGCAGTGAGACTGCAATGAGGGATCTGGTCAGCACCGGTGTGAACTAAGTAATGTATTTTGGAATTTATCCCTGGTTAAAGAGAATATATTTGTTTAAAAAAATAGGGGAGTGCTTAGTACTAATTTAACACTGTTATACTGGTATGAGAACACACAATCTTTTTTTCTTTAAAATTAACAATTATCCATGGAGCTAGGTGGTGCTGTGGTGCTGTTACGTGTTTGGCGTGAATCTACAGAGCATTGTGGTGTCTGGAAGGAGTGTGTGTGTATGTGAGGGAGTGAGGGAGCTGCGGACCGGATCAACCCCCTTGAGACCGGGAGAAGTAAGGAGGGTGACCCGGGGGGGGTGGGCAGAGGACAGCGCCAGTGCCACCCCCATTGATGGGACCGGGAGAGAGACAGAGGGGAGTGTGAGGGACAGATCTGACCAAGAGAAGCAGCAGGTATGTGAGACGCAGACCAGAGGGGGTGACAGGCAGCCAGGGGAGTGGTGGGAGCAGTAACAGACTGACTGACCAGGAGAGACCATAGACACTGACAAGCCCTGAAAGTGTCAGATTGCAAGGGCCTTTGAGCAGGAGCTGAACGGTCATAAACAATCAAAAAAGAAAACTGACTGACGGTATCTAGTGGAGGCATGTGTATTGTGGAGTACCTGAGTATTGTGGAGTACCTGTGTATTGGGAGTACCTGAGTATTGTGGAATAACTGAGTATTGTGAGTACCAATGTATTGTGGAGTAACTGAGTACCTGTGTGTTGTGAGTACCTGGGTATTGTGAGTAACTGAGTATTGTGAGTAACCTAAGTATTGTGAGTACCTGAATATTGTGTGTATTGGGAGTACCTGAGTATTGTGTGTATTGTGAATACACGAGGATTGTGTGTGTATTGTGAGTACCTGAGTTTTGTGTGTATATAGTGAGTACCTGTGTATAGTGAGTACCTGAGTATTGTGAGTACCTGAGTGTTGGGAGCACCTGAGTATTGTGAGTACCTGAGTATTGTAAGTACCTGTGTATTGTGAGTACCTGAGTGTGTGAATAAGGGTGTGTTGTGAGTATCTGAGTGTTGTGTGTATCGGAGTAGTGTTTGTGTGTTGTTAGTACCTGAGTATTGTGTGTACCTGTGTATTGTCAGTACCTGTGTATTGTGAGCGCACATGGGCAGTGAGTACACGCGGGGTGCGAGTGCATGTGGACTGTGAGTGCACGTGGGCTGCGAGTGCACGTGGACTGTGAGTACACATGGGCTGCGAGTACACGTGGGCTGCGAGTGAACATGGGTTGCGAGTGCATGTGGACTGTGAGTACGCCTTGCCCATGAGTGCACTTGGGCTGCGAGTGCATGTGTGCTGTCTGTGCACTTGGACTGTGAGCACCTGTGTATTGTATTGTTGAGTACCTGTTTATTGTTGAGTATTAGTGTCAGGAAGCTAGTTGTTAGTTAATTTAGACAGGGTATAATCCCCAATCCTCATTAACCACTTGCCTACCAGGCACTTACACCTCCTTCCTGCCCAAGCCATTTTTCAGCTTTCAGCGCTGTCGCATTTTGAATGGCAATTGCGCGGCCATGCTACACTGTACCCAAACAAATTTTTTATCATTTTCTTCACACAAATAGAGCTTTCTTTTGATGGTATTTATTCACTGCTGGGTTTTTTATTTTTTCCCCCCAACAAAAAAAAGACCCAAAATTTTGAAAAAATAATGTTTCTTAAATTCTCTGTCAGTAAATTTTGTAACTATGTAATTTTTCACCTTCACTGATGTGCGCTGATGAGGCGGCACTGATGGGCACTGATAGGCTGAACTGTGGGCAATGATGAGGTGGCACTTATGGGCACTGATGAGACGGCACTTATGGGCACTGATGAGGTGGCACTGATGAGGAAGCACTAATATGCCGCACTTATGGGCACTAATAGGTGGCACTGATATGTGGCACTGATGAGCACTAATAAGCGGCACTGATGGGCACTGTTAGGTGGCACTGATGGGCACTAATAGGCGTCACTTGTGGGCACTGATAGGCGGCACTGGTGGGCACGGATAGGAGGTACAGATGGGCACTGATGGGCATTGATGGGTGGCACTGATGGGCGGCACTGATGGGCATTGATCGACAGCAGTGATGGGCACTGATAGACGGCATTGATTGCCAGCACTGACTGGCATCGCTAATGGGCACTGATTGGTGGCACTTGTGGGCAGTGGTGGGCACTGATTGCTGCCACTGGTGGGCACTATATGCTGGCATTGGTGGGCAATGGTGGACACTGTTTTGTGACACTGTATTTATTTATTGTAATCAGGGCACTGATGATCAGTGTCCTAAATACATCCCCAGATATCCCCCTGTGAGGAGATGCCACTGATCGGCTCTCCTCTCGTCACACTCTGTCAGTGTGAGGCGAGGAGAGCCGATTACCGGCATCTCCTTGTTTACATGTGACCGGCTGTGATTGAACACAGAAGATCACAAGGTTAAAGAGCAGCGGACGCGGCTCTTTACAGAGATCGGGTCGTGGCGTGTCCTAGCAACACAGCGTGGCCGCGAATGCCATGCTGCGCGCCCCCGCTGGTGCGTGAGGGCGGCCGTTCTGGGACACCATCATATCATGTCATCCCAGAACGAGAGCTTCACTGCCCCTCTGTCATTTGATGGTGGGCGGGCAGTAAGCAGTTAAAATAGTAGGTACGATGCCCGGCAGGTGTGGAGATGCGACTCGGTGTACATCTTGCAGCATGTATGCGTTTCTTGATCATTGGATCAAGGGCGATTACTGCTGTGCAAAATGTAAGCACATTGTTTCCCTGGAAGCCCAGGTTCTGAATCTAGGGTAGCAACTGTCAGCACTGAGAAGACCCTCCATACTAAAGGAGAGTTGGGAATGAACCCGGAAGGTGCTGGCAGGGGCCAGCATGGAGGCAGGTGGAGGCAAAGAGGTGCAGGCACTAGAAAAGAGTAGATGGGTGACAGTCAGGAAGGGTAGAGGGGAAAGTGCCAGGGAGGCCGATCCTGGGCTGGAACATCCCAATAAGTACACCTTGTTGAGTGACATTGGTAAAACCAGTCAGGGACCAGTACTGCTGGAGCTGAGGGACTCCCCTAGCTGCCAGGGGAAGACCTCCTCCAGTGAGAGTGGGAGGGGAAGCGAAGGGAAAGGAAAGACAGATTCTGGTGGTAGGGGACTCAATTCTTAGAAGGACAGAGAAGGCAATCTGTGACAAAGACCTGAAGTGCCGAACAGTATGCTGTCTACCGGGTGCTTGGGTTAGGCACATCACAGATCTGGTGGACAGATTACTGGGAGGGGCTGGGGAAAACCCGGCTGTCATGGTGCATGTTGGCACCAATGACAGAGTCAAAGAACGATGGAGTGTCCTAAACAACGATTTTAGGGACTAAATTGAGGAAAAGGACCTCCAAGGTAGTATTCTCAGAAATACTACCAGTACCTCGAGCCACATCAGAAAGGCAAAGGGAGATTAGGGAAGTAAACAAGTGGCTGAGGAGCTGGTGTAGAAAGGAGGGGTTTGGGTTCCTGGAGAACTGGGCCGACTTCTCAGTTGGTCACAAGTTCTATAGAAGGGGCAGACTGCACCTAAATGAGGAAGGTGCAGATCTGCTGGGAGTGAAGATGGTCAAAAAGTTAGAGGGGCTTTTAAACTAGGAGATTGGGGAGGGTCCAGAGGTAGCCAGCGCGGAACATATTGCAGAGGGTAGTATTGGGGGCATTAGTGGTAGGTTGACTAAAGCACATAAACCAGAGGTAAGTATAGTAACAAGTCCTATTTGCAACCGCAAAACATCCAATAAGAAGACAGTATGCGACCGGTCTAAACTACATGGCATGTTCACCAATGCCAGGAGCCTGGCGGGCAAGATGGGAAGACTAGAGATACTGTTGTATGAGGAGTATTTAGATTTTGTGGGAATTTCAGAGACTTGGTTCAAAAGCTCTCATGATTGACTGGCAACCATTCAAGGGTATTCCCTTTATCACAGGGATAGAGAGGGTAAAAAAAGGGGGAGGAGTATGCATGTATAGCAAGAAGAATGTACAAGCGAATGTGAGAGATGACATCAGTAAGGGAGCAAGGGAGGAGGTTGAATCCCTATGGGTAGAGCTCCAGAGGGAGGAAACTAAGGAAAAAGTAATACTGGGAGTATGCTATAGGCCCCTAACCTGGGGGAGGAGGGGGAGACAGACCTCCTATCACAATTTGGATTAGTGGCAAGGATGGGAAGTGTCATCATAATTGGGGATTTTAATTATCCAGACATAGACTGGGTGGAGGGAACCGCGCAGTCATCTAAGGCTCGCCAGTTCCTAAATGACAATTTCATGGGTCAGATGGTAGACGCGCTAGCTAGAAACAAATTGTTACGAGACCTACTTATTATCAACAATACAGACCTGATCAAGGATGTGGAAATACAGGGCTATTTAGAAAACAGCGATCACAGGTAAATTGGCTTCAGTATAAATCACACAAATAGGAAACATAAGGGGAATGCAAAGACACTGAATTTCAAAAGAGCCAACTTCCTAAACTAGGAACCTTGCTAGAAGATATTAATTGGGATAAAATCTTAGAAACAAAGAACACGGAGGAGAGATGGGTTTGCTTTAAGAGCATATTAAATAAGGGCATTAGCCAGTGCATCCCATTGGGTAATAAATTTAAAAGAGCAAACAAAAGTCCAGGGTGGCTTAACTCCAATGTAAACATGCAAATAAAAGCAAAGGAGAAGGCCTTCAAAAAATACAAGACTGAGGGATCATCATCAGCATTCAAATTTTACAAAGAATGCAACAAAAATGTAAGGGTGCAATTATGGCGGCTAAGACACATAGCGGAGGAGAGCAAAAAAAATCCCAAGAAACTCTTTAAGTATATAAACAGTAAAAGAGGGAGAACAGAGGACAGAATTAGGAATAGACTTGAAAAACTTAACATTAATAAGCCACCGTGACTAGATGGCTTGCACCCGAGGGTCCTTAGGGAACTCAGTCAAGTAATTGCCAGACCATTGTTCCTAATTTTTACTGACAGCCTACTGACTGGAATGGTACCAGCTGTATGGAGAAAAAGCCAATGTAGCACCAATATTCAAAAAAGGACCAAAATACATCCATGGGAATTACAGACCAGTTAACCTAACATCAATTGTATGCAAGCTCTTGGAGGGATGATAAGGGACTATATACAAGATTTTAGTAATGAAAATGGTATCAATAGCAGTAATCAGCATAGATTTGTGAAGAATTGTTCTTGCCAAACCAAACTATTAACCTTCTATGAGGAGGTGAGCTGCCATCTAGATAAAGGAAGGCTCATAGACGTGGTGTATAGGGATTTTGCAAAAGCATTTGACACAGTTGCCCATAAATATTTACTGTAAAAAGTAAGATCCGTTGGCATGGACCATAGGGTGAGTACATGGATTGAAAAGTGGCTACAAGGGCGAGTTTAGAGGGTAGCGATAAATGGGGAGTACACGGAATGGTCAGGGATGGAAAGTGGGGTCCCCCAGGATTCTGTCCTGGGACCAATCCTATTTAATTTGTTCATAAACAACCTGGAGGATGGGGCAAATAGTTCAATCTCTGTATTTGCGGGTGATACTAAGCTAAGCAGGGCAATAACTTCTGTAGGATGTGGAAACCTTGCAAGTAGATCTGAACAAATTAATGGGGTGGGCAACTACATGGCAATTGAGGTTTAATGTGGAAAAATGTAAAATAATGCATTTTGGTGGCAAAAATATTAATGCAATCTACTCACTGGGGGGAGAACCTCTGGGGAATCAAGGATGGAAAATGACCTGGGGGGTCCTTGTAGATAATAGGCTCAGCAATGCCATGCAATGCCAAACTGCTGCTAACAAAGCAAACAGTATATTGGCATGCATTAAAAAGGGGAATAACTCAAGAGATAAAGCAATAATTCTCCCTCTCTACAAGACTCTGGTCCGACCTCACCTGGAGTATGCTGTCCAGTTCTGGGCACCAGTCCTCAGGAAGAATGTGCTGGAAATGGAGCGAGTACAGAGAAGGGCAACAAAACTAATAAAGGGACTGGAGGATCTTAGTTATGAGGAAAGGTTACGAGCATTGGACTTATTCTCTCTGGAGAACAGACGCTTGAGAGGGAATATGATTTCAATTTACAAATACCATACTGGTGACCCCACAATAGGGATAAATCTTTTCCGCAGAAGGGAGTTTAATAAGACGCATAGCCACTCATTACAATGAGAAGAAAAGAGGTTTAACCTTAAACTTCGTAGAGGGTTCTTTACTGTAAGAGCGACAAGGATGTGGAATTCCCTTTCATAGGCGATGGTTTCAATGGGGAGCATCGATGGTTTCAAAAAACTATTAAATGAGCACCTGAACGACCACAACATACAGGGTTATACAATGTAATACTGACATAAAATCACACACATGGGTTGGACCTGATGGACTTGTGTCTTTTTTTAACCTCACCTACTATGTAACTATGGCTTCATTTTTGCACATTTAATAGGTAAGCAGCAATCTCTTTAGAAACCAAGAGTGTGAAAGCAACAAAAGTCCGTGTCAGTGCCTACAGGCTTTTGTTTGTTTCAGAACTGTTTTTCTCCCCAAAGATGTCTGCAAAAGCAGGTAAAGCATGTCAGGTTAACTGCACCTGTAATAAATTCTATGATTTAGTAAGTGTCTCAAATGAATGTCAAAAACACTCTGACATTTGCCCATCTAAGCCCATTGACACAGGCGTTAATTCAGTTTGAGGTTTTTATTCACTCTCTGTTGACTAATAAGAGCATGGTTGGCACTGTAAAAACCCAGACTGGTATGAAACATATCAAGGAACCACATATACACCAGAGCAGCCTTTTTCAACCAGGGTGCCTTGAGGTTTCTTTAGGGGTGTCTTGGCAAAACTTTCTAGGCACTGGCATCCTAACAAGAAATGATGTCATCTGTTAATCTAATATCTTACATCCACAGCATCATTGTTTGACCCTCCTGTGCCCCTCTCCCTCAGCACTGGGGTGACATTAGCTGACTGATGAAGAGAAATTAGGGAAAAAGAGAAACATTGGAATACTAGTCAGTACCAATGTGCAACGGTGTAATTGCTTTGTAAGAATAAATGACCTCTAACGTTGGGTGTCCTATGTTTCAATGTTGCTGCATTATGTAAAGCTATTAGAATAGTTTTTTTACATTTTAGAATGGGATGCCTCGCGACTGTCCATAATTTTAAAGGGTGCCTTGAGATTGATTATAATTTTAAAGGTTGAGAAACACTGAACTAGAGAACTGGGTTGAATAAAGAATCAATTAAATAGATTATCGCATAAAATCTTATTTAGGGATGAGCCGAACACCCCCCGATTCAGTTCACACCAGAACCTGCGAACAGACCAAAAATTCACACGAACGTTAGAACCCCATTGACGTCTATGAGACTCGAACGTTCCAAATTAAAATCAAAAGTGCTAATTTTAAAGGCTAATTTGCATGGTATTGTCCTAAAAAGGGTTTGGGGACCCGGGTCCTGCCCCAGGGGACATGTATCAATAGAAAAAAACTTTTTAAAAACGGACGTTTTTTCGGGAGCAGTGATTTTAATGATGCTTAAAGTAAAAAAAAAAGTGAAATATTCCTTTAAATATCATACCTTGGGGGTGTCTATGGTATGCCTGTAAAGTGGTGTGTGTTTCCCATGCTTAGAACAGTCCCTGCACAAAATGACATTTTTAAAGGGAAAAAAAGTCATTTAAAACTGCTTGCGGCTTTAATGTAATGTCGGGTCCTGGCAATATGGATGAAAATCAGTGAGACAAACGGCATGGGTACCCTCCAGTCCATTACCAGGCCCTTTGTGTCCTGTATGGATATTAAGGGGAACCCCGCACCCAAATTAAAAAAAGGAAAGGCGTGGGGCCCCCAGGCCCTATATACTCTGAACAGCAGTATACAGGCGGTGCAAACAAGACAGGGACTGTAGGTTTGTTGTTAAGTAGAATCTGTTTGTAATTTTGAACTGGTACATTTTTAAAGTGTAGCTCCAGCCAAAAAATCTGTTTTTAAGTTTTTGGAAAACATAGGGAAGGGTTATCACCCCTGTGACATTTGTTTTGCTGTCTGTGCTCCTCTTCAGAAGATTTCACCTCACTTTTTGTCCCAATGACAAATGTTTTTTGAAAATTTGGGGTTTTTAGTGAAACAAGGATTGGTGATAAAGCATCAGTGGAAAGGAGAAAAGTTTGTCCCATATTAACTCTTACAGGAGAGAGAATTTCCCTTCCTATGGGGTAGATTTCATCTCACTTCCTGTTGTCTCCTTCCATTTGCAAGTAGGAGTCGTTTGTAAGTTTAATGTTTGAAAGTAGGGCCCTGCCCTATATACTCAGCAGAAATTTGGGCCTTAGGTGTTGTTGTGGCCTCAACACTGTAAGCCCTCACAGGGCCCTGCTGTGAAATATTAAATCAAGAATTGTAATTACATGCCCCTGTTGAACAGGGCCAGAAAAATTGGGCCTTTGGTGATGGTGGTGGTGGTGCTGGTGCCACAACACTGTAATGCCCCGTACACACGGTCGGATTTTCCGATGGACAATGTCCGATCGGAGCGTGTTGTCGGAAATTCCGACTGTGTGTGGGCGCCATCGGACATTTTCCATCGGATTTTCCGACACACAAAGTTGGACAGCAGGAGATAAAATTTTCCGACAACAAAATCCGATCGCGTCAATTCCGACCGTGTGTGGCCTGTTCCGACGCACAAAGTGCCACGCATGCTCAGAAGAAATTCCGACACAGGACAGCTCGTTCTGGTAAACTTAGCGTTCGTAATGGATAAAGCACTTTCGTCACGCTGCAATGTAAAAAATGGTTTAATACAGCGCACTCTCTTCTTCTTTATAATGTGACAAGAATTAAGTCGTTTTGCTGCTCATATTCACACACACTTCTCACAAAGTTTGATTTGTGTTTTTTTAGTGGGATTCCCTCAATATATTGTTATTAGTTGTCACATCTGACAGTTTTATATTTTTTTTATATTTTTTTTTTGTTTTTTAAGCCTTTTTTTTCTTTAATGTTTGGATTTTTTCCAAGGCTGATCTTTGTTCAATGTTATTTTTATTTTTACTCCAGAATATTTTTGTGTGTGTTTTGTGTGGCAAGTTACCCCAACACCATTGATATCTTTTATTATTTAATCTCCAGGAGATTGTTTGGTGTTGGTGTCCCTTGTTCATTTCACATTGTATATTAGAAATGTACCTGAATCCTCACAAACAAACCATCATTTTGGAAGTAAAACACATAGGAGAGTATAATTCAAAACAAAAATCCTTTATTAAGGGCTCAGAACCAAACAAAGAGGAAGGCAACACTGGATCAACAGGAGAAATTAGTGAAGCCTGGGACCCCCACAGCAGACATCAATTCTTAAACCTCAAAATTGGTAGCCTGAGGAGTCCATATATAAGGGAGGGCAGTCTGGTCCGGGATTCACAGAGACTCGGATAGCAGCAGATGACATTAGTGTCCCCAGGCTGTGGTACCACAAGAGGCTGCATCTTTTGGCCGACCAGACTGGATCCAGGGCAATCACTCTCTGGTCTTCCTTTCACACTTCCTTCCGGGCTGTGGCTGTGCAGTAGGAGATGTGGCAGGAGGAGGAGTAGGACCTGGAGGAGGAGGAGGACTGGGAGGACCTGGAGGAGGACTGGGAGGACCTGGAGGAGGACTGGGAGGACCTGGAGGAGAGGGAGGAGGAGGAGGAGGACCATCCCAAAGCTGTGTGGGAGGTGTAAGTTGTCCCCTCACACCTTTCTCCAGAGCCTCTGAAATGAGGGCCTGACACCTGGCTTGTTGGCCCTCCTCCATCCTCTGCATTTTATAGGCAATGAATGCCGCAAGGTTCTCCTGCATGGTGTGGGGTGCTCCCAGGACCTCTGTAGCCCTCCTCTAGGCTACTCCTCCTGCTGCCACTTTCTGTTTTCAGGGTGGGTGGAGGGACCTGCAGATCAGCCACCTCCTGGCTGAGACTTCCCTGTGTATGAAAAAGGGACATGGTTTTAGTTTTTGCATCATCAATCACAATCATAAATTAGTACTCCCAACTAACATCTAGGTAACATCATTGATAGTACAAGCAGAAATATTTAGAGGAATGCTATACCTGGCTCAATCTGGGCTCCTCCACATGTGGCCTGGAAGGCCCAGGTTGGGCGTCAGAAGTCTCAGCTGGGGGGGAAGGAAGCGTGGAAGGAAGACTTGAGAGGGATGGCCTGGGTTCAGTCTGGCCTGCCAGAAAGTGCAGCCTGTCGTAGTACAACATCCTGGGGACATAGATGTCATCTGCTGCTCCGGATCTCTGTGAATCCAGGACTTTCTTGCGCTCCCTCAGATATGTGCTCCTCAGGCAACCAATTAAGATCTTTAAATAAGTGATGTCTGCCGTGGGGATCACCTGCTTCACAATTTCACACAATTGCTCCAGTGCTGCCTTCCTCTTTGCTTGGTTTTTGAAATGGGGGTGGGTAATCTCCCACAGACAGGGCAGCTCCCTTAGCATATCAATGAATAGTGACATGAAGTCAGTATCTCTCATTAAGATATCCATGTTCACTGCAAGACACAACACAAGACAAAGCCTAATGTCACACCAAACTCTCCTAATCTTGTTACAATATAGTCCTCAATCTAGAAGCAGTATAGGCCCAAGTTTGTCTCTTACCTTCGTTCTTACGATCGGCGCGTCCAATGCTCCTTCCTCCGCTCACAGACCGTACGTAATACGCACGCGTGTTACGCTTTATAGACACTGCGCATGTGTGTAACTCCGCCCACCCCTGACGTTCTTTCTATTCTATTCCCCGCCCCTTTTCGTTCGGCGCAGTGGGGGAAGAGCATGATGGCGGAGTCACACCAGGTGCGTGCTAATTGTAGCAACGAGGAGGAGGAGGAAAGCCCGGATCCAGGCACGTCCCGATCCAGAAGGAGACGTTTTAAGGCCACAAATATGTCGTTTGGGGAGATGTTGGAGATGGTCGACATCATGAAGAAGTCCGACTATGATGGCAAATATGGGCCTTACCCCAACCCGAACATCCGAAAGGCCAAGATCATGGCGAAAGTGGTCAGGAGTCTCGAGCGGAATTTCGGGGTCCGAAGATCAAAAGATCAGCTCAGGAAGCGGTGGTCGGACCTGAAGCTGAGAGAGCCGGAGCAGTTCCGAAAGATCCGGAGAGTGCTGCAAAAAAGTAAGTAGTTGTGCTGTGTTTCTATTCTTTCTGGCTTTATTCCGTTCGTTCTGCTCCATATGCTTTTATTAATTGTAACGTTTAAAAAGGTCATGTTCATGGGCCCATTATTAGTTCGTATCAAACATTTTTCGTTTGGCCTCTAGAACACCATTGTTTAGGCCATATGCATTTTCCCACATTTTTTTGGGGCCTACTTGGATGCCAAATATTTGTTTAGGTAGATGGGTTTGTTACTAGAATGAAATGCAAACTAGATTGTGTGTAAGGAGAGGACACTGAGCAGCTGTTTTCACATCTGGACACTGGAGCACTAGTGTGGGACACAAGAACACCATTTTTATTAGGGGGCCACACAGGTGCTCCAGTGTATACTATAGGGGGGGTTACATCTGTGAAGCTTGTACCAAACAGGTAAAGTATTGCAGCTTGACAAAGGGCAATAAAAAAAAGACATCTTTGAACTCGGCTAAAATAGACAATTGTACCCCACTTCCAAGCAATGTTTCCTATTTCTATAGTTCTGCCATCAAATATCTGTGTGCTAAGTATACCATTTTTGTTTTACATAGGGGAGAAAAGACTCGGACACTCCTCATCCCAGGAGAACACAGACCCCCCCCTCTGGAAGAAGGGGAACTACCCCAAACCCAAGATGCTGAGCAGGAGGAAGAAGAAGATGTATTGGAGATTGGCACCACAAGAGGTGAGTGTCTGCGACCACAGACTCAGGTAAAAGAGATGGCTGGTGGCAGATTTTTGAGACCTTTTTTTTTGTTCTTTATCTCTTTTTAGGTGATCGTGATGTTGTGGATCCAGAACGCTTTACTTCTGAAAGTGCCCAGATACTGATAGGGGAGATCATGGGGTGTAATCTCCAATTGCAAAACATCCAGCAACAAATACGTGATGTTATTACAAAATATAATAACATCATTGATGTTTTGGGGCGAATTTAAACCCCACAAAATGACCGGTTTTCAGTAATTTCAATTTTTACAATGTTTTGAAAAGCCAAATTTGGAGGATGCACACAGTGTGCCAACATGTGCTATCTGCCATCACGGGAGATCAATGGACGCGTTTTGGGGGGGCAACCCCTTCCTCAGTTATAAAGTAGCGTTGAGGAAGGGCTTGCTCCCCCAAAACACGTCCCTTGATCCCCCCTGATGCCAGATAGCACATGTTAACATTCGTAAATTGGTGTGCATCTTCCAAATTTGGCTTTTCCAGGGGTGAGTTCCCCCCATCTGAACGCTATATCAAACCCAGTTCCTAAATACTGATGTCTGATATAGCCTTCAGGTTTTACCATATGTGAACTTTGTAAGTTCTAGTTTTTTGGCTTTCTTGTTGGTTTTACACAGGCCTGTTTTATCTGAAATGGATATTTTGATTATTCATAATGCTACTGCAAACATTTTATACTACAAAAATGTTGGTTTGTTTTAAAAACCTTTGGTAAATGCACATTTTGATTGTGCAGGTATAAAAAAGTGCCTTACTCAAGAATGTGTGGATTATTGTCTCAACACTACAACAACACTTTTGGGGTGATGTAATTGTTGTTTTATGCACAAATAGGGGTTATTTCCTAAGGGCAAATACACTTTGCACTACAAGTGCAGGTTCAGTGCAGTAGCAAGTGCACTTGAAGTGAAATGTGTTTTTGCATTTAGGAAGTACCAGCCAACACTGTTTTTTATAAGGTTACCCAATCACGACATTTTCTGCACTCAACACATTTCTGTCAGGGTCAGCTAAAACAAACACATGCAGTAAATGTCCACCAAGAATTGCTTTTGGTTGTTTTTTATTTAAAAAAGGTGTCACATATTGTCTGGCATATTGATAGCCCCCCTACCGGCAAAGAACTCCAGGTATCGTAACCGGACATCACGGGCATTCAGGGAGGGCAAGCCAGGACGGCCGCTTTCAAGTGCCGTCATTGTGGAAGTATTTGGGATTCCGGCCTCAGGCCCAACTGAGCCAGCATAGTTGGCTGAATGTTTTCTTAAAAAATTATAGAGAACACAGCACGCCAGTATAATATGGTTCAGTTTATACTCCGCCATATGGATGGGTGTCAGAAATAGTCGGAACCGGCTGGCCAGGATTCCAAATGTGTTCTCCACCACTCTTCGGGCTCTGGCCAGCCGGTAATTAAAAACCCTCTGTTCCGGGGTGAGGGTCCTCATCGGGAATGGCTGCATCATTTGGTCCCCCAGCGCAAATGCTTCATCAGCAACGAACACAAATGGGAGACCTTCAACATTGTCCTCTGGAGGTGGCAAGTCCAAACTGCCATTCTGGAGACGCCTGTAGAACTCCGTCTGGGCGATGACTCCACCATCGGACATCCGGCCATTCTTCCCCACGTCCACATACAAGAACTCGTAATTAGCCGACACCACCGCCAGCATCACTATACTATTAAACCCCTTGTAGTTATAATAGTACGACCCCGAGTTGGGTGGTGGGACGATGTGGACGTGTTTCCCATCAAATGCCCCTCCGCAGTTAGGAAAGTCCCACCGCTGGGCAAAGTGGGAGGCCACAGTCTGCCATTCCTGTGGCGTGGAAGGAAACTGTTGAGTAAAAAAAAAAAACATTACTATTTTTTCACAGAAACCTGGCAAGCAGATTAGACACAAACATTATGGGTCAACCTCCAGATAGCATTTATTAAGGGGAATTTAACAACAACAAAGTATAAGGTACACCTATCATATTCCCCCTCCCCCCCTCTCATGGGCCATTTCTAACATTATAGGGGGGGGGGACTCTTGGACAGGTAACCCTCTTCACTTCATTGAGAGATGAATGCCTAAATACAGGGTATTACTTGGAACAGCCCCTCCTTTGTTACACTATTGGCAGCCCACTGGACAGGTAAGTGTCATAATACAAAGATATAAATACACACTGTACACATTTGAGGACATTTGGACATTCTGCTATTACCTATCAAGATAATAATAGGATACAAAAACTTTAAACAGTACCATTGGAAAGTATACAGGCAGGCCCTTGCACTACATGCTTTGGGGAATTCATCCATAAATCTGACCAGTAAAGAGATGGGTATAGTGTGTATGGGTTTGGCAAAGTCAGCAGATAGATGATTGAGGATAGAGAATTGGGATCAGCTGACTTAGCAGTTGGGGGGAGGGAGGGTTACCAAAAATTTGGGGACACCACAAAAAAAAGCCTCTGGCCCTCTGCCTGAATTTAAATCCAAAATAACATTTCCAAACATTTTAGGGGGTGTTTGGGGTAAAGCACTACTATGGAGCTGATAAAATACATTGTTAAGTGACTACATGAGGTGAATATAGGGCAGGGGACACCATGCTGGAGAGGTTATTGAAGGGCAAATATGTATGAAGGACATAAAATAATAATTACATAACAATCCAGCATGCATGAGGACAAAGGGGACATTCACAGCATAATACAATCATGGTAATTAGGGAATGAGGAAAGAAATACAATATATTATCAAACATTCAATACAATAAAATGTGATATAAAAGAATAAAAATCTTACCTTCATATACTCCTTCTGTAGGACCTGGATGATGGCAGAACAGGTCTCTGGGATAATGATCCCCAGAGCCTGGGGGGAGATGCCTGTCGAGAACTTGAGGTCCTGCAGGCTTCTCCCTGTGGCCAAATACCGCAAGGTAGCGACCAACCTCTGCTCCGGAGTGATGGCTTGCCTCATGCAGGTATCCTGCCTGCTGATATAGGGGGTCAGCGAAGCCAACAAACGGTGAAACACGGGGTCCGTCATCCTGAGAAAGTTCCTGAAATCATCAGGATTATTCTCACGGATCTCACGGAGCAAAGGCATATGACAGAACTGGTCACGCTGAAGCAACCAATTCTTGGTCCATGAACTCCTCCCCACCCTGTTCATGGACTGGACTTGTGTCAAGGTCAGGACCCCAACACCAAGCCCCCGCACAGCACGAACTCTACGAGGAGTACGCATACGAAACATGGCTATAAAACGGTCGGCTGCTCAGAACGAAGTAACAGAACGCACTGAAGAACAGCAAGGCCTGTGAAGAGCGACCTGAAAACCAGTAACGAACTAACAAGAATACAGTGACTAAAGTCACTCGGAACTTGCTTGCACGCACTGAAGAGCAGATACAAACCCACAAGCACAAACTGAACGGCAGAAAACGATCTGAAAGCCACGAGTCTGAAAAAGCGCGAATCGTCTCTCACCAAACTTTTACTAACACGAGATTAGCAAAAGGAGCCCAAAGGGTGCTGCACTTGGTTCTGAACCGGCCTTTTCTAGTCTCGTCGTACGTGCTTGACGTCACCGAGCTCTTGGCGATCGGAAATTCCGACAACTTTGTGCGACCGTGTGTAGGCAAAACAAGTTTGAACCAACATCCATAGGAAAAAATCAGAGGATTTTGTTGTCGGAATGTCCGATCAATGTCCGACCGTGTGTACGGGGCATAAGTCCTCACAGTTACTCTTGGTGGGCTCTGGAACGGGCCCTGCTGTGAAATATTAGATCAAGAATTGTAATTACATGCCCCTGTTGAACAGGGGCTGAAAAATTGGGCCTTTGGTGGTGGTGTTGGTGCTAGTGCCACAACACTGTAAGTCCTCACAGTTAATCTTGCTGGGCACAGAAACGGGCCCTGCTGTGAAATATTAGATCAAGAATTCTAATTACATGTCCCAGTTGAACAGGGGCTGAAAAATTGGGCCTTAGGCACTGGTGCCGGTGCCACAACACTGCAACCCCTCACAGATACTCTAGTTGGAACGCAGGAACGAGCCCTGCTGCAAAAGAATTGCATCAAAAATTGTAATTACACGCCCCTGTTAAACAGGTGCTGAAAAATTGGGCCTTTGGTGGTGGTGGTGGTGTTGGTGCCACAACACTGTAAGTCCTCACGGTTAATCTTGGTGGGCGCAGAAATGGGCCCTGCTGTGAAATATTAGATCAAGAATTCTAATTACATGTCCCTGTTGAACAGGGGCTGAAAAATTAGGCCTTTGGTGGTGGTGGTGGTGTTGGTGCCACAACACTGTAAGTCCTCACGGTTAATCTTGGTGGGCGCAGAAATGGGCCCTGCTGTGAAATATTAGATCAAGAATTCTAATTACATGTCCATGTTGAACAGGGGCTGAAAAAATTGGGCCTTAGGCACTGGTGCTGGTGCCCCAACACTGCAACCCCTCACAGATACTTTAGTTGGAACGCAGGAACGAGCCCTGCTGCAAAAGAATTGCATCAAAAATTGTAATTACATGCCCCTGTTAAACAGGAGCTGAAAAATTGGGCCTTAGGCACTGGTGCTGGTGCCACAACACTGCAACCCCTCACAGATACTCTAGTTGGAACACAGGAACGAGCCCTGCTGCAAAGTATTGCATCAAAAATTGTAATTACACGCCCCTGTTAAACAGGGGCTAAAAAATTGGGCCTTAGGCACTGGTGCTGGTGCCACAACACTGCAACCCCTCACAGATACTCTAGTTGGAACGCAGGAACGAGCCCTGCTGCAAAATAATTGCATCAAAAATTGTAATTACACGCCCCTGTTAAACAGGGGCTGAAAAATTGGGCCTTAGGCAATGGTGCTGGTGCCACAACACTGCAACCCCTCACAGATACTCTAGTTGGAGCGCAGGAACTAGCCCTGCTGCAAAGAATTGCATCAAAAATTGTAATTACATGCCCTTGTTAAACAGGGGCTTAAAAATTGGGCCTTAGGCACTGGTGGCGGCGCCCAGAACCAAAAATGTTCTTACAAGCTATCAGCATGATCATTGAGGAGGAAGAGGATAATTACTCAGCATAACAGGATAGTCACTCAGCATCAGCATAGGCAGTCTTTGAAGGGATCTGACATTTCAAAAAAAATTATTCGGTTACATCAGCATCAGGTGCTTGGTAGCTGGTGGTGATCCAAGACTGATTCATTTTTATGAAGGTCAGTCGATTGACCGAGTCGGTGGACAGACGCACCCTGTGATTGGTTACAAAGCCTCCAGCAGCACTGAATGTGCGTTCTGAAAGAACGCTGGATGCAGGACAGGCCAGTAGCTCAATTGCATACTGTGCAAGCTCTGGCCAGTGATCCATCCTTAAAACCCAGTAATCCAGAGGATTTTCGGTGGGAAAGGTGTCCAAGTCAGATCTTGCCCCTAGGTATTCCTGCACCATGTAAAACAGACGCTGGTGATGGTTGCTGGAACAGATCATACCTTGGGGCTGCGGACTAAAAAATTGTCTGAACGCATCGGTCAGATGGCCACCTTCTCCACCACTCCTTCTTTGGCTGACCGAAGCCTCAGCAACACGTTGTCCAGAAACAGGAGTTTGTAACCTCCCAGTCTCTGGGAACGCGTTGCACAGACCTTTCTGCAAGGCCTCCCAAAGATGTTTCATCCTCTGCTCCCTCTGCGATGGCAAGATAAGGTCCGCAACCTTACCCTTGTAACGTGGATCAAGGAGGGTTGCCAGCCAGTATTGGTCCTTCTCCTTGATACCACAAATACGAGGATCCTTACGCAGGCTTTGCAGGATCAGGGAGGCCATGCAGCGTAGGTTTGCTGAGGCATTCGGTCCGGGGTCCTCTGGGTCACTAAGGACAACATGGTCCACAGCCACCTCCTCCCAGCCACATACAAGTCCATGTGTTTCTTGGGACTGATCCCTTAAAGACTGCTGCTGAGTGCCAGGCTCCACCTCCATACTTAAACAATCCTCCTCCTCTTCCTCCTCCTTTTCCTCCTCCTCCTCGTCCTCTTCCTGTGTGATGGGCGGACACGCAGGAACACTGTCTGGATAAAGGGGGCCTTGAGAGCTAAGGAAGTCCTCCTCTTCCTGCCTCTGTTCTGCCTCAAGTGCCCTGTCCATTATTCCACGCAGCGTGTGCTCCAACAGGTGGACAAGGGGGACAGTGTCACTGATGCATCTACTGTCACTGCTCACCATCCTCGTGGCCTCCTCAAATGGTGACAGGAAAGTGCATGCATCCCTGATCATGGCCCACTGGTGTGAGGGAAAAAAACCAAGCTTCCCTGACCCTGTCCTGGTGCCATAGTCGCACAGGTACTCATTGATGGCCCTCTGCTGCGTGTGCAGCCGCTGCAGCATGGCCAACGTTGAGTTCCACCTGGTGGGCATGTCACAGATTAGGCGGTTCTTGGGCAGGTTAAGCTCCTTTTGGAGGTCTGCCAGCCGAGCACTGGCATTATATGACCGGCAGAAATGCACACTGACTTTCCTGGCCTGCCTCAGGACATCCTGTAAGCCCGGGTACCTGCCCAAGAACCACTGCACCACCAAGTTAAGGACGTGAGCCAAACAGGGCACATGGGTCAGTTGTCCCTGTCAGAGGGTGGAGAGGAGGTTGGTGCCATTGTTGCAAACCACCATTTCTGCCTTAAGTTGGCATGGCATCAACCACCTCTGAACCTGCCCCTGCAGAGCTGACAGAACCTCTGCCCCAGTGTGGCTCCTGTCCCCCAAGCACACGAGCTCATGGCATCTTTTGGCCTGTGTACTTGTGTAGCCCCTTAAATGCCTACGGAGCACCGCTGGTTCCGAGGACAAAGCACAGGAAGAGGCCATGGAGGAAGAAGAAGAGGGGGGGTGGAGGAGAGTGTCACAATCATTAGTAGTGGCATTTTGGAGGCATGGTGGTGGAACAACCTCCAACACTACTGCACCTTGTCCTGCATCCTTCCCAGCTGCCAGCAGAGTGACCCAATGCGCCGTGAAACTTAGGTAACGTCCCTGTCCATGCCTACTGGACCATGAGTCAGCGGTAATATGCACCTTACCGCTGACCGCCATGTCCAGCGAGGCTAAGACATTGCCTTACACATGTCGGTAGAAAGCGGGAATCGCCTTCCGTGAGAAAAAGTGGCTTTTGGGTACCTGCCACTGAGGAACCGCACATTCCAAAAACTCACGGAAGGGGGCAGAGTCTACCAACTGAAAAGGTAGCAGTTGAAGTGCTAGCAATTTTGCCAAGCTAGCATTCAACCGCTGGGCATGTGGATGGCTGGGAGCGAACTTTCGGTGGTGCAGTAGCTGGGGCTGGGAAATTTGCCTGGTACAATCTGACATTGGTGTACCGAAAGCCAATTGCCCACAAGTACTTGGCTGTGACATACCTAATTCTACACCTTCATTCCTCTCTGTGCAGGTCTCAGAGAGGACTGAAGGTATAGTGGTTTTGGAGATCTCAGCTGATGAGGAGCAAGAAGAGGTCCTCTTTGTTCTTTGATGTGGGTCTTTAAGATATGCTTGCCAATGAACTGCATGGCAGGTCAACATATGTCTGGTCAAGCATGTGGTTCCCAAGCGAGAGATGTTTTGGCCACGCGAGATACGCTTGAGACATATGTTGCAAATAGCAGCGGTGTGATCTGATGCACTCGTCTCAAAAAAGGCCCACACCAAAGAAATTTTGGAATAACACGCAGAGACAGCAGCGCCCTGCACATGCCGAGCTTTGTGGTGTGATGCAGTCAGTGTGCTGCCCTTAGGCTGGCCCCTGGAGGGCATCCTGCCTCGTTGGTGATGTGCCTCCTCCTCCTCTCTCCTATCAGGCACCCAAGTTGAGTCAGTGACCTCATCATCCCCTCCCTCCTCATCACTGGAGCAAACCTGGCAGTATACTGCAGCAGGGGGAGCATGACTGCCAGATTGCTCTCCTTATTGGGCACCCCCTCTGTCCGTGCTCACGTTACTGCATTCATCTAGCTCAGTATCATCATCAGAGCCTTCTAAACGCTGGGCATCCTCCTGGAGCATGTACCCAACACTGAGAGGTCGCACTACACTAATGTGTAAATACTTTAGCTGCCTGCGGTAGTGGTAGGATCAGAAAAACACCACCAACCTTCTACAGGTAGCTTTAGCTGAACAGTGCAGAGGTTGCACTACACTAACGTGTAAATAATTTAGCTGCCTGCGGTAGTGATAGGATCAGGAAAACACCACCAACCTTCTACAAGTAGCTTTAGCTGAACAGTGCAGAGGTCGCACTACACTAATGTGTAAATACTTTAGCTGCCTGCGGTAGTGATAGGATCAGGAAAACACCACCAACCTTCTACGGGTAGCTTTAGCGGAACACTGTGCAGAGGTCGCACTACACTAACGTGTAAATACTTTAGCTGCCTGCAGTAGTGATAGGATCAGGAAAACACCACCAACCTTCTACAGGTAGCTTTAGCTGAACACTGTGCAGAGGTCGCACTACACTAACGTGTAAATACTTTAGCTGCCTGCGGTAGTGATAGGATCAGGAAAACACCACCAACTTTCTACAGGTAGCTTTAGCTGAACACTGTTCAGAGGACGCACTACACTAACTTGTAGCTTTAGCTGAACACTGTGCAGAGGTCGCACTACACTAACTTGTAGCTTTAGCTGAACACTGTGAGGAGGACGCACTACACTAACTTGTAGCTTTAGATGAACACTGTTCAGAGGAAGCACTACACTAAATTGTAGCTTTAGCTGAACACTCTGCAGAGGTCGCACTACACTAACTTGTAGTTTTAGCTGAACACTGTGAGGAGGATGCACTACACTAACTTGTAGCTTTAGCTGAACACTGTGCACAGGTCACAACAAACTAACCTGTAGCTTTAGCTGAACACTATGAGGAGGACGCACTACACTAACTTGTAGCTTTAGCTGAACACTGTGCAGAGGTCACACTACACTAACTTGTAGCTTTAGCTGAACACTGTTCAGAGGACGCACTACACTAACTTGTAGCTTTAGCTGAACACTGTGCAGAGGTCGCGCTACACTAACTTGTAGCTTTAGCTGAACACTGTGAAGAGGATGCACTGCACTAACTTATAGCTTTAGATGAACACTGTTCAGAGGTCGCACTACACTAACTTGTAGCTTTATCTGAACACTGTGCAGAGGTCGCACTACACTAACTTGTAGCTTTAGCTGAACACTGTGTAGAGGTCGCACTACACTAACTTGTAGTTTTAGCTGAACACTGTGAGGAGGATGCACTACACTAACTTGTAGCTTTAGCTGAACACTGTGAGGAGGACGCACTACACTAACTTGTAGCTTTAGCTGAACACTGTGCAGAGGTCGCACTACACTAACGTGTAAATACTTTAGCTGCCTGCAGTAGTGATAGGATCAGGAAAACACCACCAACCTTCTACAGGTAGCTTTAGCTGAACACTGTGCAGAGGTCGCACTACACTAACGTGTAAATACTTTAGCTGCCTGCGGTAGTGATAGGATCAGGAAAACACCACCAACTTTCTACAGGTAGCTTTAGCTGAACACTGTTCAGAGGACGCACTACACTAACTTGTAGCTTTAGCTGAACACTGTGCAGAGGTCGCACTACACTAACTTGTAGCTTTAGCTGAACACTGTGAGGAGGACGCACTACACTAACTTGTAGCTTTAGATGAACACTGTTCAGAGGAAGCACTACACTAAATTGTAGCTTTAGCTGAACACTCTGCAGAGGTCGCACTACACTAACTTGTAGTTTTAGCTGAACACTGTGAGGAGGATGCACTACACTAACTTGTAGCTTTAGCTGAACACTGTGCACAGGTCACAACAAACTAACCTGTAGCTTTAGCTGAACACTATGAGGAGGACGCACTACACTAACTTGTAGCTTTAGCTGAACACTGTGCAGAGGTCACACTACACTAACTTGTAGCTTTAGCTGAACACTGTTCAGAGGACGCACTACACTAACTTGTAGCTTTAGCTGAACACTGTGCAGAGGTCGCGCTACACTAACTTGTAGCTTTAGCTGAACACTGTGAAGAGGATGCACTGCACTAACTTATAGCTTTAGATGAACACTGTTCAGAGGTCGCACTACACTAACTTGTAGCTTTATCTGAACACTGTGCAGAGGTCGCACTACACTAACTTGTAGCTTTAGCTGAACACTGTGTAGAGGTCGCACTACACTAACTTGTAGTTTTAGCTGAACACTGTGAGGAGGATGCACTACACTAACTTGTAGCTTTAGCTGAACACTGTGAGGAGGACGCACTACACTAACTTGTAGCTTTAGCTGAACACTGTGCAGAGGTCGCACCACACTAACTTGTAGTTTTAGCTGAACACTGTGAGGAGGACACACTACACTAACTTGTAGCTTTAGCTGAACACTGTGAGGAGGACGCACTAAACTAACCTGTAGCTTTAGCTGAACACGGTGAGGAGGATGCACTACACTAACTTGTAGCTTTAGCTAAACACTGTGCAGAGGTCACACTAAACTAACTTGTAGCTTTAGCTGAACACTGTAAAACAGGACGCACTACCCAAACTTGTAGCTTTAGCTGAACACTGTGCAGAGGTCACACTAAACTAACTTGTAGCTTTAGCTGAACACTGTGAGGAGGACGCACTACACTAACTGTAAATAGTCTAGCTGCCTGACTGTGGTACTAATAGGATCAAAAGAACACCAGCAATTTTCTTCAGGTAGCTGTAAATACTGTAACAAGACAAGCCTGCCTGTCAGTAGGAAGATAACAGGAACGGATCTAGCTAAACTGAATACAGTGTATATGTGTGTATATATATATATATATATATATATATATATATATATATATATACATATATATATATATACAACACCTGGGATGCATATATATACACAATACACTGTAATTGCAGCTAACTGACTGACTGTCCTGCCTAATCTATCTAACTCAAATGAAATTACACTGTCTCTCTCTCTCTCTCTATCTCTCAGCACGCCGGAACACACTACACAGGGGAGCTGTGCGGCCTTATATAGTGTGGGGCATGTTCTAAACCCCCTGAGCCATAATTGGCCAAAGCCACCGTTTGGCCAATTACAGCTCTCTCTACTGACAGCGCTGTGATTGGCAAAGCATGCGGGTCATAGTGCATGTTTGGCCAATCATCAGCCAGCAATGCACTGCGATGCTGCAGTGAATTATGGGCCATGGCGCGCCACACGAATTTGGCGCGAACGGCCCATATCATTCGCAATACGCCGAACGGTTGAACAGATGATGTTTGAGTCGAACGTGGGTTCAACTCGAACACGAAGCTCATACCTAATCTTAATTATTCCAACATATCACTTTCTGGTAGGAAAAATCACCATCCAAAATAGTACAATGCTACTGAAGCACTTTTGGGTAGTAGATGCTTAGAGGAACCTCATGGAACAGAACCCAGCTGATTTGTGGTTTAGTCCAATGTTGGGAGATTATATGTATCCAAAGTATTAGTAAGAGGCTAAACAAACGTTAATTATAACTGACTAGTAAAGAAAATCCCATATAAGCAAAGGCTCAAAGAGATACAAATGTGTCAGCTAGCATGGTAGTCGGGTTCATTGCACTGGTGATCATGCTAATGTTTAACCCAGAGTTGCTGTTATTAACCCTCAACTGTTGGTTTGTATGCTGACAAAGTGAAAGTTGCTGTTTATCAGCGATATGAGGTGAATACATTCATTTTCTTTATAACAAACTTTTTTGCCTTTATTTTTACCTGGTAATCCTGAAAACAGCGCACTACATGTCGCTATGTATCTACGGAGGGAGCAATGGCTACCCTCCAGGCCCAAACCTCTAATATGTCTGCTTTTTTTTTTTCTTTATGTGGGGGTTAACGATGTTAGTAATTTATAGTAATTTATCTATTTATATAGATTATTTTTTATAAACAGTAAATGCATCTCACGGGAAGCGACAAGGATACTGCGTTATTTGCAAGGCCAACAGGTATTTTTAGGCATTGATGAAAATGTTATTAACATGAAAAAGAAAAACAAATGCAGCTACCACATCTAAGAACTGGTAAACTGCAATATATTACATTTTTCTCATGGGTTTGATTATCCTGTGAAATTGAGGAAAACACCACCGGAGAAAAGATTTTTCAGCTCAATGCAAAAATGATCTTTCTAATAATATTAAAGTTATACATTAACACTTGGGATTGAAAGCATGCATGCATAAACGTCCCCTTAATGTTAGAAAAATGTATTTGTAATTGAGTCTACCTTGAAGATGCTAAAAACTTTTTTGCTTGCGTTTCTCTTCCAAGGAGTTTTCAATAATTATCTAAAATGGCATTTATCCAGACAATTATCTGGAGGAACTTTTTTGTTATTGTAATTTTAGGGGTCAAGATTTGAAAAGTCCCACATAATTGGTCATGTCAATTTCCTTATGCCATTTGCCTAATATTCTATAATTACTGAATATTTTAGAGAGTATGATAAGTCACTGTCAACAATGTTACATATGTATTAGTGATTTTCAAGCAAAACAAAATTATCTAAATAGAAGACAATTTACGGTGAGACACTGTCTGCTAATTAGCTTGCCTGATCTCTGCTTGAAAATAAGTGTCCTGTTCGACTTAATTTCCCACTAGATGTGATGTTATTTCACTGTCACTAATAAAGAAAATGTTCGCTGCCTCTATTCAATTTGCATATTTTAAAATGTGCCTTGAACAACGTTTAGGAAAATGTAGATTCAATCACGAAAAGTGTGTTTCTCCTCCACCTTAGATGACTGATATATTAATCTTAACAAAGCAGAGAAGAAAACAATTGTTCTTTCATTGTAACAGTTGAAGCACATTGAATATTAAAAGTGAAAAGAGTAAAGTCGCATTTTCATTTAAATTTTAAGTTGCCAATGTCATACCTCCTCATTGTACTTTTTTCAATGTGGTTTTGTTTGGGGTAACGACTTTAATCCTAATTTAACAATATAAAATTGATAACGTGTTGTTAGGACATTACAGACACAGAAACCTGCTAAAATCTTTTATACACTGGAAATAATTTGTGCTGAATTGTTTTGTTTTAAACAGTGAATACTGAAAATGTGGGGAGAAGTGCAACACTTACAAAGAGGAAAATGTACCATTCTATAATGTAAACTTCAGCCGTATGGGGAGAAAAATCAGCCTTTTATGGCCTCAATCCCTCTATTTATGGACCATTAACAAGCATATTGGACTGCAAAGTTCTTTGCTAGAAAATAGATTTTTTTTTTCGGATGCCTCCTCTACTGCTGTTTAGCAACCGCTGTCAAGTTGTTACTCCATGGGGACAGTTTTGGTTCTAATATAGATCTGTCAAGTCATTGTTTTGTCCATCCAAGTCCAAGTCCATCCAAGTTTTATCCTGTGTTAAGCCCTAAAGAATAGGGTGTAGTGTTGCACCAGAAATGCGCTGGTTGTTTTTATATGACTCTTTTTACCAACAATTAAAAGATAAGTTCACCTTTAGTAACATTACGTCACACACACATATTTCCCCATACCCCCTCCCCCGCTCTCTCGTTGTGACAGCGGTCTAAATACATCAAACCACCAAATTCATAAATATCCCTGAGCACTGTAGTCAGAGAAGTAGAGACATCCAATAAATACAGTAAAGTTTCATCTGTAACTTCTCCACCAAAGGTCCCACCGGTATACCCTGTACCATGTCAAAAAAGCGTAGCAGAATAGCTAGCAGATCTATAGCAAGAGCATGAAGCCCCTGTGAGAAGTGGGAAAGAGGAGGACTGTCAGGGATGGCTCAACCCCTCCTTCTCTGAGCTTGCCGCTCAGCTGTCGGCTAATTACCAGCTCTCTTCTCTCTCCACAGTTAACCAGCTGTTGTGGATCTGCTCATCAGTCCCGCCTATTTAAAGACGTCCAGCTCACTTCTTTCCTGCCTTCGCCTTGGTCACATCACAAGAAACCATCTCCTGTGTTCCTGTTTAAAGACTGGCTTGCTGACATCCCTTTTGGCTCCTTATCCTGCTTGCTGTTCCTCCCCTTGGATCCCTGACTTCTGGCCTGGCTGATTACCCGATCTGGTTACTGAACTCTGGCTTGGCTGAATACCTGATCCGGTTACTGGGCTCTGGCTATGCTTTTTTTTTTTAAATTCCTTTATTGCAAGTACACTGAAGGCATAGAAATACAATCTGGGTTACAGTGTCTTACATATTCCATGTTGATACAATTTTGAATCACATACAAACAGACTGTAAACCAAAGTCTAAATTATTAATCAGACAGATAAAGTAGCCTAGATAAGTTCTAGTCAATAGTATGACTGTTCTATTCAGAACATGCAAAAAACTATATTAAGGTTGTCCAGATCAGGCTTCCTTGTATGACACTAGATTGGTTTTTGAACAGTTTTAATATTTTGGGTAATAATTAGATCTTCAAAGAAGGAAATATCTATTGCTGTAAATATAAGTGTTACCTGCTCATCATACAATAATTTTATTACCATTTTATTTATTTTCGCCGTCACCACGGCTGCTTGGTGAGCAGATCAAAATACAGAAAGATATAGAGAAAAAAAGATTAGAAAGCGGATAGAGAAGCAAAGTATGCGGAGAAGAGGGGGATGAGTGGACGAGGGGGAAGGATAACAAGAAGGGGTAGTTTATATAGGGGTGGCTGCGACACCGCCCCCCCCCCCAGGCCCCAACCCTCACACATCAGAAGGTTGTATATAGAAATCAGCGGTGCCAGGGTCCCCGCTCAGGTGGGTGAGGATTGTGTTTGGGCTAGGTCCTGTAAATAGGCGTCTGTGCCGACAAAATATCTCCAGGGCCTCCATTTCTCAATAAATTGTTCCTCTTTGTTTTGCAGGGTTGCCGTCAATTCCTCCATGCGTAGGATACAGTTTACTTTTGAGTACCACAAAGTCCTAGTTGGAGGTAGAGGGTCTCGCCAAAGCGCAGGGATGCAGATTCTGGCAGCGTTAAGAAGCTGCATGGTCAGCGTTTTTTTGTATTTTTGGATCGGTCTTGTGGACAGGTGCAGGAGGCATGCGGCCGGGTTGTCCTTGAGATCGACCGAGGTCAGATTTTGGATGGTCGAGGTAACTTCCCCCCAGAAGGGTCTCAGAAGCGGGCACGACCAAAAGATGTGGAACAAATTGCCCACCTCTCCGCCGCATCTCCAACACCTATCCGACAGCGACGGATCCATTTTGTTTAACACATATGGGACTCTGTACCATCTGGTCAATATTTTATATCCCGCTTCTTGATATTGGCTCGCTATAGAGGATTTGTGTGCCAAAATCAAAATCTTCTCTCTTTGCTTAGCGGAGAACTGGGTCCCCAGGTCTCTTTCCCACTTCAGGAGGAACTCAGGGGTTGAGTCCCCTCTCTGACCCGAAAGAAGACTGTACAAGAAGGACAATGTGTGTCTAATTGGTTCTCCAGATCGGCAAAGTGCCTCTAGAGGGGTGTAGCTCCGAGGGACATATGATAGTTCCTGGAGGGTCTTCAGGTAGTGCCTAAGTTGGAGAGCACTGAGGCCGTCCAATGGGGGATCAATGAGTTTGGAGAGTGCGGAGGCAGTTGGGAAGTCACCCTGGGGCCAGATCTCGCCTAGAGACTGCTTCTCATTAAACTTTAATTGTCTCAATCTACGACTTGTGAGTCCGGGGGAGAAGTCAGGGTTGCCTATGATAGGTGTCATGGGAGAGGGTAGCGGTGATATGTCCGTAGTACGGAATATTTTCCTCACCACATGAAGGGTGGCCCCTATCAGCGGGTGGGATTTCATGTCCGCTGGCGGGGTGGACAAAAGCCACGGTGCTGGGAGTAAGGGAATAGAGGCATCTTCAATTTCCATCCCTACCCATTGTTTTGAGTCCCCATTGCAGTGCCAGTCTGCAATCCTGGCTAAGTGAACCGCTTGGTAGTAACGGAAAATATCCGGGAGTCCCACCCCCCCTTTGTCCTTAGGCTTAGTCAGAGATTGTAGTTTCGTTCTGGGGGATTTGTGAGACCAGATAAATTCTCTAATGGTGGACTGAATTTGTTTAAAAAAGGTAGTTGGTAGCTGAATCGGTAGTGTTTGAAGGATATATAAAATCCGGGGAAGGGCTGTCATTTTCAGGGCGTTGCAACGTCCGAACCAAGTTAGGGTAAGTTTGTGCCACGACTGGAGATCCGTTTTTAGTCTCTGGAGTAGGGGAACAAAATTACTGTTGTATAAATGCGTCAAGTCCGGGGTGATGTCCACCCCAAGATAGCGGATAGATTTCTCCGCCCACCTAAAGGGGAATGATTTGCTCATGTTTACTGCTTCCTTAGCTGGTACTGTGATGTTTAACACCGCGGACTTGGCGCAATTGACTTTGAAACTTGATAATTCCCCATACACCCTAAGAGCAGATAAGATGTTGGGAAGAGTGATGCTTGGGTTTGAGACAAAGAAGATCAGATCATCGGCGAAAGCCGCGATTTTGTGATGTCCCGAGGGCTTGACAATGCCAGTGACATTAGGGTTCCCACGGATGCTACACATAAATGGTTCAAGGGTAAGGATGAAAATCAGTGGGGACAGGGGGCATCCCTGTCTCGTCCCATTTGTAATGTTGAAGAAATCTGAACGCCACTCGTTGACCCGTACCGCTGCCGAGGGAGTCGAGTACAAGGACGACATCCAGCCTCTCATGTTTGGGCCCATACCAATATGTTCTAGGGTGGCCCGCATAAAATGCCAGGCCACCCGGTCAAAGGCCTTCTCTGCGTCCGTAGAAAGGAGCAGGAAAGGCCTCCGGACTGATCTCGCTTCATGAATTAGATTGAGCACTCTGATGGTGTTGTCTCTCGACTCCCTCAGCGGCACAAACCCCGCCTGGTCTAAGTGAACCAACTGAGGGATGTGGGGTAAGATTCTGTTGGCGAGGATCTTGGAGAATAGTTTCAAGTCTACGTTAAGCAACGCAATTGGGCGATAATTACTGCAATAGTTAGGATCTTTCCCTTCTTTTGGGATTAGGGAAATAAATGCCCGTAAGGGGTCTACCATGTTAGTATTAGTATTATTCTCCCTTAGTGAGTTGTATGCTTTCAAGAAGTGTGGCGATAAGTTGGGTTCGAAAGTCTGATAATAGGTCAGGGTGAAGCCATCGGGCCCCGGTGCCTTCCTGGGTTTCGTTTGTGCCAGGGCTAGTAATAGCTCTTCCTGGGTAATCTCCGCTTCAAGAGTGTCACTTATTTCAGCTGGCAGAGTAGGCATGCCCGAGGACCCGATGTACTCACCCGCCAGTCTCTCTTTCTCCTCTAGGGAGCCCGAGGGTACCTCCCTATGAATATTATAGAGCTGTTGATAGTACTCCACGAATTCTCTGGCTATATCCCTAGAGGTATGGACTTTTGCTCCTTGTGGGTTCATAATAGATGGGATATAGGTGCGTTGTCTCGGAGCCCTTAGAAGTCTGGCCAGCATGGTTCCAGGCTTATTTGAGAATTCGAACATGGTTCTTTTAGCCCAAGCCAGGTTCTGAACGGTTTTATGGTACAAAAGATCTTTTAGTTCACCTCTGGCCTTCAATAGAGCCTTGAGGTGTGCTTCGGCCATGGACTTCTTGTGTAGCTGCTCGAGAGATCGCACCTGGGATATCAGGAGCTCGATCTGTTTATTCCTTTCCCTTTTTTTGGCAGCTCCGATCCTAATTAGTTCCCCTCTTACTACACATTTGTGGGCCTCCCAGATTGTCATAGGGGACAGCAATGGGTCTGTGTTCTCTGAGAAATAGTTGGTTAATGTCCTATTTATCTCTGCACGTGCTTCCTGAGTTTGTAGGAGGGACTCATTTAGTTTCCATGTGGGGGGGGATCGTGTGTCCGTATCCCAGCACATGGTTACATGTGTGGGAGCATGGTCAGACAGTGATATGTAGTCAATTTGGGATGAAGTGACATATGGGAGGTCTTTGTGCTGGATCTGGAAGAAGTCTATTCTGGAGTAAGTTCCATGCACCGCGGAGAAGTAGGTGTAATCCCTCTCCTCCGGGTGCATGACCCTCCAGGGGTCAACCAACTGCAGGCCCGATAGCTCCTGTTTGAGCCTTTTCAGGTAGTTGAAAGACAAGTGGGATGCCCCTCTTGAAACGTCGAGGAGCGGCTCCGGGGCAAAGTTAAAGTCTCCGCCCATCAGAAACCTACCCTCCCGAAATTCCAGTATTAAGGGAGTGAGTGCTCTCAGGAAAGACAGGTGATCAGAATTAGGGAAATAGACATTGACCAGGGTCACTATGGAATTTCTAATCTTGCCTTTCAGAAGTAGGTACCGCCCCAGAGGGTCTGCTCTCTCTTCCAACAGCGTCCACGGTATAGATCTTGCTATTAGGATGCTGACTCCCTTCGATTTCGACAGGGGGGAGGGGGCATGATATACATTGGGGAAATCCCTGTTGCTAAGTCTGGGTACTGACGACTGTTTGAAATGTGTTTCCTGAATAAACGCCACCTGTGAGCGCGATTTTTTCAGGTCAGAGAGGAGTCTGGAGCGCTTTTCTGGTGTCGCCAGACCTCTAACGTTGAGAGAAGTAAACTTTATCTCACCCTGCTTACGTGAACCCGGGGGAACTCCGAGAGGGGCCATGCCGCTCACCAACACCCTACCGGGAAAATAAGAGAAAATGGAAGAAAAGGGCACTGATCAGTGAGGTATAAAGTAGGGGGCGATAGGGGGGGGGTAGCAGAGAGGAGTGAAAGGGGGGTAGGAAGGGAAAGAGTATGGGGGGGGGGAAGAGGGGGGGCGGGGGAAAAACAGGTATAGAAGCAAAGCAGAAAGGTGGAAAAGAACAAGTACTAAGAGGGATAAACAAGTTATCCCCCTGTTGCTAACCTAAGCCTTGCGCACTTATGCGCTGCCTATTAGTGGGGGTGGAAGGCTGGACTCTGTGGTACAGCGGGAGACGTGTCGACAGGTGAGAACCGGCATGTTAAGAAATACCAGACTACTACCGTTTCTAACAAAACATATAAAATGATATTAAAACTTTCCCAGAACAATTCAATTTACCGTATTTGCAGTACCGTTCAGGACGCTTGCACGCAGCCCTCTGCATCACAACAGTTTGGGACACAGAGGAACACGCACACCAGCGCCCCGTCAGCAACAAAGCCATCACAATAAGTTTCAGTATCGAACCTCAGTATCTCGTTAGATTATATATCATTCCGTGTCATGTGGGTTAGGGTTCCTTCAGCGCCACTCCCCCGCCCCCTCAACAAAAAATGAGGTATCAACTGCAATAAACTGTAAGCGGGGGGCAACAGAGCCAAAACATAAACAAAAAATGTCTCCGTATGGAGCGGTAAGTGACGGGGGGGGGGGCAGCGCGAAGTCCCACATATCATTTGGGTCTAGGTGACTATTGTAGGCAATTGCCTCCCTGTAACTAGAGGCAGGGCCCCTCTTAGGAATATATACTTGACAAGCCCCTTAGACTAACTATAACCCACTCACGGAACCATATGGATAGATTATGTGTTCAGGAAAGTCAGTCCAATCAAGATTCAGGTGAGGTGAGGTTGTCTCTCGGAGAGGTTCTGGATCTGGAACGCCATTGTCGTCTGCTGGGTCTTTGAGGTCTCGGAGATGCAGAACGCGGGTTGCTGAAGGTTATTGGGAAGTCCAGCCAGTTGGGTACTGAAAGGCCGGGGATTGCCAAAAATCCAAACAGGTCAGGAAGCTGGTCAGGCCAGCGCAGAACAAAAGAGTTGTTCCCTTTCTGTACTATCAAATGGAAGGGGTGGCCCCATCGGTATGTAGCTCCCGTGGATCTGATTGCTTCCAGTAATGGTCGTAGTTGGCCCCTCATGCGTAGAGTGAGTCTCGATAGATCCGGGAATAATTGCACCGACGCCCCATCAAAGTCCACAGGGCCCCGAGTCCAAGCTCTTTGCAGAATTTCCTCCTTAATCGTGTAGTAATGAACTCTCGCTAGTACATCTCTCGGTGCGGATTCTTCTCCTCCTCTAGGACCCTGTACACGGTGCACTCGGTCCAATTCCAGCTCTGCGGTAGGAGGTTTGTCTAGCAGTCGGTTAAATATGGCTACTATAGTGGCTCTGAGATCATTCCCTGATGTAGCTTCAGGTAGGCCACGTACCCTGATGTTGTTCCTTCTGCTGCGATTTTCGCCATCGTCTATGGCTAGTTGCATCAGGATTAAGCGCTTTTTATAATCAACATGAACCTTTTCCATTGCTGACATTCTGGATTCAAGCAGGGAGGTGGATGTTTCCACTTCAGATACCCTGGAGTCCACTGTATCAATCCTCTGCTTAAGGTCATGGATTTCTTTAGAAAGGGTGTTCACAATTGTAGCTGCAGAGTCAGAGATATCCTTTTTGGTGGGGAGTAGGGCGATCAGTTCTTTCCAGCCTTCAGGGAGCGCTGGTCCCTGTGTGTTGGCAGATTGTATAATTTGTGCGGATGAGCAACTGTCTAGCCCCGGGAATTCTGGGGACGGTATCGGGGAGTCCGGTCTATTGGGAAGAGGCCCGTTACCTTGTGTGACATTGGGGGGTCCTTTACCCGTCTTTTTGAGCGATGCCGAGCCAGCGTTGTTGTTGTTGCGCGGCGGCGCCATCTTGGAATCCTGGGCCTGTGACGGAGTGGCCGAATTCCTTAAAAAATAGGCTGCAATGTCCGCGGTTTTATTCGTTGCGGGAGATCCCGGGGGTCTGTCCGTCATGGGTATGTAGTTTTTTCACCGGTATGTGTGGTAAATCCGGTTCCCGGCCCGAACGAAGCACGGAGCTCCCTAGAGAAGCGGCCTCACAGCGCCATTGCCAAGCCACGCCCCCGGCTCTGGCTATGCTTTGACTAAGTTTACTCTATTTACCTTTTTATTTTTAATAATACACAAGTGTGATTTTGTACTTCTGTCTCGGTCTGGTTCATGGTTTCTGACAGTAGGCGAAGGCCATGAATTCAGAAGATACAGTCAATCCACTTGTTGGTAATATTTTTTCCAGATTGGATGAGCAAGATCACCGCATCTGCTCCTGAGTCGCACGGCTCTGGCTACGGTTCGCACCAGTCTTAGTTCTCATTTGGGTGACAAAATTCTTGCTGCTCAGGTTGATGCTCCTCCTGAGAAACCTTGTGACCACTGCTTTGTCTCAGAGTGTCTCCGTACTGCCGTGCTCCAGACTTACCATTCTCCCAAGACAGCTGGCCACCCTGGGAAGAATCAACTCATTTGGGCCATTTCCCAACAATTCTGGTGGCCTAGTCTACGTGCTGATGTAACTGCCTTCGTAGCTGCCTGTTCCGTGTGTGCTCAGAGTAAGACTCCACGACACCTTCCAGTGGGCCTCCTACAACCCATACCCAATGGAGAGAGGCCCTGTCTATGGATTTCATTGTGGAGTTGCCCAACTCCCAAGGCAACACGGTTATCCTTATGGTGGTTGACTGGTTCTCAAAGATGTGTCATTGTATTCCACTTAAAAAGTTGCCCACTTCTAAGGAACTGACTTCCATTTTTGCTCAGGCGATCTTTAGCTTACATGGGCTACCCAAGGTGATTGTCTCGGACAGGGGTAGTCAGTTTGTGTCCCGGTTCTGGCGAGCCTTTTGTGCACAGCTGGGAATTCAGATTGCATTTTCCTCTGCGTATCACCCGCAGTCTAATGGGACCGCATAACGAGCCAATCAGTGCTTGGAGCAATTCCTACATTGCTATATTTCTGACCATCACAACAACTGGTCAGACTGTCATGGAACGTCCCACACTCCGCTTGAGTGCTTCCGTCAGTATACCGCTTTCTAAGTTCTGGAACACAAGTCCAATGGATGTGGCTATAGGAACCCTCAAGAACTAGACAACACCAGTCTTGGAGTACATCAGAACTGTTTATTTGAGATCTCACCCACATTTATACACCAGATGACTCAAAGCTAACCTAATTAACATGAGCTAATTTACTACAAAATTTACCCAGACTAGATGACAGACTTGTGGGCACCAAGCTTCACACAGTAATATAAACACAATAGCTGGTGCTAATTACAATTAACAATACAAACAAAACCTAATTAACATGAGCTCCAATAGGAGTCGTCCCGTCTCCTACATTGTATAGAGGACAATGTGATCAGCTAATTCAATTAACATACATCCTGGGAGATATTGTGGACAAATATTACTGTCCCATTTTAAGTAGTCCAAGATATATTTTCTCACTCACCCTGTGCCAGGGTGACGGGTTGACTCCGAAGTTAGTAAGTAGTTCCAGTCCTCTACTGCCTGTACCCACACAGTACCCCAAATAAATTGTTCCAAACAAAGCATTACTCATTCAGCCAACCTCTGCCTCTCTCAGAGAACATATCTGCCGCTGGGGAGAGGCCTGGACTGGCCCTTCTCCCTGGAATCCTTTCTGCCGCTGGAGAGAAGACAGGTGTGTCTGGGCTCACTCCGTCATGCTGTTGGGGATCTGGGCCCACTGCCCAGCATCCCTGGGGTATACAGGTGGAGACTGAAGTCCCATCCACCTTCACAGGAAATCCATCCTCTATTAGTTGAGGGCAGAGTCCAGCAGTCCTCGGCCCTGTTGCCAGCCCTTCTGCTGGAAACCCCACACCATCTGTTCCGGCTAACTGTTGGAGAGGGAGGCCGACTGCCCCGCCTCCCTGGAACTCTGTAGTTGTTGCCGGTGCTGGGCAGAGGTTGGTAGCACTCTGCCCTGTTGCCAGCACTTCTGCTGGGGACTCCGCATCCTCCACTCCGGGTAACCGTTGGGGCAGGAGGCTGGCTTCCTCCACTCCCAAACTGTGTAGCTGCCATTGGGGAGGTGAGCCGGCTGCTTCCTTTTCCATTCCCTCATCTGGCTGCTGGGACGACATGTCGATGGTACTGTCTCCCAGGTGCATGGATCTTTGCTGGGGAGGAAAGCCCGCTTCCTCCACCCTGGCCAACTGTTGGGGAGGGACAACACACACCTCCTCTCCCTTGTCCCCCTGTATCTGCTGCTGGGAAGTGATTGCCATCTTCTCACCCTGAGCCTCCACAATTGCTGCAGGTGTGGGACAGAGGTCTTGGACCCTCTGTCCGGTTGCCAGCACTTCTGCTGGGGGTTTGCCAGGTGGTTCCTCCTCTACAGAAACATCTATTAAATCCCCAGTCTCTGGAATTGGTAAAAGTGTGGGACAGAGGTCTTGGACCCTCTGTTCAGTTACCAGATCTTCAGCTGGAGAAGTTTGTTTTAACTCCATAGATGCTGCTGGCAGAAAATCACATGTCCCTGTCAGTGTTGTGGGAGAAAGGCCGACTACCTCTTCTCTCAAGAAGGCCGAAGCCACTGTTGGTGCTGGGCAGAACACAGTGAACTTTGGCCCTGATAGCAGCTCTTCTGCTGGAGGCTCATCAGGTTGTTCTTTCTCAGCAGAAAAGTCTATCAAATACCATGTCTCTGCAACTGATGTCTGGGGATAGAGGTTCACCATCTCCTGTCCATGGAACCCAGAAGATGCTATCATTTCTGGGCAGAGGTTAGCAGAGCTCTGCCCTGTTGTCAGCACTTCAGGTTTGGGGACGGCAATCTCCAGATTTTCCACTGCCGATTCTCTGGCATGCTGCTGAACTTGTTCTAGCAGTTTCCTGTATGCCCTTTCCAGATGCTGTTCCTTCCTTAGCAAATGGTCCAGATCAGGTTTGAACTCTGAGACCCCTGCAAGACCGAGCATAGACTCTCTATATTCTCTCAGGTCCTCAAGGTCAGGTTCCCCTTCATCGCCAAACATAAAAAGATCTGTAAGGCTCTCCCACAGCAATCCAGGGCCGCCAAAGTCATATCCCTCCGGAGAGCATTCTGTTGTCTCCCCTAAATATCCCTCCTCTGCTTGCCATTGCAGAGCCCGATAACGATTGTCCAGCTCTATCTCCTGCTGGACCAACCTGTCCAACTCAGTCACCCATTGCTCCTGGAGCTGCTCTCCCAGGAATGCCATCCGCAATGCCCGTTGGTCACTGGCCCGTTGCTCTTGGGTTGGAAAGCACTTGCCCTGTTTTATACCAGCGAGACGGAGGGCTGCAATCCAGAGCTCCACCCGAATTTGCTGCCTAAGCTCCAGGTATTCATCCTCAGACATAGTCCTGGTGTATGTTGAAAGGATGATCCGCAGCAGCCCCGGGAATTCTGATGCCAGGTCCATATCTCCGCTGGGGTGACTGAAGTCTGCTATCCTGATCTTGGATCCAGGTGGAGGTTTAGATTTCCCAGACTGCAGGAAGCTTTCCCGCTGCTTGCCACCAATGTCATGGAACGTCCCACACTCCGCTTGAGTGCTTCCGTCAGTATACCGCTTCCTAAGTTCTGGAACACAAGTCCAATGGATCTGGCTATAGGAACCCCCAAGAACTAGACAACACCAGTCTTGGAGTACATCAGAACTGTTTATTTGAGATCTCACCCACATTTATACACCAGGATGACTCAAAGCTAACCTAATTAACATGAGCTAATTTACTACAAAATTTACCCAGACTAGATGACAGACTTGTGGGCACCGAGCTTCACACAGTAATATAAACACAATAGCTGGTGCTAATTACAATTAACAATACAAACAAAATCTAATTAACATGAGCTCCAATAGGAGTCGTCCCGTCTCCTACATTGTATAGAGGACAATGTGATCAGCTCATTCAATTAACATACATCCTGGGAGATATTGTGGACAAATATTACTGTCCCATTTTAAGTAGTCCAAGATATATTTTCTCACTCACCCTGTGCCCGGATGGAACAGGGTGACTTAGACATAAGATGTATTCTGAGTTCCACGGGCCCCCTGGTCACACAGACCTATTACCATGGGCAGAGTTTGCTCACAACAGTGCCTTGAATTCAGCTTCCCAATTGTCCCCGTTTATGGCGAATTATGGTTTCCAACCTTCCATGTTGCTTAACTTGTTTGTTCCACAGAGTATTCCTGCGCTAGAGGAGCATCTCCGTGGTCTTCGTTCCACTTGAGCACAAGTCCAGGAGGCTTTGCATCATGCTAATGATAGCTACAGACTCCATGCTGACTGCAGACGCCTGCCTGACCCTTCCTACCAGGTTGGGGACAGGGTCTGGCTGTCATATCGCAACCTCCGACTTTGTGTTACTACACTGTAGTTCGCACCTCGGTTTATTGGGTTAGCAGGATTAACCCAGTGGCTTACGCGTTGGACCTTCCTCCTAGTATGCGCATCTCAAATGTGTTTCATGTCTCCTTATTAAAACCGTTGTTCTACAACCGCTTTACCACCTCGGTGCCACACCCTCACCCTATACAGGTTGAGAACCATGAGGAGTATGAGGTACAATCCATTGTTGACTTCCGTAGGTTCCGTGGGTGCATACAGTACCTGGTGCATTGGAAGGGGTATGGTCCGGAGGAATGTTCCTGGGTCTCATCCTCAGACGTACATGCTCCTGCCCTCCTCCGTGATTTCCATAGACGTTTTGCCCTCAAGCCCGGTGGTCCTCCGAGGGGGAGGGGTCGTTGAGGAGGGTGTACTGTCAGGGGTGGCTCAGCCCTTCCTTGTCTGAGCTGGCCGCTCAGCTGTCGGCTAATTGCCAGCTCTCTTCTCTCTCCACAGTTAACCAGCCCTTGTGGATCTGCTCATCAGTCCCGCCTACTTAAAGACGTCCAGCTCACTTTTTTCCTGCCTTCGCCTTGGTCACATCACAAGAAACCATCTCCTGCGTTCCTGTTTAAAGACTGGCTTGCTGACATCCCTTTTGGCTCCTTATCCTGCTTGCTGTTCCCCCACTTGGATCCCTGACTTCTGGCCTGGCTGATTACCCGATCTGGTTACTGAACTCTAGCTTGGCTGACTACCCGATCTGGATACTGGACTCTGGCTATGCTTTGACTACGCTTACTCTATATACCTTTTTCTTTTTATTAATAAACAAGTGTGATTTAACTGTACTTCTGTCTCAGTCTGGTTCATGGTTTCTGACAAGGACAGAATTAAGTTAGTCCTGCCTCTAGCAGTGGGAGCAACATTTAGTAATCTTTCCCAGGATATAAAATTAGGGTCAAAGCCAAACTTTCACAGGACCAACCACAGGTGTTCCTATTCAATGGAGTCAAAGGTCTTCTCCACATCTAGACATGCCACTACCCCCATGGGTCTCCATGAGTGCTTTATGTTCATATATAACCTACATAGAATGATAGCTGTGCCCTTGTCTGGCATTAAACCAGCCTTTCACCACTGCAGCCCTGATTGACAAGATTGCAGCCCTGCCTAGGTCCAATCAGACGTCGGTGAAATCACTTCCTGTTCCACGGTCCATGCTAGTCAGTGTGGAGCTTCTTGGTTCCTTTGCTCCTGGAGAAACACTGTGATCCATTCCAGCCAGCTGCTCAATCCTTTCCAGCTATCCGAAACAGTGATGGGACCTACAGAGCCATGTGGAATGCCAGGACTGCACTTTACTTTGATGAGCATGCATCTTCTATCATCTTGTAAGTGTTTTTAGTATTATCCTATTAAGTCATCATTTTAATACTACACTCAGGTCAGCGCCTCCCCCTCCCTGTTTTTTCCTTATATGTCTTGCAGAGTTCTGGACACACTCTGAAGCATGGCTCCCTTCCTTTTTAACCCTTAATACCCCTTTCTATGGATACATCACCATCCAGCTATTACAGCCACAGACTATACCCCTAAGGATTACTCCATCTGGAGTGCCAGATAAACACTGACTATACTGTTAAACCAGACTGGTGTTCATGGATCAGAGACAGGATAACACAGTTCAGATGGGTAGCTAAAAGTTTGTTACATAGTTAGTTACATAGTTACATAGTTAATCAGGTTGAAAAAAGTCCATCCAGTTTAACCATAAAAATAAATAAATAAATAAAAAATAATATCATACAATTCCATTTACACAATCCTATACCCAAAGTTGATCCAGGGGAAGGTGAAAAACCTTGAAAAAGGGGAAAAAATTCCTTCTTGATCCCAGAGAGGCAATCAAATTTTCCCTGGATCAACTTTACCTATAAATGTTAGTACCCAGTTATATTATGTACATTTAGGAAAGAATCCAGGCCTTTCTTAAAGCAATCTACTGAGCTGGCCAGAACCACCTCTGGAGGGAGCCTATTCCACATTTTCACAGGCTTACTGTGAAGAATCCTTTCCGTATTTGGAGATTAAATCTCTTTTCCACTAGGCATAAAGCGTGCCCCCTTGTCCTCTGTGTTGACCGTAAAGTGAATAACTCAATACCAAGTTCACTATATGGACCCCTTATATATTTGTACACGTTGATTATATCCCCTCTTAATCTCCTCTTCTCAAGAGAGAATAAATTCAGTTCCTCTAATCCTTCCTCATAGCTGAGTTCCTCCATGCCTCTTATCAGTTTGGTTGCCCTTCTCTGCACTTTCTCCAGTCCCCCGATATCCTTTTTGAGAACTGGTGCCCAAGACTGAACTGCATATTCCAGATGAGTTCTTACTAATGATTTGTACAGGGGAAAAAATATATCTCTCTCTCTGGAGTCCATAACTCTCTTAATACAAGAAAGGACTTTGCTCGCTTTGGAAACCGCAGCTTGGCATTGCATGTTATTATTGACTTTATGATCTACCAAAACCCCCAAATCCTTCTCTACTATAGATTCCCCCAGTTGTACTCCCCCTAGTATGTATGATGCATGCATATTCTTAGCCCCCAAGTGCATAACTTTACATTTATTAACATTAAACCTCATCGTCGCCCAATTAGTGCATTGAGGTTGGCTTGTAAATTGGAGACATCCTGTAAGGACGTTATTCCACTGCATAGCTTAGTGTCATCTGCAAAGACAGAAATTGTACTTTTAATCCCAGACCCTATATCATTTATAAAGGTATTAAAAAGTAAGGGTCCCTGGACTGAACCTTGGGGTGCACCACTGATAACCTAAGACCATTCAAAGTAAGAATCATTAACCACTACTCTCCGAATTCGGTCTTTTAGCCAGTTTTCTATCCATTTACAAACTGATATTTCCAAGCCTGTAGACTTTACCTTACACATTAGCCATGTGTGGGGAACTGTATTGAACACTTTTGCAAAATCCAAGTATACCACGTCCACAGCCACCCCTCTGTCCAAGGTTTACTTACCTCCTCATAAAAAGAAATCAGATTTGTTTGACAACTTCTGTTTTTCATGAATCCATGCTGTCTGTTGCTTAAAATATTCTTTTTTTCCCAGCAAGAACTCATCTATGTGGTTTTTTATTAAACTCTCCAGTAACTTTACTGACTATAGAAGTTAAACTAATAGGTCTATAGTTACTTGGTAAAGACTTTGTTCCCTTTTTAAATATAGGCACCACATTGGCCCTATGCCAATCCCGTGGTACTATTCCTGTCATTAATGAGTCCCTGAAAATTAGATACAATGGCTTTGAAATGACAGAGCTCGATTCTTTTAGGATCAGTGGGTGGATGCCATCTGGTCCAGGTGCTTTATCCACCTTTATTCTATCTAAATAATTCTGGACCATATCACTTTTGAGCCATTGTGAATCATTTGGGGCTGTGTCACTACCACCCCCATTATGGACATGAGCTCCCCCATGCTCCTTTGTATACACAGAACTGAAGAATGTATTTAATAAATTTGCCTTCTCTTTGTCCCCAGTCACCCACTCTAGATTATTTTGTAAAGGGCCTACATGCTCAGACCTGACCTTTTTACTGGCAAACAGACGACACCAGAAGTCTCGGAAAACGTAGCTGCGTTCTTGAGCGTCTGTGGCATAAGGCTAAGTTCCAGGAAGACTTCACACAATATAAATCTTCCCTCCTAAAATACTATTCCTGCCTCTACACTGCCAAACAGACCTACTTTATCACACTCATTAACACCTTCTCATCCAGTCCACGTCAACTCTTCTCTACCTTCAACACTCTACTCTGTCCTCCACTGCCTCCATCCTCTAACTCACTCACTGCCAAGAAGATCGCCAATCACTTCAAAACTAAGATTGATGCAATTCATGAGGAGATCTCTAATGCGCAAAAACCTCCCCCATGCAACACCCCATGTCCACAGATACAATCATTACTTCCCTCATTCAACCCTGCTACTATTACTGAGGTTGCTTAAATTTTATCTAACCACCTGCCCCTGGATCCTGCTCCCTCGAAAATGCTACGCTCACCCTTTGACTCAATTCTACACTCTCTAACTCACATTTTCATCCTCTCCCTCTCTTGTGGCATTTTCCCAAACTCTCTAAAACATGCACTAGTCACCCCCATACTTAAAAAGCCCTCACTGGACCCCACCAATCTTAACAACCTACGTCCCATCTCCTTACTCGCCTCTTCCTCCAAACTTCTTGAAAGACTGATCTACAACCGACTAAGCGACCATCTGACCATGAATAAACTTCTTGATCCCCTTCAGTCCGGATTTCACCCTCAACACTCCACGGAAACTGGTCTCCTTAAACTCTCAAATGACACTATTCTGTACTACTTCCCTTGGATCTCTCTGCTGCCTTTGACACAGTGGACTACCCCTCCTCCTCAATAAACTCCAATCCTTTGGTCTCTATGACTGTACTCTTCGCTGGTTCTCATCCTACCTATCCCACCGTTCCTTCAGTGTCACTTACAAATCTACTTCCTCCTCTCCTCTTCCTTTCTCCGCTGGGGTCCCCCAAGGTTCTGTTCTTGGACCTCTCCTTTTCTCAATCTACACCACCTCCCTGGGTCAGTTGATTGCCTCCCGAGGCTTTAAATATCATCTCTACGCTGATGACACCCAAATCTATCCTTCCACCCCCTAGCTCTCTCCATCTGTCTCCTCATGCATTACGAACTTACTAGCAGACATATAAGCCTGAATGTCACATCACTACCTCAAACTCAACCTATCCAAAACCGAGCTCATGATATTTCCTCCCTCAGGTGCCACTTCCCCTGATTTCTCTGTCAATATCAACAGCTCAACTATCAACTTGTCCCCCCACGTCAAGGTCCTAGGTGTAATCCTGGACTCTGAACTAACCTTTTGGTCCCACAGCCTATAGCTATCCAAAATTTGCCACCACAACCTCCGAAACAGCTCCAAGATACGCCCCTTCCTAACCAATGTCAACACAAAGCTTCTAATCCACTCCCTGGTCATCTCCCACCTCGACTACTGCAACTCCCTCCTCATTGGCTTACCTCTAAATAGGCTATCCCCACTTCAGTCCATCATGAACGCTGCTGCCAGGCTCATCCACCTCACAAACCGCTCAGCGTCTGCTATACCCCTCTGCCAATCCCTCCATTGGCTGCCACTCAGTCACCAAATTAAATTCAATATACTAACTATAACTTACACAGCCATCCACAACCTGGCCCCCAGCTACATCACTAACCTAGTCTCAAAATACCAACCTAATCGTTCTCTTCACTCCACCCAAGACCTCCTGCTCTCAAACTCCCTTGTCACCTCATCCCATGCTCACCTTCAGGACTTCTCCAGAGCCTCTCCCATCCTCTGGAATGCTCTACCCCAATCTGTCCGATTTTCTACTTTATCCACTTTCAGACGATCCCTGAAAACTCATCTCTTCAGAGAAACCTATCTGGCCCATACCTAACAACTGTACATTTATCTTCTCAATCAGCACATCACCCACAGTTATTACCTTTTGTATCTCTTGACTAGGGATGAGCTTCGAGTTCGAGTCGAACTCATGTTCTACTCGAACATTGGCTGTTCGCAAGTTCGCCGAACAGCGAACAATTTGGGGTGTTCGCGGCAAATTCGAATGCCGCGGAACACCCTTTAAAAGTCTATGGGAGAAATCAAAAGTGCTAATTTTAAAGGCTTATATGCAAGTTATTGTCATAAAAAGTGTTTGGGGACCTGGGTCCTGCCCCAGGGGACATGGATCAATGCAAAAAAAAGTTTTAAAAACGGACGTTTTTTCAGGAGCAGTGATTTTATTAATGCTTAAAGTCAAACAATAAAAGTGTAATATCCCTTTAAATTTCGTACCTGGGGGGTGTCTATAGTATGCCTGTAAAGGGGCGCATGTTTCCTGTGTTTAGAACAGTCTGACAGCAAAATGACATTTGGAAGGAAAAAACTCATTTAAAACTAGCCGCGGCTATTGCATTGCCGACAATACACATAGAAGTTCATTGATAAAAACGGCATGGGAATTCCCCACAGGGGAACCCCGAACCAAAATAAAAAAAAAAAAATGATGTGGGGGTCCCCCTAAATTCCATACAAGGCCCTTCAGGTCTGGTATGGATATTAAGGGGAACCCCAGCCAAAATTGAAAAAAAAAATTGACGTGGGGTTCCCCCTAAATTCCATACCAGACCCTTCAGGTCTGGTATGGATTTTAAGGGGAACCCCGCGCCAAAAAAAAAAAAAAAAAACGGCGTGGGGTCCCCCTAAAAATCCATACCAGACCCTTATCCGAGCACGCAACCTGGCAGGCCGCAGGAAAAGAGGGGGGGACGAGAGTGCGGCCCCCCCCCCCTCCTGAACCGTACCAGGCCACATGCCCTCAACATTGGGAGGGTGCTTTGGGGTAGCCCCCCAAAACACCTTGTCCCCATGTTGATGAGGACAAGGGCCTCATCCTCACAACCCTGGCCGGTGGTTGTGAGGGTCTGCGGGCGGGGGGCTTATCGGAATCTGGAAGCCCCCTTTAACAAGGGGACCCCCAGATCCCGGCCCCCCCCCTGTGTGAAATGGTAAGGGGGTACTTACCCCTACCATTTCACAAAAAAACTGTCAAAAATGTTAAAAATGACAAGAGACAGTTTTTGACAATTCCTTTATTTAAATGCTTCTTCTTTCTTCTTTCTTCCTTCATCTTCTTCTGGTTCTTCTGGCTCTTCTGGTTCTTCCTCCGGCGTTCTCGTCCAGCATCTTCTCTGCGGCGTCTTCTATCTTCTTCTCCTCGGGCCGCTCCGCACCCATGGCATGAGGGGAGGCTCCCGCTCTTCTCTTCATCTTCTTCTCTTCTTCATCTTCTTCTTCATCTTCTTCTTCTTCTTCCTTCTTCTCTTCTTCTCTTCTTCTCTTCTTCTCTTCTTCCTGTCTTCTGCGGGCCGCTCCGCAGCCATGCTGTGGCATGGAGGGAGGCTCCCGCTGTGTGACGGCGTCTCTTCGTCTGACGGTTCTTAAATAACGGGGGGCGGGGCCACCCGGTGGCCCCGCCCCCCTCTGACGCACGGTGACATGACGGGACTTCCCTGTGGCATTCCCCGTGACGTCACAGGGAAGTCCCTCAAGTCACCGTGCGTCAGAGGGGGGCGGGGTCACCGGATGGCCCCGCCCCCCGTTATTTAAGAACCGTCAGACGAAGAGACGCCGTCACACAGCGGGAGCCTCCCTCCATGCCAGCATGGCTGCGGAGCGGCCCGGAGAAGACAGGAAGAAGAGAAGAAGGAAGAAGAAGAAGATGAAGAAGATGAAGAAGAAGATGAAGAAGAGAAGAAGATGAAGAGAAGAGCGGGAGCCTCCCCCCTCATGCCATGGGTGCGGAGCGGCCCGAGGAGAAGAAGATAGAAGACGCCGCGGAGAAGATGCTGGACGAGAACGCCGGAGGAAGAACCAGAAGAGCCAGAAGAACCAGAAGAAGATGAAAGAAGAAAGAAGAAGCATTTAAATAAAGGAATTGTCAAAAACTGTCTCTTGTCATTTTTAACATTTTTGACAGTTTTTTAGTGAAATGGTAGGGGTAAGTACCCCCTTACCATTTCACACAGGGGGGGGGCCGGGATCTGGGGGTCCCCTTGTTAAAGGGGGCTTCCAGATTCCGATAAGCCCCCCGCCCGCAGACCCTCACAACCACCGGCCAGGGTTGTGAGGATGAGGCCCTTGTCCTCATCAACATGGGGACAAGGTGTTTTGGGGGGCTACCCCAAAGCACCCTCCCAATGTTGAGGGCATGTGGCCTGGTACGGTTCAGGAGGGGGGGGGGCCGCACTCTCGTCCCCCCCTCTTTTCCTGCGGCCTGCCAGGTTGCGTGCTCGGATAAGGGTCTGGTATGGATTTTTAGGGGGACCCCACGCCGGTTTTTTTTTTTTTTTTTGGCGCGGGGTTCCCCTTAAAATCCATACCAGACCTGAAGGGTCTGGTATGGAATTTAGGGGGAACCCCACGTCAATTTTTTTTTTCAATTTTGGCTGGGGTTCCCCTTAATATCCATACCAGACCTGAAGGGCCTTGTATGGAATTTAGGGGGACCCCCACATCATTTTTTTTTTTTTATTTTGGTTCGGGGTTCCCCTGTGGGGAATTCCCATGCCGTTTTTATCAATGAACTTCTATGTGTATTGTCGGCAATGCAATAGCCGCGGCTAGTTTTAAATGAGTTTTTTCCTTCCAAATGTCATTTTGCTGTCAGACTGTTCTAAACACAGGAAACATGCGCCCCTTTACAGGCATACTATAGACACCCCCCAGGTACGAAATTTAAAGGGATATTACACTTTTATTGTTTGACTTTAAGCATTAATAAAATCACTGCTCCTGAAAAAACGTCCGTTTTTAAAACTTTTTTTTGCATTGATCCATGTCCCCTGGGGCAGGACCCGGGTCCCCAAACACTTTTTATGACAATAACTTGCATATTAGCCTTTAAAATTAGCACTTTTGATTATTCATGTTCGTGTCCCATAGACTTTAACGGCGTTCGCATGTTCGAACGAATTTTTTTCCTGTTCGCATGTTCTGGTGCGAACCGAACAGGGGGGTGTTCGGCTCATCCCTACTCTTGACCTTCCCTCTTAGATTGTAAGCTCTAAGGAGCAGGGCCCTCTGATTCCTACTGTATTAAAGTGTATTGTATTTGTATTGTCTACCCTCAAGTTGTAAAGCGCTACGTACACTGTTGGCGCTATATAAGTCCTGTATAATAATAATAATATTTGAAGAATTTTTGGGGGTTTGTCCTACTATCTTTTGCAATCTGTCGTTCGTTTTAAATTTTTGTGTCCTTGATTTTCTTTTTACATATTCTGTTAAATTCTTTGTAACATGTAAATGACTATAGTGTTCCTTCATTTTTATATTTTTAAAATCTCTTTTCTTATTGTTTATAGCTTTTTTTAACTTTGGCCGTGAGCCACAGGTTTTATTTTTAGCCTTTTAAACTTATTCCCCATGGGAATTTACTTTGCAGTGAGTTCACAAACAGTCTTTTCAAAGAATTCCCATTTCTGTTCTGTGTCCATTGATGCCAATATTCCCTCCCAGTCTAAGACCTGGAGAGCAGCTCTCATCCTTGGAAATTTTGCTCTCTTAAAGTTAAGTGTTTTTATCTTTCCCGTATGTGTTTTTTGTTTACAGCTAACATCTAATGAAATCATGGTCTGGTCACTGCTACCCAGATGTTCCTTTATATGAACGTTAGTAATAAGCTCTGCATGGTTTGAGATTACCAGGTCCAACAGAGAATCATTCCTAGTTGGGGCCTCAATTGTCCTGTAATAGGTTTATACATGTTTGCCCTTTAACTGTTCCAGCAGTGCCATTACTCCAGTCAATTTCCGGGTAGTTAAAATCCCCCATTATTATCACTGTCCCAGCCCTTGCAGACCTTTCCATCTGTGCAAGGAGCTCAGTCTCCACCTCCTCACTGGGTGGTCTATAACAAACTCCAATGATTAACTTTGAACTACGCACATCTATATGCAGTTCCACCCACAATGCTTCAGCCACATCAAACTCTCCATCAATTAGGTCCTCATTCACCCTCGCTTTAAGATCCCTTCTCACATATAGACAGACCCTGCCACCTCTCCTTTTTACCCGGTCTCTCCGAAAGAGTGCATAGCCAGGAATATTAATAGCCCAGTCATGTGAGGAATGAAGCCAAGTTTCAGCAATACGGATTACATCATAGCTCTCCTCGTGCACAAGAGCTTCCAACTCACCTATTTTGCTTGGCAGACTTCTAGCATTGGTGAACAAACACTTTAATGCATTATTACATTTTGCTCTGGTGTTTTGCATATCTTTTTTTAGTAGTACAAATGGCACTATCATTTCCAATGGTTGTTTGCAACATGGGAAGGTGAACTTTTTGCTTGTTTATGCAAACGTGAATCCTATTGGATTTTCACTCTAAACAGCATGGCACCAGAAGGGTTAAACGAAGCACTTGAAATAGGTACTCTCATATGAAATTACCCAATGTATAAGATATTCTATTTGACATTGTTTGGCCTTTCATTCAGGTGGTGTTGTGGATGAGAATAAAACCAGTGACCCTTTTTGCTGCCGGTTGAGAGTGCTACCAACTACACCACTGTGCTTTCGTTTTGTATGGGACCCCACCATATACTTTACAGCTTAATATAACTTTATTTCTTCACCACCTAAAAACCATATAATATAATACAATTAATTTCTACATTGGATATGCCATGATGTCTTGCATCTTTATCGATATGATAAGTGAGCAAAGTGCCTTCGTGCTACTCTGGATAAGTGCAAAATATTCATAAACAATTTAAAAGTGAAAGTGCATAAATAAATGCAGCAAAATCTATTAGTGTGACACAAACCACTTTTCAAATGAAATAAATAATAAGGTGATTCTGCGCAGATATAAAAATAGTGCCAAAGTAATAAATTAAAATATTTTAGGAGAGTGTTTAAATTATGTCCATATTGTATAAAACCATGTGGTATTTAGGAAAAAATGTATAAAAAATATAAAAATTATATACAAATATTTAAAAATATTATATCTCAAATGGGAAATATTCAATCAATAATCTATATGGCAATAATAATGTCCATATGTGAAGTCTCAGTGCCTGGCAGGCAATAGTATCAACAATAAACAAATAAATATATATCCAAACATATGGAATTAGATGGATGAAGTAAGTATAGTCTGGACTTGATAAGTTTCACTTTCAATGTGTATGACAGTGATAAGGGGCAATCTGTAGGAAGTCCAACCAGTATTATAGTGGGTAGAGGAAAATAAAGAAAAAAGGGGGGTTTTTCCGGCGCTCCGCAACATGTGATGTCTAAGGTAAATAGTACAATGGTAGCTATAATAGCACATTAAAATAAGGCAGGTAAATTCTAGAATGAGGAGGCAGCCATCCTCAGAGGGTGTCCATTACCTTTGTTGATAATCAATGTTGAAAAAAGGAGGGGTGTGGAGGCGCCAACTGTGGTAGCTTGTTTATGCAAAAATAAAAGTTAGTGTAACAATTACACTTACTGGTTCGCAGGGTGGAGGTGTTTCTTTGAGATCGAAAAGTGTCCTGGGATGTGCTGCTATCTTGTTTCTGGCTCAGATTTCATTCCTTCAGGCGTCTGGGTGTGGAGTCTGTACACAGGCTGAACTGCTGCTTCCAGTGCATGGAAATCTCCACGCTGACCACTCTGGAGTGCAGAAGAGGAAATGACATCACTGATGCACGGCAAACGTCCAGGCTGGTGTTGGGGATAATGCAAGGATAGTACAGGCTACGCGCTCGGGGCTCACAGCTCCTTCTACTGGCCTTTTTGCTCCCTGGAGGAGAGCAGCTTGAATATATAGTGGAGGCAATTAGGTTAATTAGGTTAATTAGGTTAAGGTGTATGGGCTGGAGGTCTGTGGCTGTGGAACCACAACAGCCAGCAGACCAAAAATCTTCCAAAAAGCACAAAAAAGTTGAAAGTAAAGTATGAAGAATTAAAAATATGATGAATTGGGTAAGTTTAATAAATATAAGGATAATAATAGTAAGTGGAATTAGAGTTAAAACATTTATTTAGAAGATGAAAAAAATGTGGAAAAAAAAATGAAATAGAAATAAATATAAACTAAAAAATAAATAAAATGAAAAATAAAAATAAAAATGGGAAAAAAACAACAACAACAATGAAAAAAATAAATAAATAAAATAAAAAATAATAATAAAAAAAAATAATATAAAAAAAATAAAAATAAGTATAAAAAAATAAATAAAAATAAATTTAAAATTAAAATAAAAAATAGGATTAAAAAGCACTGGGACACACATTATGAGGATGAGCTCAGGGGGACATGAGGGAAGGGGGGGGGGCGGGGGGTGAAGTTGTTATATAGAACGATGGAGTTGCTATCTGGGTCCATGAGGGGACAGCGGTCCCTCAGGTGACTGGATGATATGACAGCAAAGGACCATAGGGGTATTTTTATGTTGTAAGAAACTTCTACATGGTTTCTATAGTGATGGACAAGGTGTGTATATATACATATATATACACATATATACATATATACAATAATAAGAAAGTGAAGAATGAATGTATGATTGGAGAGGGGAGGGGGGGGGAATGTAAACTACAACAAAGAATGTGTTTCTAATTCCTCATTGAGTCCCCCTGGCGAGAGAGTACCCAATGAATATATCCAGTAGGCCTCCTGCTGACACAGGCGTTTAAAACGTTCCGCAGCAGGAAGACCTCTGGGCATGGCCTCGATGACCCAGACTCTGAGGCCCATGGTAGATTTTTGGTGTTCCTTCAAAAAATGAAGAGGGACACTGTGTTTGTCCCAGCCCTTTTCTATGAAACGCCTGTGTTCGCCAAAACGTTGGCGTAGGGGGCGTATGGTCCTGCCCACATAAAAGAGACCACATGGGCAGGTCAGGCAGTACACCACGTATTCACTGGAGCAAATATAAAAGTCTTTTATGGTGTATGTTTTGTCTTTAACAGTGAAGTTTTTTTGTCCATGGTCAACAAATTTGCACGTTAGGCATAATTTTTTCTGGCATTGGTACATTCCCACTAATGGAATTAGGGGGATGTGTGAGGCTGGAGTGAGTGAGACTTTACGGATTTTACTGGGTGCTATCCTACTTTTAATATTTTTTGCTCTACGATATGAAACCTTGGGTAGTTGGGTGAGGGAAGAACCTAGAAAGGGGTCTCCAAGCAAGATGCACCAATGTTTGGCTAAGATGTTCTCCATCTTCTTGTGACAATCATGAAACTGGGTAGTGAAACGTGTTGGTTGTGGATTATCTGAAGTTTTGGGTTTGGGTGGAGGTTTCTTTGCCTGTTGGAGGAAGGCCTTTTGTACCAGATGTGGTGGGTATCCTTTGTCTTGAAATTTATTGGAAAGGAGTTTACCCTGTATGTGGTAATCTTCATCCTTGGTGCAATTCCGCTGAATTCTATGGAATTGGCTCTTCGGTATGTTGTTGATCCATGTTGGATGGTGACAGCTCTGGTAGTGAATATAGGAATTTCCAGCGGTGGGTTTGACAAAGTTTGTAGCATGTATTTCAGATTCACTATGGAAAAGTTCTAAGTCCAAGAAGATTCGTTTTTCAGGGTCTATGACATGGGTGAAGGATAGCCCTAGGGAGTTGCAGTTGCAAAGCTTGACAAAGGACTCTATACTCTCTGATGTGCCCTCCCAGATCAGAATGATATCATCGATGTAGCGCCCATAATATATGATATGGGCGGCAAAAGGGTTGTTATGTGAGACGTATTGTAGTTCCCAGTAGTCCATAGTCAGGTTGGCGTAGCTTGGGGCAAAATTGGCACCCATGGCAGTGCCTTGAGTTTGTAGATAGAAGGTGTGGTCAAACTCAAAGTAGTTGTGTTCTAGACAGAATTGTGTAGCCTCCAGGATGTACTGTGCTTGTCTGGGATTGATGAGGGGGTCCTCAGAGAGAAAATATTCTACTGCTCTGAGGCCTATTGCGTGGGGGATGGAAGTGTATAGAGATGTAACGTCCAAGGATACCCACTGGTAGGTGGGTTCCCAGGTGTAGAAGGAAAGCATCTCCAATAGGTGGGTACTATCTCTAATATAAGATGGGAGGTGTTGCGCAAGGGGTTGAAGGAAATGGTCTATGTACATAGAAAACCCGCTGGTGATGCTCTCCATATTTCATCTTCTAAATAAATGTTTTAACTCTAATTCCACTTACTATTATTATCCTTATATTTATTAAACTTACCCCCAATTCATCATATTTTTAATTCTTCATACTTTACTTTCAACTTTTCAACTTTTGTGCTTTTTGGAAGATTTTTGGTCTGCTGGCTGTTGTGGTTCCACAGCCACAGACCTCCAGCCCATACACCTTAACCTAATTAACCTAATTGCCTCCACTATATATTCAAGCTGCTCTCCTCCAGGGAGCAAAAAGGCCAGTAGAAGGAGCTGTGAGCCCCGAGCGCGTAGCCTCTACTATCCCTGCATTATCCCCAACACCAGCCTGGACGTTTGCCGTGCATCAGTGACGTCATTTCCTCTTCTGCACTCCAGAGTGGTCAGCGTGGAGCTTTCCATGCACTGGATGCAGCAGTTCAGCCTGTGTACAGACTCCACACCCAGACGCCTGAAGGAATGAAATCTGAGCCGGAAACAAGACAGCAGCACATCCCAGGACACTTTTCCATCTCAAAGAAACACCTCCACCCTGCGAACCTGTAAGTGTAATTGTTACACTAACTTTTATTTTTGCATAAACAAGCTACCACAGTTGGCGCCTCCACACCCCTCCTTTTTTCAACAGAGGAAAATAAAGTCCTATGAATATATGATGAGGTAAGGATGATTGTTCCATATGTTTCTGCTGCAGCTCCTTTATGTGTCTGGTCTCCCAGAACTCTTACCTAGAGATTAGTGATAGCATGCAATTACCGCCGTCACCACTGGGGGGATCCCTCGGTTTTCCTAAGCAGTGATCATCTCTCCTCTGGATGGCATATCGTGATGCTGTTTCCTCTCTCCTAGCTACGTTCAGTCTCTCTCTCCTGTTAGATGGGATGGTACCTCCGTGAAGAGGAGACAGGGAGAGAGAAAAGGGGGGGCTCCAATAGTGCAGTATGTCAAGTTTTTAAAAAAAATGTATTTATTAAAAGGCATATACTCTTACACAAAGCAAAATTAAAAAACACAGGGAACTAATTAGGCGTTGTTCCTCGCCTTCTCACGTCACTTCCGGTCACGGCTCTATCCGGCCAATCCCTACGCGTTACGTTGTTTCACACAACTTCATCTGGGGAACCGGATTGTTTATTGGACTATGTTTTTATTGTTAAATTCCGGAAGTGGTATAGCGACCATTTTAGGAATGGGCGATATGGGTACATCGCGGCCATTTTGTTGTAGTCTATTATAGAGGTATATTGCAGTCATGATTAGATGTTAAATCTACCGTCGGCCATTTTTTGAAAGTTTAGTGTCTGCAATGTAGGTATAAAACCCCGGCCATTCATACAATCGCAATCTTGAACTAGTCAGGCTACATTTTACAATTCTGGATTTATTTAGAGCCTGTAAGATTAAATATACATTACTTATTAGTGAGTATATACCTCACTAGTGGAATTGGTGTCTGATATAGTCGCTTAGCGTCTGTTTGGTGAGATAATATATACTGTTCTATATCCATGGTGTAAAACATTCTTGATTGGACCAACCAATCAATCTTAATCAAACTGTATATCATCAAATATATAATATGCATTTTACACACCAACCTCTTAATACAAAAACGAATAAAAGTTATTCTTTATATCTCAATGGTGAATTATTACGTACTAAAATTAGTTTGTTAAAATGTTTAGTAAATAATTCAAATTCATTAATAGATATATCCCAGAGTAACCCTATGGTGTTGTGATTTATGATACATACATATTATCTAATTCGTGATCTCCTCCTAGAGGTGTCTATATGTTTCCAGCAATACTAGCTGCATATTTATCCATTTTATTGTAAAGCTACTCATGTAAATAGGGTATGGGTATAAAAATGGAATCGATATAATAAAATTAATTACATGTATTAAAAGTTACTTAAAAAACAATTCAAATCAAACTCTACGTTCATTCCCCCAGGTGTTAATGTGCTCATAGTATATATCCATTTGGATTCCTTCTGACTTATTGTTCTAATTTTGTGACTACCTCTCCACGCTTTTTGGTATTTATCAATACCCCAAAATTGGAGTTCTGAGGGATCCTTATCATGTTTCAATAGGAAATGTTTTGATACATTGTGTTTTGGAAAGCCATTTTGTATATTTTGTATATGTTCCTTTATCCTTACTTTCAGTGTTCTCTTGGTCCTTCCAACATACTGTAAATTACAGCTGCACTGGAGAACATATACAACTCCTTCTGTATGGCAATTAATAAAATCATGGATCATATGTACTTGGCCCGTATTCGTGGCTGTAAATTCCGTTCTTTTGGTCTGAAACTTTTTTGCATGACGACAGGCGTAACAATTTTTGCAAGGATTAAATCCTTTGCCATTAAAGAAGGTGAAAGTTGGTTTCCTTGGTGGTTCTATTACTGATTTGACAATCAGATCCTTGATTGTGGGAGCTCTTTTATAGATGATGTTTGGACGTTCTGGTAATATCATATTTAAATCTTTGTCATTTTTGAAGATGTGCCAATGGCACTTGATAATCCTGGCCACATCCTTATATTGGGCGTTATAGTCCAATATTAAGCTTGGTGCTTCCGATAACATTTTCTTTTTTGGTTTATCTTGTAACATTTGGGTTCTCTTGATCTTTTCAACATGTTGTATTTGATCTTTTATCCATGAGTCGTTGTATCCCTCAGCTTTAAATCTTTCACCTATTGCTAGTGCTTGAGATAAATAGTCTTCATTTTTGGTGCAGTTCCGTTTCAACCGAATGAATTGTCCTTTTGGTATATTGTATAACCACGGTTTGTGATGGCAGCTTTTTATAGATAAGTAACTGTTAGCATCAACATTCTTGAAATACGTTTTGGTGGTTAGTTTGTCCTCCTCTATGCAGATATTTAGGTCTAGGAAGTCACACTAATAGATTTTGCTGCATTTATTTATGCACTTTCACTTTTAAATTGTTTATGAATATTTTGCACTTATCCGGAGTAGCGCGAAGGCACTTTGCTCACTTATCTTGTTTTTTTCACACCACTCACCTTTGCAGCCACAATGGATGTATTTACATATATGGAGAGCAGACACATTAATTTAGATGAGGTATTCAACTCACAAAATCTCACACGTAACACAGATTTAGAAAGCCTAATGAGAAAACTGGGACACCAGATGGAAAAAAAGGTAAACTTATGGTGGGACACAAACATGTTTGAGAGGTACATTAGAGAAAACATTGTCCCCAGACGGCTGAGATGGGAAATACCACCCAATGATGGCCTATTAGACAAGGAATCGATGGGAGAATGGTACGAATTCTTTAACAATAAAAGTATGGAATGTCTCAAGTTTGTATTAGAAAGGAAACAAAAGAAAACAAGGATGTTAGAACAGCAAATAAAAGAGATAAAGATAAAATTGGAACCATATAAAGAATCTCAAGACTTTAAAAAGTATACAACACAACTAAACAAAGACCTAATAACAAAAGATTTGGAAGTTCAACAACGAAAGAGAAAAAAATATCAACGGGATATGTCGGATTACAAAACAGGAAACGTTTTTAAATGGCAGAGTAAAATAGAAGAACCACAACCGAGCTCTACATACTCCACACCAGAAAGGGAAGTTAAAATACAGGATCCCACCACGGCTCAGATAGAAATCCCCAATAGACGGGAAAAGAGGGAATCACAGTATGAAGCCACTAGATCCACTTACAATCAATATAGTAATAACGGACCTCAATATAATCAACAAGAGAGCCACCACCATAGACAATACATGGACCAACAAAATCAACAACAACAAGGTAACTACTATGGTGGACAACAGACACACCAACGCAATTAGGAAAATACGGGATACCATACCCCGAAAAATAGAGGAAGGAAACCCTTCAAAAAACATTTCAAGAAACCCTATAATAACCGACAAAACTATGATAGGAATTATGGGGATTATAGGGGACCCCCATATCAACAAAATTACCATAGAGATTCCCCCTACCAACAGGACCACCAGAGAAGATACCCTCAACAACTAGGGGAATATGGCGGACAAAATAGGACACCAATACCAACTCATAATAGGTATGACCCCATTAGGGACTATAAGGATCAGCGAAATGACCAACATTACAACGACTACCAATACAATGAAAACATACAGCCTTCTTTTTTAGACAGGGAGAGGAGAGATTACTCCCCGGGAAGACCAAGGCAAGACACATATCAATCACCAAGGAGAAAACCTCAAGACGAAAGAACACCAAGCAGCCCAGAACAAAGAGAGGACATAGAGCAGGCAAGAGAGTCCAAGAGAAAAAGAGAATAATAGGAGGAAATGTTGTCAATTTAAGTGGGAAACCCATCATGACAGATGAACTGGCTGTCCTGGACAAAGGCCTTAAACATGCACCGATTAAGAATTTAAACAAGTTTGATACCTATATAGGTATACAAAAATACATCAGGAAAATCAACATCAAGAAAAGTATTATGAATCATCCGTCAGAAAATACAAGGAAAAATACCACTTTAAACATGACACAGAGCACACTACGGAACAACTCGGTTTTCAATCCACAGATATCAAACAATCAAGATATAGAGGTATTTAAACAACTGGTAATACAAGATCTGGAATCTTTGAAATTGAAGAAGAAATCGGACCCGATCCATATAAGAAATGGGATCAAATTACTCCAAGAAAGAAAAGATATAGTAATACGACCGGCCGATAAAGGAGGGGCAGTGGTCCTACAGTCAAAAGAACAATACCTGAGTGAATTAAATCAACAACTATCCGATGAAAAAACCTACATCAAACTGATGGGCAATCCCATGTCCAAATATAAGAAAGAGTTGGAATCCCTCGTAAATCTAGGTACAAAAAAAGAGATACTCAACAAAAAAGAATCAAAATATCTTATCCCTGAGTCATGCCGAATACCGGTGATATACACGGTTCCAAAAATCCATAAATCTATGGTAAACCCACCAGGTAGACCCATCGTGAATGGGATAGATTCCCTAACATCAAGAATGGGGCAGTACATAGATTATTTCATTCAACCAGCAATACAATCAACCCGAGCCTACCTCAAAGATACTAAACACGTCTTACAGTTATTAGAAAACACACCAGTACTAGAAGGTAGAACTATCCTAGCAACAGCGGATGTGACATCGTTATATACGATTGTAGCGCACCATGAAGCTTGTTCAGCGATTAAATGGCTCCTTAGACACCACAGCACTTTACCATGCATACAAAGGAAATACATTATTAAATGCCTTGATTTCTGCCTGAAATGCAATTACTTCTGGTATGACCAAAATTACTACAAACAAGCAATAGGAATTGCTATGGGTGCAAAGTTTGCACCGGGAGTTGCTAATGCCTTTATGGCAGAATGGGAGGAGACAGCGATTTACACAGACACTCCAAGGGAACTCACCCTATACAAGAGATTCATAGATGATCTAATAATAATTTGGAATGGAGATAGAGACAAACTGGAAACCTTCGTAACCAAGCTCAATGAAAATAATAAAAATATTAAATTGGTGTGGAAGATAGACGAGAAAACGGTGGACTTCCTAGACCTAAATATCTGCATAGAGGAGGACAAACTAACCACCAAAACGTATTTCAAGAATGTTGATGCTAACAGTTACTTATCTATAAAGAGCTGCCATCACAAACCGTGGTTATACAATATACCAAAAGGACAATTCATTCGGTTGAAACGGAACTGCACCAAAAATGAAGACTATTTATCTCAAGCACTAGCAATAGGTGAAAGATTTAAAGCTAAGGGATACAACGACTCATGGATAAAAGATCGAATACAACATGTTGAAAAGATCGAGAGAACCCAAATGTTAAAAGATAAACCAAAAAAGAAAATGTTATCGGAAGCACCAAGCTTAATATTGGACTATAACGCCCAATATAAGGATGTGGCCAGGATTATCAAGCGCCATTGGCACATCCTCAAAAATGACAACGATTTAAATATGATATTACCAGAACGTCCAAACATCATCTATAAGGAAGCTCCCACAATCAAGGATCTGATTGTCAAATCAGTAATAGAACCACCAAGGAAACCAACTTTCACCTTCTTTAATGGCAAAGGATTTTATCCTTGCAAAAATTGTTACGCCTGTCGTCATGCAAAAAAAGTTTCAGACCAAAAGAACGGAGTTTACAGCCACGAATACGGGCCAAGTACATATGATCCATGATTTTATTAATTGCCATACAGAAGGAGTTGTATATGTTCTCCAGTGCAGCTGTAATTTACAGTATGTTGGAAGGACCAAGAGAACACTGAAAGTAAGGATAAAGGAACATATACAAAATATACAAAATGGCTTTCCAAAACACAATGTATCAAAACATTTCCTATTGAAACATGATAAGGATCCCTCAGAACTCCAATTTTGGGGTATTGATAAATACCAAAAAGCGTGGAGAGGTAGTCACAAAATTAGAACAATAAGTCAGAAGGAATCCAAATGGATATATACTATGAGCACATTAACACCTGGGGGAATGAACGTAGAGTTTGATTTGAATTGTTTTTTAAGTAACTTTTAATACATGTAATTAATTTTATTATATCGATTCCATTTTTATACCCATACCCTATTTACATGAGTAGCTTTACAATAAAATGGATAAATATGCAGCTAGTATTGCTGGAAACATATAGACACCTCTAGGAGGAGATCACGAATTAGATAATATGTATGTATCATAAATCACAACACCATAGGGTTACTCTGGGATATATCTATTAATGAATTAGAATTATTTACTAAACATTTTAACAAATTAATTTTAGTATGTAATAAATCACCATTGAGATATAAAGAATAACTTTTATTCGTTTTTGTATTAAGAGGTTGGTGTGTAAAATGCATATTATATATTTGATGATATACAATTTGATTAAGATTGATTGGTTGGTCCAATCAAGAATGTTTTACACCATGGATATAGAACAGTATATATTATCTCACCAAACAGACGCTAAGCGACTATATCAGACACCAATTCCACTAGTGAGGTATATACTCACTAATAAGTAATGTATATTTAATCTTACAGGCTCTAAAAAAATCCAGAATTGTAAAATGTAGCCTGACTAGTTCAAGATTGCGATTGTATGAATGGCCGGGGTTTTATACCTACATTGCAGACACTAAACTTACAAAAAATGGCCGACGGTAGATTTAACATCTAATCATGACTGCAATATACCTCTATAATAGACTACAACAAAATGGCCGCGATGTACCCATATCACCCATTCCTAAAATGGCCGCTATACCACTTCCGGAATTTAACAATAAAAACATAGTCCAATAAACAATCCGGTTCCCCAGATGAAGTTGTGTGAAACAACGTAACGCGTAGGGATTGGCCGGATAGAGCCGTGACCGAAAGTGACGTGAGAAGGCGAGGAACAACGCCTAATTTGTTCCCTGTGTTTTTTAATTTTGCTTTGTGTAAGAGTATATGCCTTTTAATAAATAATTTTTTTTTTAAAAACTTGACATACTGCACTATTGGAGCCCCCCCCCCTTTCTCTCTCCCTGTCTCCTCTTCACGGAGGTACCATCCCATCTAACAGGAGAGAGAGACTGAACGTAGCTAGGAGAGAAGAGGAAACAGCATCACGATATGCCATCCAGAGGAGAGATGATCACTGCTTAGGAAAACCGAGGGATCCCCCCAGTGGTGACGGCGGTAATTGCATGCTATCACTAATCTCTAGGTAAGAGTTCTGGGAGACCAGACACATAAAGGAGCTGCAGCAGAAACATTTGGAACAATCATCCTTACCTCATCTTATATTCATAGGACTTAATTTTCCTCTACCCACTATAATACTGGTTGGACTTCCTACAGATTGCCCCTTATCACTGTCATACACATTTAAAGTGAAACTTATCAAGTCCAGACTTTACTTACTTCATCCATCTAATTCCATATGTTTGGATATATATTTATTTGTTTATTGTTGATACTATTGCCTGCCAGGCACTGAGAATTCACATATGGACATTATTATTGCCATATAGATTATTGATTGAATATTTCCCATTTGAGATATAATATTTTTAAATATTTGTATATACTTTTTATATTTTTTATACATTTTTTCCTAAATACCACGTGGTTTTATATGATATGGACATAATTTAAATACTCTCCTAATATATTTTAATTTATTACTTTGGCACTATTTTAATATCTGCGCAGAATCACCTTATTATTTATTTTTATCGATATGATGTTGTATTATGTATATATTATATATTGTTTATTTATGTATTTTGATATGTATGATTATGCCCTTGCAGCGTGATGTTCTGTTGTTGATGATATTAACTAATATATAGTGTATATTTTATAGTATATTTTATAGTACTGTTCACATAAGTACTTTTTAAATAAGTTTTAATTACATATGACAAGAATTCTTTTTATTTAGATTTACATTAAAGATAGTGCTAATTCTCTATGTTTATTTGTACTAAACACCATTTTAGGATGCTGTTGCTATATAACCCCCTCCGTCTTGTAGATACCTCTTGCTGTGTACTCCGTGCTCCTGGTCTGTTATGATGCCATTGGTTCATAGATAGGAGAGGCGGGGGGTTTGAGCATATATTATCACTAGAGGAGATGAGGGCGTTACCTGAAGGAGGCCCCTGAAACATGTTGTCCTAGCAAATGCATGAAGCTTATGAGAGGAGTCAGCTGCATCACTGTGCATCCCCTCTCCGGCCACAAGTGACGTCAGGCAGCACCGGCTGGTCCATGAAAGTGCTTTGGGTGGTGTGTGTTACAAGGAAGCAGGCGGTCTGTGCTTACTGAAATACTTTACCACGCTGCTAGTTGCTGTGAGTGAACTGATCCCTACAGACCAGGAGAGGAGGCTATTATGGAGCTGTTTATGCCATTTAAAGCTGGATGTTTGTGAGTGCAACCCTCGATTTTTATACACTTATCTTCATCTATTAAATGATAACACACTAGGGCTGGCGTGCGCTCTCTCTTGTCTTTATATATTTTCAGAATCATGTCTACCACCCAGTGGACTTTTGGGAGAGCTGCAACACCTTAAGCGAGGAATATACATACAGACTATTCACTGTTGGAATAGGTATAGTGGGGACAGCGCTAAACTTGGTTTGATGTGTTTGTTTGCAACATGGGAACTTTCTTGTCACCTGCCATAACCCTCCCCCATCTATTCCCATTCCACCCTCAATTAATGTCTGACCCCTAACTGACCTGTCTGACCGATGGAATTCTAGTTCACCCTGGAATTCACCCCGGAATTCTGTGTGAAGCGCAAATTTCTGGAGTCTTGACAGGCCTGGTCACAACCTTTATAATAGCCTCAGACATTGAAGCCAGAAGGCAATTAGTATTCAAAGGTGTTTGTAGCATATTATAAAAACAGGGGGAATTATGTCCATATTTGTTTTAAAGAATTCAGAGGGACCATCAACCCCAGGTGTTTAACCTGCATGCCATTTACCTCTTTTTGAGAACCCCGCATGCCATTTACCTCTTTTTACACAATGACAGAGCCCAGCACTGTCACAGTGGGCAGTGGAACTCCTTCAGAAAATATGAAAGGCCAGACACTTGTTAACACATAGGGGTGGATTTACTAAAAGCAGATAGACAGTGCACTTTGCAAAAGTGTAGTTGCACTCTGCAAGAACAGTTGCACCAGAGCTTAGTAAATGAGATAAAGCTTCACTTTGCAAAGAGTACCCAATCACATTCAGGAGAAATAAATAAAAAGCATTTTTGCTTGCACATGATTGGATGGTGGAAGTCAGCAGAGTTTCTGCTCATTTACTAAGCTCTGGAGCAACTGCTCTTTGCAAAGTGCACAGTCTATTTGTCTTTAGTAAACCAACCCCATAATCCTGGATATTGCTTTTTTATTGATTATGGCTAATTGAGAAGCTTTAGCTGATAGATATATGTAAGTATACCTTGTAACGCGTTCAAAGATGCAATGTTTTAATGATTACTTTGGCACCTGACTATAATTTGTTGTCTGTAAAATTCCAGCTACACCACTCCTCTCATTTTCTCCTAATAATGTGGACTTTGGTTCATAAAATGTATCAAAAAGTATTCATCCATTTTGTAATTAGCTTCACAATAACCAGTCATATTCTGCTCTGTTTTCTAACAAAAAAAAAATTGGAATAAAACATTTTTTTACCCTAAAAATGAAACTGAAGCATGTGTGTACTTGAATGCAAATGTTTTTGTGTATGCTTTCAAATAATAAAAAAAAGGCTTCTATTATTACAATGCACTTTAATATACCATAGCGCAATCCTATACTTTAAGCAACAGAACAAATTATATCTGTCAACTGGGCTGTTTTAATAAAGGAGAAAATATGGTATTTGGGACTAAAGGACCACCAGAACAGGGGGACCACCAATAGACTCAATAATAACGGAAAATGATAATTGATGACTTAAAATAGCAAAGAGCTCCAAGGTGCTCCAGTAAAGTGAATAGTAATTATGTTATATCAACTAATTGGCCAAACCTTTCCTACCTTATGGACCTCTTATGACAGTAAAAGCACCCAAAGGTCAATAGTCCCAGATCTATAAAGATGTACTGAAATCATTTGTATCACAGAACCACCTCTTCTAAACTATCATTTTCAGTGACACTAGTTATCACTATTATAACAGATAACATTAAAGTATGTTTTGACTTTGAAGTCAAATTGGGATAATGCCTACTTTACATTTATTATATGTTCCCTTTCACATAGCATACCTTTAAAAATATATTTAAAAACTCTATGGCTGAAAAATCCTGCATAGCTTTCTTTTCTTTATTATGTTTATGAGACAAGTGGGTGAGTTAATGTTCACCATACTTTTGCCTGAAAGAAGGAACATGTGCTTTTAGAATGATTAAAAGTGTAAGTCTTCCTAAAGCTCTCATGTATTCTTGTCAGAATGCTGGTGTATGGTTGTATTTATTTTCCCCACAAGAGGGGCTGGTCTCCTCCACTCTTCCATTGAGCTGCTTGTCAGCGCTGTTGTTTCTCCTATGGCTGCCCTTTTCCAAAGTGGTGGCTTGCGACCTTGCCAGTCCCAGAAATTACGTCATGTCATGTGCCATGGCGCACAGGAAATTACATCATCTGTGACAGGGCTGGCTCCATGGAGTTGACAGTGGGGGGTTCAATTGGAGACATCTGTTTTCAATGATCAGCCGATTAATCTTTCACACCTGGTGCTTAGTTGCACCCTGGTGATTTTTACACATGACCTTATTACATTCCCTATTTAACTGAAAATGACCCAGGGTTCCTTCATTGTTGTTCCTGGTGGAAGCAGCTGAAGGGCTCTCCCTTGATAGTTTAATATTAGAGCTTTTCCACCCTATTTAGATAGATCCTGGTTTATTACTGGTAAAAACAGACTCTTTAGGATTGATTCCTTACTCTGTTGAATTACTATTTTATATCTTTCACAGTTTTGAAACCTTATTTTATTATTTTTCTTTCAGCCCTCTATGGGTCCTTTTCTGGGTTTTTCCCTTCCCTCTCCTTTTTGTGCAGAGAGGTCTGGCTCACTATTTGGAAAAAGACTCTCCCTGATGAGACTTATCAATCCAGACATTCAGGTATTTATGGACCTGATTTTATATAAGCTATAATTGAACCTGTATGTTTATTTCTCACATGTTTCTTACAGTTGTTTGTTGTGTCTTTAAATAGGATGTTTTTCATTATATAGGCTGATCCTTGTAGATCCCCTGTGCTTTGGACACATGTTTACACATTCTGTACAGCACTGCCCCATGTCTCTGTGAACCTCCAGCATATGTTTTTGGTTGTAGTATGAGCTGCATCTTATCATCTTTACATGATTGTACTCTAGATATATGATACTTTGGTTATTTTCTGTTTGCCATACTGACTTTTATGTATATCCTAGTGATCATTTAAGACCGCCATCTCCCTGAGGAAGACCTAATTGGTTGAAACGCGTTAGATTCATTGTATATCTGTAAAGGACATCATCATGTTTTCACTCCATCCTTTCATTGTTACCAGTGATGAAATGTTATGATATGATGTAACATATTTTTTGTCTTCAATTTGTGATACTGTGTATGTAGCATACTATTCCCCAAGGCTTTATGGGGTTATGGGATTATTTTTGATAACATTCTCTATATAAATGTGATTTTATATTTTGTTTATTTTTTCACACTTTGAGGGTATCACAAAGTCCCATTTCTCCCATTTCTTCCCCTTTGTGGGTTCCAATATCTATACTAGGGACTGATACCAAAGTAGTCTGGGATACAGTTACACAAGAGTTATATTTAACCTCCCCACTAAAGTACTTGATGTTTTCCCAACATCATGGATCTCAAAGCCAAAGCAAAGTCCACTATAATTTTTTTTTTGGGTGGGTTATGCTATAATGTGCTGGTATACACAGCATATTGGCACATTATGGCAGGCTTACCTGCCAAAGAAGATCTCCAATGTTACAGTTTGATTGATCCCATTTATGACCGTTCTTCCTTCCAAGTTCTGTGTTTGCTTGAATGGCTGGGCCACAATGACATCACTTCTACGTCTAGTCTAGTCGGTCTAGCAAATGATTCCTGTACAACTGCCCTGTTGGTTTTTCCCTGGTCAACTAGCACTGCCGGCAATAGCCAGTGTATTCTGATGGCGGGGAAGTCTCCCAGCTGTCAGAAATCAATAGCTCAGCAGGGAGGATTCCCGCATCCACATTGAATATGTAAATGGGGGAATCAAGTCATTTTTTTTTTATTTAACCCGCTGGTTGAACTAAAAAAAAATAATCATCTGCGGGCTGGTCTTATATAAACATACACACATGCATATGAGCAGGAGACACATAGGGGTTGATTTACTAAAGGCAAATAGACTGTGTACTTCACAATGTGCAGTTGCATTCTGCAAGTGAAGTTGCTCCAGAGCTTAGTAAATGAGGTAAACCTTCACTTTGCAAAGAATACCCCATCACATGCAAGGAAAATTTAAAAAAAACCCTAGCCCAGAACAGGCTGGATGATGTGCATGTATATGATCCATGCTGCCTGTGCCGCCTGCCCGCAGTAAATGTAATGTGGGCGGGCGGCAAATGGTTAAATCATGTGCAAGCAAAAAATTTTTTTTTTAACTTTCCTCGCATTGGGTGTTCTTTGCAAAGTGAACTTTTAAAACATTCACTAAATTAAGGAAAAATTTGTTTACAAACTATTTTAGTAAATCAACCCCAAAGAGGTAAGATACAACATACAGAGGCTTGCCTGTTCACCTAAAAAAGTGATGTTCACACAACTAAATAAATGTACGATTTGGAAAGTGAATGTTAGTAAATATTAGTAAATAATGCAATAATAAATAAAAGGAACAGCGCTCGCAACAAAAATATTAATTATGCTAGAAGCTATCGCTGCTGTAAAAAAGTGTATAAACTTAAGATAGAATAATAAACGGTTACAGCGCTGATAATCATACAATAACGTGCTATGTGCTAAAAAAATATTGGGTATTAGCTATATTTCAAATACAACTGCTAGTCACCACAGTGTAAGTGATAAAGCAACCAGTATTACCTGATTAGACGCAACCTAAGAAATATGCTAATAAATGGTTAACAGATCAGATAAGAGTGAACTCTAATCACAATATAACAGTGCAAAAAACCAGTGCAGAAAAGGAAATAGTCCCAAAATAAATGACTAGCACCAGCTGGACATGGGAAACTCAGACAGCCAACTTAATGGTATCCCAACGGCTCCTAAGTGGACAAATCAATCCGTATCTCTCATCCAACACCAGGTGCTTCTATATGGATAAATGGATGTTTAGACTGATACTTCAAACAATGCAGCCACAGATCTTGCAAACGGTCACCCAAAATAGAAGGAGAAAAAATATATATGGTGAAGTACTGCGGGATGTAAGAGCCAATCGCGCTACAAACCGCTACTCACGCTTTCCCTGGTGGCAGTCAGGCATGTCAGGCATATCAGATGCTTCCGCGATCGCCGCTTGGTAGCGTGCGTTCCACGAAGCCAAAGGACGCCCTGGGGGAGGGGCGAAACGCGTAGACGTCACATCCGGCCTTCATACAACCAAGTGACGCTTTTTTTATCTTCCTGGCTTCGTGGAACGCACGCTACCAAGCGGCGATCGCGGAAGCATCTGATATGCCTGACATGCCTGACTGCCACCAGGGAAAGCGTGAGTAGCGGTTTGTAGCGCGATTGGCTCTTACATCCCGCAGTACTTCACCATATATATTTTTTCTCCTTCTATTTTGGGTGACCGTTTGCAAGATCTGTGGCTCCATTGTTTGAAGTATCAGTCTAAACATCCATTTATCCATATAGAAGCACCTGGTGTTGGATGAGAGATACGGATTGATTTGTCCACTTAGGAGCCGTTGGGATACCATTAAGTTGGCTGTCTGAGTTTCCCATGTCCAGCTGGTGCTAGTCATTTATTTTGGGACTATTTCCTTTTCTGCACTGGTTTTTTGCACTGTTATATTGTGATTAGAGTTCACTCTTATCTGATCTGTTAACCATTTATTAGCATATTTCTTAGGTTGCGTCTAATCAGGTAATACTGGTTGCTTTATCACTTACACTGTGGTGACTAGCAGTTGTATTTGAAATATAGCTAATACCCAATATTTTTTTAGCACATAGCACGTTATTGTATGATTATCAGCGCTGTAACCGTTTATTATTCTATCTTAAGTAAATAATGCAAAGCCACATTTATCTTAAATACGCAATCATGTACTAGCAAAAATCAATTCTCTTTATTTCCCTCATACATGATTGGGTATTCAAGGAGATTGTTTTACTAAGGCCAGCTTCGCACCTATGCATTGAGATAATGTGCATGATTTAATGTGGCACTCTTTTGGACTGGCACCCTAAGGTGCTAAACAACTAAATGTTGTATCTACAATGCACATGCATTGCAGCCCAAAATAACACATAGTAATCCACTACAATACATTGTGGTGCACTCCCTCAGCAAAGAAGGTCTTTTCCGGTGCATTGGAAGCTAATGAAAATGAAGGAGTTATAGTAATGCAATGCACCATAATGCACTAGATCAGTGTTTCTCAACTCCAGTCCTCAAGACGCCCCAACAGATCATGGTTTCAGGCTTTCCATTATTTTGCACAGGTGAATTGATCAGTTTCCCTACCTTAATAATTAATAAAGCCGTTTCATGTGAGGGAAATCCTGAAAACATGATCTGTTGGGGTGCCTTGAGGACTGGAGTTGAGAAACGCTGCACTAGATAACAAACGTTACTACAACAGCCAGGTGTAGGATCCAGGTGTATGTTCACTTCATTTAGTGAATGAGGTGAAACTGTGTTGATTTCTATAATTCAACCAAGTGCAAGCACCTGATAAATATACACTATAATATCAAAAGTATTGGAATGCCTGCCTTTACACGCACATGGCATCCCAGTCTTAGGGTTCAAAATATTGAGTTGGCCCACCCTTTGTAGCTATAACAGCTTCAACTCTTCTGGGAAGGCTGTCCACAAGGATAAAGAGTGTGTCTATGGGAATGTTTGACCATTCTTCCAGAAGCACATTTGTGAGGTCAGACATTGGATGCCATTGAAGTTCATGTGCGTGTAAAGGCAGGTATCCCAATGCTTTTGGTATTATAGTGTAGGTTTGCCTTATTTACCTTAACTTTGCTAGCTGAACAGCCTCTATTACTTTAGTAAATCAAGCCCATTGAGTGAGAAAAACAGAAAGAGAGACAAGAGAGATGTCAACAAGTATTTTGTGCATCTTTTAATACATAAACACCGTTAAAAATATGAGGTATTAAAGCAAAATGAGAAGTTTCATTTGAAAAAAACATGCCTAAAATCACATATGAAATATTGACCGATTGTATTTAATTGCTGAGATGCAAAATTAATTTTGTAAGCAGAAACTAAAGGTCATACTTAATATTTTATCATTTCTATAATTAAGAAACAGCAATAAATAATTAAAATCTTCTTTAGAGCTTTCCTTTTATAATTGAATGCAGAACCTCTGGTCTAACCTTAAAGTATGTCTTCTGATTTGAAAAATGTCATTTTGGGAAAAAAAAAATGCACATGATAATACAAACAACAACGCCAGAAACTAATTTTTAATCACCAATGTCACCTAAATCTTCTTGTTATCCATCACCTGCAGGTAAATGAGTCTACTCAAATTATCTCAGTATAGACTGATCCAACGGTACTTTGCATATGGCTTCAGGAGTGAATAGAATTTGACCGGTTGCAACACTGTATGAAATGACTGGAGGCACACTAAGTCCTAAATTAAATTTTGGAATCATGAATAACTTTTGTAATGATAAATCATTGAGCTTTAAAATATCTGAGAAAGTAACAGAGTGGTATTTATTTGTGAAAGCTATGGCTTGATACAGAGCTGGAAATCCATGACCAAGACCTTAATTACAATATACAGTACCTGTAAATAAATCCAATACTTTGATGCAGCCGAGTATGAAAGGGCCGTGTTTAAAGCTGAAACTTAGTCCATTTTTTTATCTACTCCTGTCACATAACGTTTCTGTAATGAAGTATGTCCCATGTCCTACAGGTTGATGGTTCCTGAAGAAATCTTCTGCCCTGTGATGCCCGGGAGTTAATAGATTTGGGCTCAACATTACAATGCATTTCAGAAGCTCACAACAGCAGCTCACTCCCTACTCCCATCACCTCCCCTGGCAAAAGACCACATGTATGAGTAAGGGAGGGGGGGAATGAATGACAGGCTCCTCTTCCCCTCTTCTGACTCCAGGACTTGGCCAGCCACCAAACACAAGCTCAGTTAATGAAGTAAGACTCAAGTTATACATGGAAGTACCAGATATTTTTTTTTAGATCCAAGTGACAGGGTAGCAAAAGGCATGCAGTATTAATGTTATGGCTTGTTTTAAGGTCTAAGCTAGTGCTCTGTTCACATTGCTGAGTGACAAGTATCTAATCCTTTGGGTTAGTTCTTGCCAGAGGTAGGATTGCTGTGGAGGACATAGTAGGGAGGTGAAATACTCACCTACTTGCATGTGTCCTTCTCTAACTGGTACGATGAGCAAGGTATCACTCCCTCACAGTCAACTTACATTCTGAAGTCTTTTGAGCAGCGAGGGAGTGACACCTGTTTGCTGAAGCCAGTGAGGAAGCGACACATAGAAAGCAGATGACTGAAATTCCTGCATTTTCTAGTGATGTCCCTATTTAAAAATGTCCCCTCTAATACTTTTCTGGAGACAACCTAAAATTTGGGATTTTCTTTTTCTTCCTCGTTTAATGATAATCGTAAACAGGACAAACAGAGAGGTTGAATCTCCTTAGCCATGGCAAAGGTAGCAAAAAAACCTAATAGGTGTTCTAATCCCTCCCTACTCTATCAAAGAAAAAAAAAAAAAGGTTTTGTCTTTAGTTATACTTTAACCCTAAATATGCACCAATATAATGTGGAGAGAATTTCTCTTTGAATAGATGGAATTTGTCTGTCCAAAACAAAACTGAACTGGAGTACTGTAACATAATAATGCACATTGACTTCTGCTTCTTCAGTCTGCCCTTGAGGGACCCTCCAAGATTTAAGCAGGGTATACACTAGTAAAATTTTGATTAAAAATTTGTACAAAAATTCTTAGAACATTCGGATGTTGTTTGAAAGATTTTGTTTGCATTTACAATACACCAATTTTGGAATGAATAAATTGTACCAAACAAAAACCACATACACTTTTAGAAAGTGGTACATTCAAGAAAAACTTTCCATCCTGCTCCTTTGATTTTTCTCGTCACTGCATTCAAAAATAAAAATCAATTTGACTTCACTAATGAGTAGAAAAACAAATAGATGTTCTTTTAATGAAAAATGTCAAACAAAATTCTACTAGTGTAACTGTATACCCAGCTTTTGTGTACCACTACCCATCTTTTACACCATTCTGTAGTGCACAGCACATGCATAATCTCCTCATTTCCTAGCCGTCATCTAAATTGATTCGCCATCATGCCAACTGATGTTTCACAAACAGAATATTTTTCTGTGCCAGAGAAGACTCTCTATCATGGCTGCACTATGTCCAAGCATAGGAGGGACCATAACATTCTCTTAAACCACTAACTTGTTTAGGTAGAATACTGTCAATAGGTCACTGCTAGTTTCCTAGCTTATTAGAAATATCATGCTGATTGGTACTCTTGCCTACATGGCCTCTACAGCTGCAATTTCACTCATTCCTTTATAACTAATGACTACAAGCTATTACTGCTCTTTCACATTAATCTGTTATTGTATGTAGACAAAGGATCTTTGTTTTTCTACCTGTATGCAATATTCTTTGCCTAATAATGTCTTTGTAAATCTCAGTGCCTGCAGTCGAAATTGTCATTTGTAACTCTTTTAGCTGCACCAGTTTAAATTACATAGTATTTGAGAAGTTAGACCATGTTATGACTGACAGAAAGTATTTCACAGCTATAATTCTTTTCACTTCTCTTAAGTGATTTGCATTTTACCAGCAAGAACAATGCTTAAAAGCCTTTGGGCAAAACATTGTTATAGATTCAATCAAGCAAAACCATTCCATACCAGAGTTATTTTCTCTTGTTATTTTATTTTATTTTTTAGGAATTTAAACATTTGACTTTTAAAATGAGAAACTTGACAAAAAGTGTGATTTGTTGTAGTTTGTCACTCTTACTAAAGTCTAGAGTCCTGCAATGATCACACATCGTCCTGGCAATACCTTGTATTGCTAGGCTAGTAACCCTTTTGTACCATGTGTTTAAATATAAATCAAGGCGCAGTGAATAGCTGGTTGATAAGAAGTGGGCTAAGAAGCCGGCAATGGTGTCCTTAACAACTGATGAGTCATCAGCTGTCAATGGGCTGTTTCTTAAATTTTAAATAAAGGAATTGTCAAAAACTGTCTTAGCGTTTTTATTAATTTTTGACACTTTTTTGGTGAATGGGTAGTGGTAATATGTACCGCATACTAATTCAAATGGGGGGGGCAGGATCTGGTGGCCCCTTCTTAAAGGGGCTTCCAGATTTCGATAAGCCCCTGCCCTCACAACCACAGCCCAGGGTTGTGGGGAAGAGACCCTTGGCCCCGTCAACATATCAAGGTGCTTTGTGGGGGGCAAAGCCCCCCAGCCCCAAAGCACCCACCCACCCATGTCGAGGGCATGTGACCTGGTATGGTTCAGAAGGGGGGGCTTGCCTGTCCCACCCCCTCCTTTCCTGTCAGGCTGTGTGCTCAGATAAAGGTCTGTTTAGTTTCTTGGGGGGGACCCCACACCGTTTTTTTAAATATTTTTCTATTGCTGGAAATGGTATTTTATTGCCAGCAATTTAATTGTTATTTCATGCATTTTTTTCTTTAGATATGTCATTTTTGCTGCAGCATGTTCTATACATGCTACAGATGCACCACTTTACAGGCAGATTAAGGGGACTCCCCAGGCACTATATTTAAAGGATTTTTTCATTTTTATTGTTGAACTTTAATCATTAAAATCACTGCTCCTGTAAAAATAATCTTTTTTAAAAATAAAAATTTCCATTGATACATGTCCCCCAGGGCATTACCTGGACCCCCATACCGTTTTTATTGACAATTACTTGCATATAAGCCTTCAAAATGGGGACTTTTGATTTTTCAAGTTCGGGTCCCATAGACTTTAATAGGGTTCACTGTTCAGGTCAGAATGGGAGTTCTGGTGCAAACCAAACAGGGGGGTGTTCGGCCCATCTCTGTCAGAAACTTTGGAAGCCTAACAGGACTCTGATTCTGAAGCTTTAGGGTTACTAGACCATGTGTCCTGTGCAAAAGTAGTCCCTGTATGGGGTACATACAGTACATAGATGTCTCAGAAATATCCTGAAGTGTCTCCAGGGTCATCAAACGGATGCAGCCCAAGCAGTGTCGGGCTCCTTCAGCAATGCCAGTTCCACCAGGCCATCTGGATCCCTGGCTTTTTGTAGGAAGTGTCCAAGTCCAATTTACTTGTGCCTATCATTGCTGATGGTTATAGTGACAGCAACTGGAGGTCCACGAAAGGACTGCTTGGGTGGCTGATTTCTACGTTCACCACCTCAGGCTCTGTTGGAAGCCCATAGCTGTTAGCTTCCTGGCTTTGCCCAGATAGGGACACATCTCTGGCAGCTTTCTGTCCCAGCAACAGTTCAAATACAAATTTTCCACATGATTGGCACCACACCCAAGGACTGACCTTAAGGAATAAAGCAGATCCCACAAAGGGTTAAAGGAAGGTCATGGTGCCCTTTGTGACAAAGGGCCAAGCTCTCAATTGGTTGCAAGCACAAGTCTGTATCCAGGATGGAGACGTTTCCACTCAGCAGGTCCATGTGGATATAACCAGGTGCTCCTTCCATAATGTCTACCACAGGTTTGTCTCCACATGCTCATACTGTTTTTCTTCTGTACCTCAAAAGCTCCACCCTCCTCCTAGCATCCAAACACAGAGTAACTTCAGCTCAAGGCCCACCTCCTTCCTCTCAACAGCTAAGCCCGGCGACTATGTCTTCACTGTAAGCAGGTCTACTCAGGGGCTGGGCTGTTTAGCCCATTCCCCGAAAACATTTTGGTATTCTCAGATTCACAAATACCTTTCCCAGGGTTTTCTCTGTCCTTTTCCCATCTATAGGGCAGAAGCACCCACCTGAGTTCTCTCCACTGTAACTAAGCCCCTCCCATACCCTAAAAAGCTAAGAGGGAAGTGTTACCACACCTGCAAGTTGAGCATTACAACAAAAGGGAACTAACCATTTTTTACAAGCTGTACACTACTCTTACCTATCATAAATCTAGATTATATACTGTACATTATACAGCTAGAGGAAAAAAAATAGCTTCAAAACATTTAGAATAATGACACAAACAAATGATTACTTTAATATGACTGTTGATCAGTATTATAACTGTTGATCAGTATAGTAATAGCTTGGTTTCGATGAACCTGTTCATCTTGTTATATGAGGATTACCCTTATAAGCCATTGGATTTTCCACTAACATCCCTACCTGGCTGGTTTTAGAATGAAAGCACATCACAGGAACTTTTATCAATCAGACAGCTTCATGGTTATCAAATTGATGCCAGGATATGTATTGTGACAGCTTAATGTGATCTAATATGTGCGTCACACTTCTGAAGAGCTCACACTGGAGATAATCACTCTCCCGTTGGTCATTACTGTTTATAAAATGAATAGTGATGTGTAGCAGAAGAATTGTATATGATTAACTACTGAAAATGCCACAAAACTTGAGTTTTTTCTTCATAAATATAAATTGTTCCGTGCATGAAAACATTAGAGCTGATTGTTTTTACTATATGAGGAGGTTAAACAAGTGCTATTAATAATTATTATTATTACTAAGATTTTAGCATTGCTTGCTGTTAAATGCCCTGTTTATATATCAGTCTCAATATTTCAGGGATAACAGAGCCACTGAAATTCAGAACAAAATTTTAACAAAGGTATATATATTATTATTATTATACACAATTTATATAGCACCAACAGTTTACGCAGTGCTTTACAATGTAGAGGGGGGGGAGCACAATTACAGTACAGTTCAATACAGCAGGGACAGGAGGGCCCTGCTCGTAGAGCTTACACTCTAAAGGGGGGGGTGTTGGTACAAAAGGTAATAGATGCAAGGAAAGATTTGATGGGGGGTGGATCGGGGACAGTTGTTAGGTGGGCATGGGATAGGCTTACCTGAATAAGTGAGTTTTCAGGGATCTCCTAAAGGTGGACAGGTTAGGGGCTGATTGGATATACCAGGGCAGGGAATTCCAGAAGATGGGAGAGGCTCTGGAGAAGTCCTGAAGGCAAGCATGAGAGGAGGTAACAAGGGAGCTAGAGAGCAGGAGGTCCTGGGAGGAGCAGAGGGGACAATTTGGACGATATCTGTATTTTGAATTTTATACGGTGGTGTAGAGGAAGCCAGTGAAGGGATTGGCAGAGGGGGGCAGCAGTCACGGATTGATTAGTGAGGTGTATTAGTCTAGTAGCAGCATTCATAATAGACTGAAGGGGGAATAGTCTGCGTAAGGGTAGGCCATTAAGGAGAGAGTTGCAGTAGTCAAGGCGGGAAATAATCAAGGAGTGAATAAGTTGCTTTGTGGTGTCATTAGTTAGGAAGGGTCGAATTCTGGACATGTTGCGGAGGTTAAGGCGGATTTAGCCAGTGGATTTAGCCAGTGATTGGATGTGGGGGCTGAAGGAGAGATCAGAGTCAAGGATTACACCCAGCACCCTGGCATGTGTGGAGGGACCAATGGTTGTGCTGTTGATCTTAATGGTAAAGTCATGGGGGGGGGGCTGGGAAGGAGAAAATATTACAAGCTCAGTTTTAGAAAGATTGAGTTTGAGTGTGACATCCATACCGATATGTCATTCAGTAATTTTGAGATCCGTAAGGAGATTGAGGGGGTTAGAGAGGTTGAGGAGTAGAGAGATACATCTGGGTGTCATTGGCATAGAGGTGGTATTGGAAGCCATGGGAGGTTATCAACTGGCCCAGGGAAGAGGTATAGAGCGAGAATAGGAGGGTTCCAAGGACAGAGCCTTGGGGTACCCCAACATAGACAGGAAGAGGAGCAGAGGAGATGGAGTTGTGACACTGAAAGTGCGCTGAGATAGGTAGGAGGAGAACCAGGATAAAGCAGAATCATAGAGGCCAAGGGAGTGTAGTTTGCTGAGGAGGAGCAGGTGGTCAACTGTGTTGAAGGCAGCAGAGAGGTCTAAGTTAGTAGGTCATTGGCGAGTTTTAGTAGGGCAGTTTCAGTGGAATGTTGTGGATGGAAGTTGGACTGTAGGGGGTCGAGAAGGTTGTTGTCCGTGAGGTAGCGAGTCATTCGGTCATGGATAAGTCACTCGATGAGCTTGGAGGCAATTGGGAGCAGGGAGATGGGTCTTAAGTTATTCAAACAGGTGGGGTCTAGTGAGGGTTTTTTAAGTATGGGGATAACCAGTGCATGTTTGAGCAGGGAAGGAAAGGTGCCGGAGGAGAGGGAGAGGTTCAAGATGTGGGTTAGGGAGTTCAGTATAGAGTGGGAAGGTGGTCGCAGTAATCGTGAGGAGACAGAGTCCAGGGGACAGGTGGTGAGGTTGGCCATGGAGAGGAGTTTATCAACTTCATCAGTGGTAACTGGGCAGAAGGAGGACAGTATTGAGTGTGGTGTTGGACCTGATGTGTTGGGTAGGGGAGGAAGTTGAATGCTGGATATCTCCTTGCGAATTGTGTCGATTTTGCTTTACAAATGGTTGGCAATCTGTTGAGCGGTAAGCAAGTTGATGGGCGGGCACAGTGGGGGGTGAAGTAAGGAATTAAGGGTAGAAAAGAGTTGACAAGGTTTGAATGAAAGGGTTTTGATGAGAGTGTTGTAGTAGGTTTGTTTAGCAGTGTGGAGGCAGGGGTTGTATTTGAGAAGGGCAGATTTGTAGAGAGTAAAGTCTTGCAGGGACTTAGATTTACGCCATGCTCACTCAAGAGCATGAGTGCGTGTCTTGAGACTTCTGGTGTCGTCTGTTTGCCAGGGTTGTGGCAGATGAGGCCTGGTTCTGCGTGTAGAAAGAGGAGCAAGGACGTCTAGGGAGGATGACAGCGCCTTTTTGTAGATCAGTGGTTCTCAACCTGGGGGTCGGGACCCCCTCGGGGGTCAAATGATGATTTGCCAGGGGTCACCAAATCCTTGGCTGTTTCTGAAGCACCGCTCTCCCAGCCTTTTTGTGGCCACCCAGCAGGGCTGTGCCTGGAGCCCGCAGCCGCCCGCCGTCTGGAGGAGACCCTATCTCCTGATTTCGGCATAGGTGTCACTGCTACAAGACACCACAATGTCAGAGACACAGTGAGTAACACTACCTGTGATTATAGTTGCCATTAAAAGTCCCCACTACAGTTCTCAGATCAGCAGATGATCTTGATCAAGAGCACCTAAGTTGGCCTATCAGAACTCCCCGCCAACATTGCCACTCATCCCATTCCCCCCACCCCACCACCACCACCAAGGAGTAAGAGAAGGAATAAAAATAGAGAATACATGGAAGGGAGAGGAAAAGAGTGGGAGGAACGGAGAGAAAGAATAAGAGAAAGAACAAGAAAGATGGCTAGAAAGAGGGATGGGGGAAAAAAAACAAGAAATTTGGATAGAGAGAGGTAAAAGGGAAAGAAAGGAGAACAAAGAGAAATAGTGGTACATCCTAAAATGTACCATAAGGGGTTTTAATACTGTATGAGTGGAAGAGACTCAGGGAGCACTAAATGTCCATGGGTTAGGGGCGCAAATTACTTGCCTTGCCTTGGGTGCTGACAACCCATGCTATGAAAATAATTTTACGGTTGGGGGTTTCCACAACTTGGGAAATTTTATCAAGGGGTCACGGTACTAGAGAGGTTGAGAACCACTGTTGTAGATGGAAGTGGTTAGTTCTGGGCAGGACAGGGATGCGATTTTGTCGTAAAGGCCATCAGTAGCAAAATGAAGAAGGGAAGGGTTGAGGTTTTCAAAGTTTTCTGTGGGTAGTGGTTTGTGGGTTGGCAGCATGGGAGGTAGGAGACAAGGAGAGTGTGAAACGGATAAGGTTGTGATCAGAGAGAGGAAAGGGGGTGTTAGAGAGGTTGCAGGGAGTGCAGCGATGGGAGAATACGAAGTCGAGATTATTGCCGTTGGAAAGAGTGGTGGTTTGTGTGTATTGTGTTAGGTTAAAAGAGGAGGTTAGGTTGAGTAGTTGAGAAGTGGTTACAGTATTAACATTGATTGGAATGTTAAAGTATATCAGTGTTGTATTTGTGCACGGAATTTTCAGATCAGTGACAACACTGGGCATTGTTTAGCAATGTGTGTCCAAAATAAGATCTGTCTTGATTGCTTCATAGTCTCCAATCAAATTCAAAATGACACATGAATAATAGAACCTTAATGGTTTCTGTGGACCAATACAAGCAATTATTCATTAACAAGTGTTAATACACAAGACCTAATAAGACTGATTTATGACAACCGTTGAAAAAATGCTGAAACAATCTGATTGGCTGCTGCGAGCTTCAATTCTGTCCTAGTCTGCTTTTGTTTTACAAAATAAGCTCTGTGTAACTACAGTTAGTTATTTCCTTCTAACAAGTATAAATTGGTCCTAATAAAGATTAGGGATGAACTGAACACTCCCCGGTTCGGTTCGCAACAGAACATGTGAACAGGCAAAAAATTTGTTTGAATACGCGAACACCGTTAAAGTCTATGGGACACGAATGTGAAAAATCAAAAGTGCTCATTTTAACCACTTGACAACTGGGCACTTAAACCCCCTTCCTAACCAGACCAATTTTCAGCTTTTGGTGCTCTCACATTTTGAATGACAATTACTCAGCCATGCAACACTGTATCTATATGAAATGTTTGTCCTTTTTTTCACACAAATAGAGCTTTCTTTTGGTGGTATTTAATCACCGCTGGGTTCTTTATTTTTTGCGCCGTAAAAGAAAAAAGACCGAAAAATCTGTAAAAAAATGCATTTTTCTTCATTTCTGTTATAATATTTTGCAAATTAGTAATTTTTCTTCATATATTTTGGCCAAAATTTATACCGCTACATATCTTTGGTAAAATTAACCCAAATCGGTGGATATTATTTGGTCTTTGTGAAAGTTATAGAGTCCAAAAGCTATGGTGCGAATATTTGAAAATTGATCACACCTGAAGTACTGACGGCCCATCTAATTTCTTGAGACCCTAACATTCCAGAAAAGTACAAATACCCCCCAAATAATACCTTTTTGGAAAGAAGACATTCCAAGGTATTTAGAAAGATGCATGGTGAGTTTTTTGAAGTTGTCATTTTTTCCCACAATTCTTTGCAAAATCAAGGTTTTTTTTTACTTTTTTTTTCCCCACAAAATTGTCATATTAGCAGGTTATTTCTCACACACCACATATGCATACCACAAATTACACCCCAAAACACATTCTGCTATTACTCCCGAGTACGGTGATACCACATGTGTGAGACTTTTACACAGCGTGGCCACATACGGAGGCCCAACATGCAGGGGAGCACCTTCAGGCGTTCTGGAGCACCCAGGCCAATTCTGACATTTCTCTCCTACATGTAAAAATCATCATTTATTTGCTAGAAAATTACATAGAACCCCAAAACATTATATATGTTTTTTTAGCAAAGACCCTAGAGAATACAATGGCGGTTGTTGCAACTTTTTATCTCACACGGTATTTGCGCAGCAATTTTTTTAACGCTTTTTTTTGGAAAAAAAACTGTTTTGTGCTTTACAAAAACCAAAAGAGTAAAGTTAGCCTAATGTTTTTGCATAATGTGAAAGATGAAGTTATACTGAGTAAATAGATACCCAACATGTCACCTTTCAAAATTGTACGCGCTTGTGGAATGGCGCCAAACTTTGCTACTCAAAAATCCCCATAGGCGACGCTTTAAAATTTTTTACTGGTTACATGTTTTGAGTTACAGAGGAGGTCTAGGGCCAAAATTATTACTCTCGCTCTACCGATCGCAGCGATACCTCACATGTGTGGTTTGAACACGGTTTTCATATGTGGGCGGGACTTACGTATGCGTTCGCTTCTGCATGCGAGCACACAGGGACAGGGGCGCTTTAAAATTTTTTTTTTTTTTTTATTGCTCATTTTACTTTATTTATTTTAGTTTGATGCTTTTTTCCCAAAAAAAAAATTTGACCACTTTTATTCCTATTACAAGGAATATAAACATCCTTGTAATAGGAATATGGCATGACAGGTCCTCTTTACAGTGAGATATGGGGTCAATAAGACCCCACATCTCACCTCTAGGCTGGGAAGCCTGAAATTAAAAAAAAAAAAAAAACGATCCTGGCTTCGATCGTAGCGGTGAGTCGGTAGAAGCGCGGGAGGGGGGGACATCCCCTCTCGCCTCCCGTAAGAACGATCAAGCAGTGAAACAGCTGCTATGATCGTTCTCATGGTGTAGGGAATCGCCGGCTGAAAAAGCTGATATCTGAATGATGCCTGTAGCTGCACCCATCATTCAGATATCTCCGCACAAAGTCAAGGACGTTGTATGACGGCCGGTGGGCGGGAAGTGGTTAAAACGCATTTTTTTTTTTAACACAAAGTTGTCCATTTATACAATATTTCTGCCACATAACATGTACATACCAAAAATGACCCCCCAAAATAGATTCCCCTGCTCCTCCTGAGTACGGCGATACCACATGTGTGAGACTTCCACAGCCTGGCCACATACAGAGGGCGAGTACAGCTGAGCTTGGCTCAGCATGGCAGGGTATGGCGGGGTATTGCGGAGTATGGCAGGGTATTGCGGAGTATGGCGGGGTATTGCGGAGTATGGCGGGGTATTGCAGAGTATGGCGGAGTATGGCGGAGTATGGCGGGGTATGGCGGGGTATGGCGGGGTATGGCGGGGTATGGCGGGGTATGGCGGGATATGGCGGGGTATTGCAGGGTATGGCAGAGTATGGCAGAGTATGGCGGGGTATGGCTAGGTATTGCGGAGTATGGCGGAGTATTGCGGAGTATGGCGGGGTATGGCGGGGCATGGCAGAGTATGGCGGGGGCATTGCAGAGTATGGCGGGGGCATTGCAGAGTATGGCGGGGGCATTGCAGAGTATGGCGGGGGAATTGCAGAGTATTGCACAGCATTGCAGAGTATTGTGGGGGCATTGCAGAGTATTGCACAGCATTGCAGAGTATTGCACAGCATTGCAGAGTATTGCGGGGGCATTGCAGAGTACTGCACAGCATTGCAGAGTATTGCACAGCATTGCAGAGTATTGTGGGGGTATTGCAGAGTATTGCACAGCATTGCAGAGTATTGTGGGGGTGTTGCAGAGTATTGCACAGCATTGCAGAGTATTGTGGGGGTATTGCAGAGTATTGTGGGGGTGTTGCAGAGTATTGCACAGCATTGCAGAGTATTGTGGGGGTGTTGCAGAGTATTGCACAGCATTGCAGTATAGTAGGGATGGCTGAGCATGGATGGATGGATGCCTGGATGTCTCTGTGCAGCGCTGTGGGCACTACACATACAGCCCACAGCGCTGCAGACATCCATCCATCCCCCTCCCCGCTCACAGTGTACCGATCGGTACACAGGAGGGGAGGAGAGGAACCGGCGTCATCAGATGACGCCGGTGTGTTTACATGTGATCGCGCCGTCATTTGACAGCGCGATCACATGGTAAACGGCCGCGATCAGCGGCCATTTACTGGGATCCGTGATGCGCCGGGTCCTCCGGACCCGGCGGTCACGGAAGTGTTCGGGTGCGCGCCTCAGGGACGTCATAGTACGCCCTCCCAGAGTTATCCAACCGCCCTGCAGCCGTCATTCGGCTATGGGCCGGTTGGTAAGTGGTTAAAGGCTTATATGCAAGTTATTACCATAAAAAGGGCTTGGGGACCCGGGTCCTGCCCCAGGGCACATGTATCAATGCAAAAAAAAGGTTTAAAAACCACGGATTGGGAACCACGTACCCAATTTTTTTTTTAAATGGCGTGGGGGTACCCCAGGCACTATATACTCTGAACAGCAGTATATATACTATACAGCCTTCCCTATATAGTCTGCAGAAAATTGGGCTTTAGGTGTTGGTGGTACCACAACACTGTAACTCCTCACAGATACTTGTGTTGGGCACTGGAACGGGCCCTGCTGTGAAATATTCTATAAAAAGTTGTAATTACATGGCCCTGCTGTGAAACATGACTGCCAGTTTCTTGTCCTTCTGTGGCACCCACTCTCTCTAGGCTCACGTTACTCGCTTCTTCAACCTGGGAACCAATATTGGAGCCTTCAAATTGCTGCGCATCCTCCAGCAGCATATAACCAACACCGTGGTCGAATAATTCTGGGGACTCCTCCATGCATGATGGTGGGGCTACGGAAGGAGTGACTGTGGACAAGGAGCCGGAATAGGTCACTTTGGCAGCTGCATTGGAAGGCAAACTTCTCTGAGCCTGGGTGACAGAGGATGAGGAGGATGAGGACAGCTTTGTTCCACTCCACCAACTCTTCTGCATGTTGTGGCTCAATAACACGGCCAGCAACAGCAAAAAAGGACAAGTGTACACCAGAGCTACTTGCAGAGGATGCAGAGGATGCACCATGTCCAGGACCACCACTGTTGACTGTAGACACAGAGGCTGCTTGCCCTCTTTTAGTGGCCTGTGAGTGTCTGCCTCTCCTTGGTGGCCTTCTGGACATGATGTATTTTTTTGTTTTGCAACACCACACTACACTGTATTAGATACTGTGTACACCGCCTGAAGTGTATTAGAAATTGTACAAGGCTGCACTGTATTGTATACTGTGTAGACCACCAGAAGTGTAGTAGAAACTGTACACACGGTATTAGATACTGTGTACACTGCCTGAAGTGTATTAGAAACAGTACACCATGGAATGCACTGTAGATATAGGCTACACTGAGAGCAGAGTATATAAATTTAAAATATATATATATATATTTTTACTAGACTACTAGGCTAGACTGTATATATTTATTACTACAAGACTAGACTGACTAGACTGTATATATTTATTAATACACTGCACACACACACACACATATATATATATATATATATATATATATATATATATATATATATATATATATATATATATATATATATATACAGTGCCTTGCAAAAGTATTCACCCCCTTGGCTTTTTACCTATTTTGTTACATTACAGCCTTTAGTTCAATGTTTTTTTAATCTGAATGATATGTGATGAATCAGAGCACAATAGTCTAAGTTGGTGAAGTAAAATTAGAAAAATATATACATAAAACTATTTTTCAGAAATAAAAAACTGATAATTGGCATATGCGTATGTATTCACCCTCTTTGTTATGAAGCCCATAAAAAGCTCTGGTGCAACCAATTACCTTCAGAAGTCACATAATTTGTGAAATGATGTCCACCTGTGTGCAATCTAAGTGTTACATGATCTGTCATTACATATACACATCTTTTTGAAAGGCCCCAGAGGCTGCAACACCTAAGCAAGAGGCACCACTAACCAAACACTGCCATGAAAACCAAGGAACTCTCCAAACAATTAAGGGACAATGTTGTTGAGAAGTACAAGTCAGGGTTAGGTTATAAAAAAATATCCAAATCTTTGACGATCCCTAGGAGCACCATCAAATCTATCATAACCAAATGGAAAGAACATGGCACAACAGCAAACCTGCCAAGAGACGACTGCACACCAAAACTCACAGACCGGACAAGGAGGGCATTAATCAGAGAGGCAGCATAGAGACCTAAGGTTACCCTAGAGGAGCTGCAGAGTTCCACAGCAAAGACTGGAGTATCTGTACTTAGGACGACAATAAGCCGTACGCTCCATAGAGTTGGGCTTTATGGCAGAGTGGCCAGAAGAAAGCCATTACTTTCAGCAAAAAAACAAAATGGCACGTTTTGAGTTTGCGAAAAGGGATGTGGGAGACTCCCAAAATGTATGGAGGAAGGTGCTTTGGTCTGATGAAACTAAAATTTAACTTTTTGGCCATCAAAGAAAACGCTCTGTCTGGCGCAAACCCAACACATCACATCACCCAAAGAACACCATCCATGTTTTTCAGCAGTCGGGACTGGGAAATTGGTCAGAGTTGAGGGAAAGATGGATGGTGCAAAATACAGGGATATTCTTGAGCAAAACCTGTACCACTCTGTGTGTGATTTGAGGCTAGGACGGAGGTTCACCTTTCAGCAGAACAATGACCCCAAACACACTGCTATAGCAACACTTGAATGGTTTAAGGGGAAACATGTAAATGTGTTGGAATGGCCTAATCAAAGTCCAGACCTCAATCCAAGAGAAAATCTGTGTTCAGACTTAAAGATTGCTGTTCACAAACGCAAACCATCCAACTTGAAGGAGCTAGAGCAGTTTTGCAAGGAAGAATGGGCAAAAATCCCAGTGGTAAGATGTGGCAAGCTCATAGAGACTTATCCAAAGTAACTTGGAGCTGTGATAGCCACAAAAGGTGGCTCTACAAAGTATTGACTTTAGGGGATGAATAGTTATGCACATTGACTTTTTCTGTTATTATGTCCTATTTATTGTTTGCTTCACAATAAAAAAATAAACATCTTCAAAGTTGTGGGCATGTTCTGTAAATTAAATGATGCAAATCCTCAAACAATCCATGTTAAATCCAGGTTGTGAGGCAACAAAACACGAAAAATGCCAAGGGGGTGAATACTTTTGCAAGGCACTATATATATATATATATATATATATATATATATATATATATATATATATATATATATATATATATATATACACACACAGTATCTCACTCTCACAAAAGTGAGTACACCCCTGAAAATGAACTGCAGCATCGTGGGGCAAAGACAGCGGGTTAATCCAGTGGAACCAATTGCCTTCAGAAGTTATGAAACTAGTAAATAGAGTTCACCAGTGTGTAATTTAATATCAATATAAATACAGCTTTTCTGTGGACCGCTCAGAGGTTTGTTAGAGAACTTTAGTGAACAAATCGCATCATGAAGGCCAAGGAACACACCAGACATGTCAGGGATAAAGTTGTGGAGAAGTTTAAAGCAGGGTTAGGTTATAAAAAAATCCCAAGCTTTGAACATATCACGGAGCACTGTTCAATCCATCATCTGAAAATGGAAAGAGTATGACACAACTGCAAACCTTCCAAGACATGGCCGTCCACCTAAACTGACAGGCCGGGCAAGGAGAGCAATAATCAAAGAAGCAGCCAAGAAGTCCATGGTAACTCTGCAGAGATCCACAGCTCAGATGGGAGAATCTGTCCACAGGACAACTATCAGTCGTGTACTCCACAAATCTGGTCTTTATGGAAGAGTGGCAAGAAGAAAGCCATTGTTGAAAGAAAGCCATAAGAAGTCCTGTTTGCAGGTTGCGAGAAGCCTTGTGAGGGACACAGCAAACATGTGGAAGAAGGTGCTCTGGTCAGATGAGACCAAAATGTAACTTTTTGGCCTAAAAGCAAAACGCAATGTGTGGGGGAAAACGAACACTGTATATCACCCTGAAAACACCATCCCCACCGTGAAACATGGTTGTGGCAGCATCATGTTGTGGGGATGCTCTTCTTCAGCAGGGACAGGGAAGCTGGCCAGAGCTGATGGAAATATGGATGTAGCCAAATACAGGGCAATATTAGAAGAAAACCTGTAATGCCGTGTACACACGGGTGGACTTTTCGACCGGACTGGTCTGACAGGACGAATCTGTCGGACAATCCAACCGTGTGTGTGCTTCATCGGACCTGCAGCGAACTTTTTTGGTCGAAAATCAGACGGACTTTAGATTTGGAACATGTTTCAAATCTTTCTGACGGACTTGAGTCCAGACGAAAAATCCGCTTGTCTGTATGCTAGTCCAACGGATGAAAACTGACACTAGGGCAGCTATTGGCTACTGGCTATCAACTTCCTTATTTTAGTCCGGTCATAAGTCATCACGTACGAATCCGTCGAACTTTGGTGTGTAGGCAAGTCCGTTCATTCGAAAGTCCATCGGAAGTCCGTTAAAAATCCGTCGAAAGTCAGTCGGAAAGACCGTCGGACCTTTGATGCCGAAAAGTCTGCCCGTGTGTACACGGCATTAGAGGCTGCAAAAGACTTGAAGCTGGGGAGAAGGTTCACCTTCCAGCAGGACAACAACCAGCCAGAGCTACAATAGAATGGTGTAGATCAAAGCATATTCACATGTTAGAATGGCCCAGTTAAAGTTCAGGCCTGAATCCAATTGAGAATATGTGGCAAGAATTGAAAAGTGCTGTTCATAAACGCTCTCCATCCAATCTGACAGCTTGAGCTATTTTTCAAAGAAGAATAAGCAAAAATTTCACTCTCTAGATGTGCAAAGCTAAGATAGAGACATACCCAAAAAGACGTGCAGCTGTAATTGCAGCAAAAGGTGGTGCTACAAAGTATTGACTAAATGGGGCTGAATATAAATGCACGCCACACTTTTCACTAATTTATTTGTAAACATTTTGAAAAATAATTTATTATTTTCCTTCCACTTCACAATTACGTACCGCTTTGTGTTGGTCTATCACATAAAATCCCAATAGAATACAATTACATTTTTGGTTGTAACATGACAAAATGTGGAAAATTTCAATGGGTATAAATACTTTTTCAATGCACTGTACATTTTTGGGAGGTAACCGATGGCTCTTGCAGACATTGGGGCCATCCAACTTCAATGAGGAAAGTGGTAATAGATTAGTTGAGTTAAAGTGATTGCAATGAAAAATGTAGAAATGAAAGGCAAAACATTTTTGTATAGATAAAATAAAAAGAATTATAAGTACCCTTTTCTCCTTTTTTTTTTATAAGTGATTATATTCCCTGTGTTCTCAGCTGCATAAGAGCTGGGGGGAGGAGAAGCAGCAGCACACTGAGCTTCCCAGTGACAGGCTGTGCAGGAGGGGTGTGTCAGGACATGACTGATCATTGGAGGAGAGCAGGCTGAGTTCCCAGCACAGCTAGAGAACTGACCATTGTTTGCTGTCCTGCTTAGTGTTGTCAGTTTTTAATAGGAAAGCAGAGGGACTGACAGGAACACCAGGGATTTCACACAAAGGAAGCAATACAAAGAGAAAATGATACTATCTCATACAAGTACATGGTACAGCAGGCACATATCAGGAATATGAAATACTGGGGTAACAAACGCTTTAAAGGGGTTGTAAAGGTGTTTTTTTTTTTTTTTTTAAATAACAAACATGTCATACTTACCTTCACTGTGCAGCTCGTTCTGCACAGAGTGGCCCCGAACCTGGTCTTCTGGGGTCCCTCGGCGGCTGTCTCAGCTCCTCCCCGCAAGCATTTACCACCTTCATGCGAGCTCTCTCGCACGGTGGTGAGTGCTTGCGGGCGCGGTCCCGTGATACAGCCGGCGGCTATAGCCGCTCGCTGTATCACTCGGCCCCGCCCCCCGGCGCGCCGCGTCATCGGATGTGATTGACAGCAGCGCGAGCCAATGGCTGCGCTGCTTTCAATCCATCCACTGCAGCCAATCAGCGGCCAGGGTGAGCGGAGGAACAGATGTCGGGAACGCGAAGCTGACTTTCGAGGCGTCAGGTAAGTAAAACGGGGGGGCTGGGGGCGGCGGTTCTGTCAGAAGTTTTTTCACCTTAATGCATAGAATGCATTAAGGTGAAAAAACTTTTACCTTTACAACCCCTTTAAGTAGTATGAGGCTTAGTGAGTGGAATACATCTGGGAGTCTCTCTAAACTGAGCTTTAGTGAATAAGAATTCCATTAGGCAGTGGTCATTTAAGATAGTAAGCACAGTTTGGAGTGTATGTTTTTCAAGTTATGGGCTATGGAGAGACGTGATGCTATTAAATTGTGGGTGACTATAGGGTGTAGTGAGCAAGGCCAAAGGAATAACCCCCAGGCCTAAAAGTGTCAGCTGTGGAGTCAAAGTGATAGTTACCCCAACGCTTCATATTCCTGATATATGCCTGCTGTACTATGTATGAGAAAGTATCCTGTTCCCTTTCTATTGCTTCCTTTATGTTAAATCCCTGGTGTTTCAGCCAGTCTCCTTGCTTTCTTATTAAAAACTGACCACACTAAGCAGGAGAGCACACTGTGATCATTTCTCTAACTATGCTGGGAACTTAGTGTACTCTTCTCCAATTATCAGACTTGTCCTGCCCCCCGCTGTACAGCCATTCACTGGCAAGCTCAGTGTGCTGCTGCTTCTCCTCCCCCAGCTCTTATGCAGCTGAGAACAGACAGAATGTGATCACTTATAAAGAAAAGGGAGAAAAGGTATATATAATATTTTTTTATCTATACACAAATGATTTGCCTTTGATTTCTATTTTAAACTGAATAGGTTGTTTTACAAGGTGATCATTTACAATTACTCTAAGACCAGAGATCTGTTGTATAAGGACTGAGATGTTCCTCGAGAAATTAGGTAGAGATGGGCAATCCCACCAGATATGAGGAAGAATTCCTACTTGGCTGCAGTTTCTCCAACAAGAAGCATGTACAGTGAAGTGAAGAGTTCTTTCCCAATATTCCATAGTGGTGGATTTACAGTTCGATCGGTAGAGATTATATATAAAGGAAATGCCTTGGCATTTGGGGTATTGTAGAATGAAATTAAGTGTCTGGATATAGTTGTGGAAGAGAAAGATATTGTGGAGAGTAAATGGCGTATGCACAGCTATAGGTAGAAATCTTTGTTGCTAATGGCGTAGGTTGGAGAGAGCTAATAGAAGGAGAGAGAGCCCTGATGGGAGATGAGGTCTCCAATATATCGAAGGCCTGCGTTTGATTGGTAAGTCTGGTGTTAGGAGCAATAAGGTGTCAAGCCGGTAGTGTTGAAGTATTTGACGGTGTAGGCCTTGAGGAGCTTGGACATTGGGTCACCAAATAGACAGTGTGACAGTGTGACATTTATTGTGGCCAAGAAGGACTGCGACGGATGATACTGAAGCCAAAGGGCACTGAGGTGTAACTTGGGTTCCTGAGCAGTGGATTCAATTTGTAGCCATGGGAGAGACATTTTAGAGGACCACCAGTATTTGGTATGAGCCAGTAGAGCTGCTTTGTAGTAGAATTTAATGTTGGGGGCTCCCGGTCCCGCACAGCTTTTAGGAAGACAGTGTAAGGAATGTTTCAGGTGAGGTCTGCCAGAGGCCCAGATGAAAGAGTTCACTATCCTCCTTAATTTTGAGATCTAGCAAGGTAGGATAGGAATTGGCATCATTCTGAAGAAGTAAAGAAGGTGTGGTAGTAGAAACATCTTTGAGAGCACAACCCATCCTGCCCAGAATGTTTTAACTGTGTTCATAGCAGTGCTAATATCATTTTCATTAAGTAAGCTGAATTAACTTATAATATATTGTTAGATAAAGAAACCAGTTGGATCCCTAGATAAGCCATTGAGGAATTTGGTGCCCACGAGAAGGGAGGTTGTGAATTGCCTAACATAGGTGACTTAGAATGGTTTAATTTATACATGGATATTGTTCCAAAGTCTTATAATAATTGACAAAGAGGGGGTAATGAATGGACAGGATCAGACAGTGAGATGATAGTGTCATCAGCATGGAGGCCAATTTTGTGGGAGACTTGGACCATGTGCATGCCTGATAAAATATGTGTGACAGACCTTGCCGGAAAAGAGGCTTTTGGAGGGGACTGAATGCCAGCCTCCTGCAAACCGATTATGGTCCCTGGCATTTGGGGGGACGGTGCTCTTTGTGAGCTGTATGCCTGGGGACCCTGGAGGTGGCGTTACTTTAGATTCAGGTCCATGTCCCCCAAGACACACAGACTCTGGGGACCCTGGGTATGCCATTGTGATGGGAGTCACTAATAGGGGCACAAGGTGAATGAGAACCCCACTATGATCTGTGCTAGTCAGAGACTCAATGCTGTATATATGTGTATATAGAATGTGTACTGTTTGCTGTGCTACTTTGGGGTGGGGCTGTATTCCAATGTTCTATTGTGTTTGTCTGCCTTGGATCACAGGATGTGTATTGCTGTGAGGAAAGAGGGAGGGGGGATTCTTCCAGCAGCCCCCCTGTTAAGACTGTTTACTGATGAGAAGATAAGCACACCTGACCTGTGTGTCCATTGTTATTGGACAGTTTAACCCGCCCTGTTTTCCAAGGGTAGGGGGGAAATGCTTTGGAGTGGGATCTGTATAACATGTGTTTTTTGAATAAAGAGTCATTCCTGCTTGGAACCTGAAGACAGAGCCGTGTCTCGTTTTTGGGGTGGATTATTTGTATGGAATCCTTGTTCGGCTGATTGGAGTGTTCGGTAGCTGCCTTTGTGTTTGGGTATGGAATGTCCTAAACGACTTTAACCCCTTTCATACTCGGGGTGTCGTTACACTGGTGGCAAGCAGCGGGATCATTCCCACAGCCCAGAAGGACAGCTACAAGAGGACACAGGCCAATGGAAGCACAGTATGAACGGCTAAAGCGCTCTACCCTCAAGGACTTACTGGAGAACCGGGGCCGACCGGCCAACAACCGTAAGAAGAGGGACATTATCGCAGAACTAGTCGAAATGGATAGAGCCGAAAGACCCAGCATAACAGACAGGACACCCGAAGAGGCAAGTTTTGATCGGGCTGTTAAAATAAGACTGGCACATTATGGCCCTAACCCTACAGCGGAGATCATAGACCGAGTTATAGCGGCTGTGGATGCAAATTGGCTACAGCAAAGAGGTGCTGCAGCAGCGGGAGTCACAGCAGCACCAACTGAAAGGAGAAAGGTACATTTTGCTGCTTTTAAAAATTTCAATGAAGCAGAAGGGGAGATTGATGGGTACCTTGCAGATTTTGAACGGCAATGTGCCCTACACCGGGTGCCCACAGAGGAATGGGTTACCATTTTGTCTGGGAAATTGTCCGGCCGGGCCAGTGAAGCGTTCAGGGCCATCCCAGACAAGGATATTATGAACTATGGGCTGGTAAAAGAAGCACTTTTGGGCAGGTATGCCGTAACACCGGAGGCATACCGGAGGCGGTTCCGAGAGACGAGCAAGCAGACTGGAGACTCATATGCCGAGTGGGCATGCCGCCTACACCGCACGGCATCCCACTGGGTCGCTGGATGCCAAGCAGTATCCGGGGAAGAGGTGCTGCAGCTGTTCCTGCTGGAGCACTTCTTTGACAAGCTGTCCCCAGAAGTCAGAGAGTGGGTCCGGGACCGAAAACCTTGCACCTTGCCTGAAGCAGCTCGCCTGGCGGACGAATACACAGACGCCCGCAAACTGGATAACCATGTGGTCAAGACAACAGCTCGGGTGGATTATCGATCAGCGGCACCCCCTCCGGCTAGTGCCTACAAACCACAGTTGTACCGCCCTACAGAACCACCTCCAGTGGCCACTTATTCTCGGCAGCCCAGGTTCAACTCTCAGGACTACTCACAACCCCTCAGGTGTTTCGGGTGTAAACAGCTAGGGCACAAAAAGCCAGACTGTTCGTTGAATCCAGCCAGGCAGTCCCACTCGTGGAGAAAGCCAGCAGGGGGGAATCCCCGCACATCCATGCCTGCGGCTCACTGCATTGAGGAGGAAGAACGTTGGGGCGTCCTGCACGAGGCTGATCTAGTACAAGCAGCTAACCAGGACAACCGGCAGCAACACAGGCAGACCGTCCGGGTTAATGGAAAGGTAGCCAATGGCCTACGTGATACTGGTGCCACCATGACCCTACTACGGAAGAACCTCATCCCAGAGAGCCAACACACCCCGGGGACACTGTAGTCGTAAGGGTAGCAGGAGGCACCATTTTCCGGCTACCCGTTGCCCGTGTTAACCTGGATTGGGGGGTTGGTTCGGGACACGTGAATGTGGGGGTGATGAAGGATGTGCCAGCGGATGTACTACTGGGGAATGATTTGGCCCCCCTCATTTCTGCTTATGCCCCGATAGGCCCCGCTGAAGCCAACCGAGTGACTACCCGTGCCCAGATCCCCAACAGCATGATGGCGTGAGCCCAGTCACCCTGTCTTCTCTCCAGCAGCTGAAAAGACTACAGGGAGAAGGGCCAGTCCAGGCCTCTCCCCAATGGCGGGCGTGTTTTCCGAGAGAGGCAGAGGTTGGCTGGGTAAGTAATGATCTGTTTGGAACAATTTGTTTGGGGTACGGTGTGGATACCAGCATTAGAGGACTGGAACTACTGACTAACTTTGGAGTCAACCCGTCTGGGGTCTCCTCCTGTGTTAGTCTCCTGCCGAAAGGGGAGAAATGTGACAGACCTTGCCGGAAAAGAGGCTTTTGGAGGGGACTGAATGCCAGCCTCCTGCAAACCGATTATGGTCCCTGGCATTTGGGGGGACGGTGCTCTTTGTGAGCTGTATGCCTGGGGACCCTGGAGGTGGCGTTACTTTAGATTCAGGTCCATGTCCCCCAAGACACACAGACTCTGGAGACCCTGGGTATGCCATTGTGATGGGAGTCACTAATAGGGGCACAAGGTGAATGAGAACCCCACTATGATCTGTGCTAGTCAGAGACTCAATGCTGTATATATGTGTATATAGAATGTGTACTGTTTGCTGTGCTACTTTGGGGTGGGGCTGTATTCCAATGTTCTATTGTGTTTGTCTGCCTTGGATCACAGGATGTGTATTGCTGGGGGGGATTCTTCCAGCAGCCCCCCTGTTAAGACTGTTTACTGATGAGAAGATAAGCACACCTGACCTGTGTGTCCATTGTTATTGGACAGTTTAACCCGCCCTGTTTTCCAAGGGTGGGGGGGAAATGCTTTGGAGTGGGATCTGTATAACATGTGTTTTTTGAATAAAGAGTCATTCCTGCTTGGAACCTGAAGACAGAGCCGTGTCTCGTTTTTGGGGTGGATTATTTGTATGGGTTCCTTGTTCGGCTGATTGGAGTGTTCGGTAGCTGCCTTTGTGTTTGGGTATGGAATGTCCTAAACGACTTTAACCCCTTTCATACTCGGGGTGTAGTTACAATATGATTGGATCATATAGCTTTGGCTCAATTAGAAGAGCAAAAATTAGAGTGGAAAAGGGCCTCCTTGACGTGTGCCATTAGTGATCAGTAATGGGTCAGAAAGAAGGCCTGATGCTTATACTTTGGCACTGGGGGAGGAGTAGAGGCCTAAAATAGCTTGAAAAAAGCTCCCTGTGATGCCAAATTACACTAAAACTGCTTCAATGTACCTCCAGTGCATCCTATCAAACACCTTCTCTGTGTCAAGAGATATGAGCAGAGAATGTGCTTTATGGTGCTCTACCCACTGAATGAAATTTAATTGTACCACTTAGTGCCTTCTGAGGCCTGGGGATTAGTGATAAACCCAACTTGATCTGGATGGATAAGTTGCGGCATAAGTTTAGCTAGGCGGAAGGCAAGCAGCTTAGCGTATAGTTTTAAGTCTGTGTTAAGGAGAGAAATAGGACAATAGTTTGCAGGGGTCCTCAGGAGATTTTCCAGGTTTGTGAATAGTTACCATCACTGCTTCCAGGGATTCAGATGGGATATCACCTGTAATCATAAATCTATTAACAGAATTGCACAAGTGGGACTAATCTGTCTGGTCCTGGTGCATATGGAGAGAGAGGGATTTAATAGCCAGTTGTATGTAGTTCATTCTCAATGAACAGCTAAGAGAGTTTTAAATTGCTCAGGTGTTACTGACGGAAGCTGAAGTAAAGAGAGAAAAGCCTGAATAGGTTGATCAGTGGGTTTCAGGCCTAGAGTGGTGGTGTGGAGGTTGTACAGACGCGAATAGAAGGACCCAAAGCAATTAGCAATATCACATGGATTTGTGAGGCTAGCGTCTATTAGACATGGACTTTCAGATTGTGCTACCTCACACTTGTATTGGTTTGCCAGGACTTTGGCTCACTTATTGCCTTGAGCAAACCAGGTGTGTCTGAGCCTTTTAATGTAGTATTCAAAACATGCCTGGAGGTTCGAGCTAAAGTCGGAACGTAATTCACAAATTCGGTAACTTACTGCGTCAAAGTACCCCATGATCAGTGGGTCCTACACTATCCATAGACTGGGAGATCCTGCATCTCTAAACCATGAGAGCAATACACTCTTCTAAATGGGAGAATCTCATGCTCTCATGGTTTAGAGATGCAGGATCTCCCAGTCTATGGATAGTGTAGGACCCACTGATCATGGGGTACTTTGAGGCAGTAAGTGGGCTTAGCACCATATAGCAATATGGTGTAAGCAAATCCCCATATTTTTGATAATGTTTTTTGAAAATCTTTAGGTGTTTTTAAACTAGCCTTGCTGGAGGTAAATGTCTTTTTTGCATGTGTGCGCTGTAATATTTTCTTCCATTGTATGGTCTTATGGCTGCACCATCTTTAATGTATCTTTTAGGGTGTGCCCCCCAAATATCTTGTTTGAGAGGAACCAATGCCCCAAAAAGCTCAAAAGAGCTCAAAAAAGCTCACAAACGCATGAAAACATGTGAAAACTTTAGTTCCAGCTTTTTGTTTTGTTTATACAGTGGTTAAGAAAATACTAGGAGGGGTTTTATTAAAAATGCTTATGATCAAAAAAGCTCGAAAGAGCTCACTAAAAATGAGAGAAAGAGCACAAAAAATAACAAGCTTCTTCAAGCTTTTATAGACAGAAATAAAAGCTCAAACACCTGTAAAAAGCAGGTTTTTTAGCTACAGTGTGCATGAGCCCTAAGGGTCAAGTTAGGAATGAGTTGGTTTTCGTAGGTGACCAGTAGCTTCATGGGATAACCTCATGTATAGGATATTCTGTTTTAACTGAGGACTTCCGTCACTGATGCGATAACTTTGCATGCTTGTGAAGTCATTGCATAAATGTTGCTATATAGAGAGATTTTGACTAAAGGATTTCGTAGTGAGCCTAGAGATCTACTGCATAAGTTGTCCTTTGAGGTGAAAAAAATGCACGCCTGCCAGAATGTCTCTAGGTACAGAGGACGGCTGGTGTTTTGATATTTGGGTCCCATGGGCCCTATCAATAAGAATATCCTGGACCGATAGTGAGGGGATTAACTTACGAAAAATCTTTTGAATATAGGGCACACACTCCGCTGAGGTGACTGATTCCAGGACAATGCAAAACTTTATAGTGTTGCACCTAGAGCAGTCTTCCAGGTCAGCTACATTCAGGCCCAGTTGCTATAAGGCCCCTTTCGTGTTTATCACGGCATTATGCACTTTAGTGATATCACTCATGCGTTCAATATGGGCAGTATGATCCTCCAACTGCTCTACTTTATCATATATGTTGTTAATGGAGGTTCTGAGCCCCCCTTGTAAGTCAACTTGCAATGATACCAACATGGCTTTGAGAGAGTGTTCAGTGGCAGGGCTGTCTGTTGCTGGGGATGCTGCCAGAGAGTGAAAGGGCAGGCAGTGCTTCAGGTGCAGGACTATAGTCCTCAGCACCATGTTGTTACTTCATATAAAGAGGTTTAGAAGGGGAATGTGCTGGAGAGTTTGCAGCTCTCTTACCTCTGGCATTGGAGTTGCATTGGAGGCAGCCAACTCCATATCAGAGAGGGAGTTCTGGTCGGGTACAGGCTGCGTAGGCAGTGGTGTCTGTTCTTGGCTCTGCCACTCAGAACCATATTGTGTGGTATGCTGTGCAGGCCGCATGTAGAAGTTCATCAATCCTTGCAATCCCAGGGGCTTAGACCACTTTCAGGAAATAGACCAGTGACAGCCTTGAGGATAATCCTCCAGCCAAGAGGACTATTGTGCAGGTGATTGGTGCTCAGGGTTGCTGTAAAAGCCTGTGGAGAAGCGGAGCACACAGACTAGGCAGCCATTTCTTACTGCAGCCAGGCCATGCCCAACCTCAGGTATTTTTTTGTTTGTTTTTTTGTGTGGCATCACCCTCCGCAAATCCATACTAGACTCCTATCTAAGGTAAGGATCTGGTGTAGATTTTGGGGGAAAACTCTTTTTTTTTTTTTTTTTGCACAGTGCCATCGGTTGTTATGGTGCACCAATGACTATACGACTGCCAGTAAATGATGTAATCAGTTGCTAGGATGCAGGCAGCCACTCCACAGAGCATCTTTGGTTGCTAGGATGCATATGGTCTGTTGAACTGAGCAGCGTAAATCTTAGAACTTGATGGACAGAAATCCTTTGAAATGAATTATAGCATCAATATGGTTTTTTTATTCTGTCTATTTATAGTAGCTGTTTTCCTGGAATTTCGCTTTAAAGGGTTAGTTCACCCTTTCTGAAAAAATTAAACAATGAAGTAACACTAAATACCCTCGCCCCCCACCCCACCCCCAGTCCCTGCTGGACTTACCTCCATGGGTGATGAGCTGTCAGTGCTTACACAGCCAGTGCAGAAGTCCTGGGATTTTAAGTCACTGCTCTTCTCCCTCTTCTTTCTGCAGTGCTTCTAGGAAGGATCAGAGCAAGTCCCTGTGCTGGTGCTGACCAATCAGAATCACTGTTTTCTGTCACAGAAGCCCTGCAGAGAGAAGACAGAGAAGACAGAGAAGAGCGAGATTTCAAATCCCTGGACCGCTGCACCAGCTGCATGGGCACTGACAGCCTGACAGCTCATCACCCACAGAGGTAAGTACAGCAGGGACCGAGGGAGTGGGAAGGGTGTTCAGTGTTTGTTCACCTTTTGAAAAGGTGAACAAACCCTTTAAAGAAAAACTCCAGGAGAACAGCTACTGTAAAATGCAGACTTTCTTTTTTTTTGGAAAAGGTGAACATACACTTTAGGTAAAACACTGCTGAAAAATAGATATGTTTGCAGTGCAGTGGGACAAGGGTGTATAAATCAAAACAAAAGTTACATAGAATTACAGGGGATAAATGGGAGATTCAGAAAAATGTGGTGGGTATATGTAATGTTGTCTCCTGTATGAGAAGAAATACAGTGAATATGAATTTTCTTTGAAGAAAGGATTTACAAAAGCTCTGGTCATTTAAAATAAAGATAAGGCCTCTCCCATGTGCATATTCAAGATTATTATTATTAAAGTGACTTTGACACTGAAAAAATATATCTGCCAGCAGGCAGCTAGGGGGTTCAATATAATACTGCGCTCTTGAATAGTATTCTGTTGAGGTAGCATAACTCCTTCACGAAGGTGACATTTGATGTTGACCCTTGATGGAGCATTTATTTATTGTATAGAAATGTGAATGTAGACTGGTATCAGATATAGAGGAGCTGAGTTTAATTGGCTTTCATTAGCACTTTTACAAGTTCATGAAACAAGAGAATAGGTGAATGATTGTAACAATATGGCCTATATTTTGAGTTCATTTGCAGCTTAAAGACACATTTCAGGGACAGAGATCTGCACAGAGAAGCGTGTGTAACATTGAGATTATGATAAATAGTGCTGCACTGATAATTATTTAACAAGGGCTTACAATTTTGGAGCGTTTTGGAATGTAGAACTCTAAAGAGCTTTTTAGGTCACTGCAATATCACAAATCACTATGTGTGAGCGAATGATGTTACAGCTGTAAAAGCAATGTAACACTTGATTATTTAAAGCCTATGCAGTCTGTCAAGTTATCCTCAAATACTTAGTCTTGCACTTTCCTTGGCTTTTTATCCCAAGCAGTTTAAATTCTCCAGCTGTACTGTAATTGGCACTAGCAGTCTCAGGCTAATCCATACATTCACTAATCTATTCAGTGAAGATGTGCAGAGTTTGTCTTTCCACATTTTTATTTTTCCAGAAGTGTGACCCATGGAATTTACATGTTTGTTTTGATTTGCCACCAGCTTAATGGCAACTAATTTGCAGATATAAAAACACTGCATAGTCATAGGAATGTTCTAATATACAAGGAAATGTATAAACAGTACTACCTAATAATAGTTTTACCAAAGAAATGAAAACTTCAACAACTCTTTATTATTTCAGTATCTTCAGGGAGTGTAATGCCCCGTACACACGGTCGGACTTTGTTCGGACATTCCGACAACAAAATCCTAGGATTTTTTCCGACGGATGTTGGCTCAAACTTGTCTTGCATACACGCGGTCACACAAAGTTGTCGGAAAATCCGATCATTCTGAACGTGGTGACGTAAAACACGTACGTCGGGACTATAACCGGGGCAGTAGCCAATAGCTTTCGTCTCCTAATTCATTCTGAGCATGCGTGGCACTTTGTCCGTCGGATTTGTGTACACACGATCGGAATTTCCGACAACGGATTTTGTTGTCGGAAAATTTTATATCCTGCTCTCAAACTTTGTGTGTCGGAAAATCCGATGGAAAACGGAATTTCCGACAACAAGGTCCTATCACACATTTTCCGTCGGAAAATCCGACCGTGTGTACGGGGCATAAGAGCCACAGATACGTTTTTCAGGACCACATCCACTAGGTATCCGACCATCAAAAACAAAATTGCTAAGACTGGATGCACTTTTATAATTTAAAGTTTTACATAGGGGTTGATTTATTAAAACTGGAGAGTGCAAAATCTGGTGCAGATCTGCATAGAAACCAATCAGCTTCCAGGTTTTGTGTCAAAGCTTAATTGAACAAGCTGAAGTTAGAAGCTTTTTGGCTACCATGCAGAGTTGCACCAGATTTTGCACTCTCCAGTTTTAGTAAATCAACCCTATAATGTCATGGGATTTTAGAGCCAAGCTTAATGAACAAAGAAAAGACCCTCTTCCCCTACACATGTTCCCAATTTTTCAAACTTGAAGGCTCCGTTCACACCATGGTGTTCCGAATTGCGTCCGGAATCGCCGCAATTCTGACTGTTATTCTGAATTGCCAGAAAACACGAGATACACTTGCAATCCCTGTTACTTTTAATTGCACCTAAATCGCAGCTCTATTTAGCCATGATTGTCACCCGATGAATCGTGGTAAAATTAGGCAAACAGAATCGCGGGACGCCTGTTGCCCAAAAGAAGTTCCGGAACTTCTTTTTGGTAATTCCGCCCAGGATCCGGGATGCCATGGTGTGAACGGAGCCTCAAACAAGTTTAAATACCCTACATTAAGGAACTGTGGTCACTTGCCTCTTTTTCTTCTTACTAGTGCCTGTGGGTGAATTTCAACAACACTTTTACCTCATTTGTACTTAGGCGTACAGCCGTGGGAAGTGCTGTGTTTGCCCATATGGGATTCCATGCAACTACATACAGGCAGTCCTACATACATGTCAAATTGGGAGAAGTGGCTGTGTCCATGCAACCGATGCATACCAAAAGATATGAATGGGACCACCTGCATTCGGATGCACAGAACACTTGCATGCATTCTGTGTGGGTGGTTACAGCCCTTCACACAGATGTATGCCTTAAGGATGCCTTTAGGATGTCCATGTGAATGAGGTCTTACACTTTAAAACTTTGTGACTTAAACCACCAATCTAATGTAAAGTTTTATATTTCCTAATGCAGCCTTAGTGAACACAGGACACATTAAAACCTCACTGCCTGTAGTCCTAAGGACAAAGGCTTGTCTCTATAACTGCCTGAGCTCACAGGAAGAGGTTGGATCACACTGTACGTAATTCACCAAGGAACTCAAAATTTCCATCATGCACAAATAAGGGCTATCATACTGGAAATTAAAAATAAATAAATTGGAGTTTGGCTATGAGAAACCTGGTACATCTCTTTAATGATATTTTATGTTTAGATAGCAACATCATCAATGTAGTTCCTATGGCCATAGCAACAGAAAACCAAAAAACGAAATATAATCTGGACTATGTTAACTTCAGAGAGCCTATACCCAGTGTGGATGTTTTCTGCATACACCAGGCTACAGATTGGAAACTACCTGAGAGTATTAGGATGAACTAAATACTATTTAGTGTGGGTAATGAAAAAATAGTTATTAAGCTGTTGAAACAGTTCAAATGATTAATCTAAGAATTCAAGTTTTGGTTTTTGGAGTGACAGGTTTTTGCAATGTGCTGTTTATGTGATGCAAAAGAAAGATTTGAATTAAGTTTGTACCCAAGACAGAAGGCTTGTCACAATGGGTCTAGATGTGGCTTGCAGCAGGGGTCCAGTGCGTTCCTGTTCTCTGTTTCAAGGATGAATCAGGGCTGAATTTTTGGCTAAATTCGGCCCCGAAATGGTTCCCAAGACGCACAGGACTCCTGTGCAAGCCGCTCCACAGCCGTCATGGAGATATGCGAACCGGCTCCATAGAGAGCCAGTCACAATCTCCTTTCATGCAAATTGGATGCAGGGAACCAATAAAATAAGCCTTCACTGCCCTATGAAGTTGCAGCTACTGTAATGCAATTCATTCTCAAATTTCAGAAGCAGTGAAGTTATTCAAGAGAGGTCCCATCATTTTGCTTTCTTTCCCCATCCTGTGTACCTGCTCTGCTTTAAAGATTAGATGGCTTGCAGGGTGCCAGTTTACTGTTGGCAGGGGGAGGTGAGGATGAATTTCCCCAAAGTAGTTGCAGAAACAGAGGTTAATCTGGACTTATTATTCATTGGTAATATTATGAAAATAGTTGAATATCTTATACCCTAAATATAACAAAGACCAGTTTTTCTATAGTGCAAGAACTATGCAAACATGGTAATAGGTAAAAGGTAAAATAAGGTAATAATGTCTACGGACTGATTAACTACAGATTCTCTACTACCATCAATGCAAACTGCATTATTGGCAAAACAAAAGTGGTGTCTCAATTTGCAGATATGAAAGGGTGATTCCTATTTCTTAGAGGCTAAGTTCACCTTTAAGGGAAAAAAATGCTTTTTTTTTTTTTTTTTTTTGCAGGAAAAAACTTGCATTTAGTATTTTTCCCCGCAGGAGCCTGCAAAGAATTTCACCTGCGACCAATGGATCATGGGTGCAGTGCCAGGCTCCTGCACACACTCACTCCAGCTTTCTGCTTGTAGCTCTGCTTGTACAGGCTTTCTGGTAGAAAGCTGGTGGAAGGGTAAATCTACTAATGAGCGTGCTGATCAGCACACACATAATTAATTGAGAATGATGGCACAATGGCAGACGGGATTTGTTTTTTAAATATACATTTTTATTGAGGTAATTGTACATTTACATACAAAAGCACATAATCTGGATCATCTAGATCCCCTATACCAAAACAGTAACAAAGGTTGAGAGAAACATTCCTTTCCAATGTTTTGTAGATCATTATAGTTATGTCTTGCCACCTATTCAGACAAAACATTTATACTTAGGTGACCATTACTTCTCTTGGGCAGAAATCTACCCCAAAGCACAGCAAACCAAACATTAGAAACAAACAAAACAAAACAAGGAAAAAAAAAAGGGAGGTGAAAAATTAATAACCAAGTCTGTCCATTTCTCCAACAGTTCATCTGGGGAACTGTCTCCCCAAACCAGAGCCAAGTCATAAAGTAAAAAAAAATGATTTCAAGAAAAAACTATTTATTAAAAAGATCCCAGAGCGCCAGAGCCCAAAAAATCAGCCCAGGGGGACCATACGGCAATGTACTTCGTATATCATTCATGTATCATTCATATTTGCCGTTAGTTCCTCCATTCGCCTTACTTGATTCAGCTCAATTATCCTTAGTGTGTTCTAGGGTCTAGATATGATTATTCTCGCTGCAGAGAGGAGAAAGCAAAGCAGCCATTTCTAGAGTTTTCTAATATTGCATGCCTGTGACATAAGAACAAATTTTAAAGACAGTCTCCCAAAATGTTATAATCCAGGGACATGTCCACCATATGTGGATCATTGTGATTTATCCCCCCAGTAGCGCCAACACTTTTTGGGAAAGTTAGGTGATATTCTGTGAAGATTCACAGGGCATCTATACCACCTGGTTAATATTTTATAATTCTTTTCTTGTATATATGTTGAAAAACTAAATTTAAAGATTAGAAAAAATGACTTTTTCCAATCTTCTGTGGTAATACCATGACCCAATTCCCTCTCCCAATCGCTGATGTAATATGGCTCATTAGGGAATGCATGAGATAACAAGATATGATATATTTTTGAGATAAGTGTGAGAAAACTCCGGGAGCCCATTACAGAGGGATTCAAATGGAGTTAAATCCCTATGCAAGCGCTTGTTTAATTGGTGAGGGGGTCAAAGTAGTTCATTGTAGAAACCTGGTCGAAGATAGTCCCGGCGGAAAAATTCAGGGTTACCCATTATTGGAGTAAATGGGCCAGTGGTTGAAGAGATACCAAACTTTCGGATAGTGGAATCCCAAACTTTTAATAATGATAATGTCAAAGGTGAAAGTGCTTGTCTAGAGGGGCGTGATTCACGCATAATCCATGGAAGGGCGGTCAAAGGGATAGGTGTTATTTGTTAATAAATGGTTCTTCTAGGTATAATAGCCACCCTATACTTAGTTGACCACCACTGCGCCTCGGAAAGTCAACCTAAATAATGATTATTATCGGTTGGTATAGCCTAACTATAGCTGCCACTTAGTGAGTATAAACTGTACAAAAAATATTCAAATCTGTGACGTGAAAATGGTGTACTACACCCCACATGAAGAATTCAACGTGGCGCTATCTCAAAGAAAAAGTATATATTAGGGGCGTGGCCTGCTGCGGACCAGGATGGCTGCCTGAAGTCCGAGCTCCGCTCCACGGCCTGGATTCCAGCAACTCCTAGCTACCATCCTTCCCGCTGCTCACACTACATCAGCGGGGAAGGACTGGGGAAACCCTCGGGCACTCCGATGCAGCGGTACAAACCGCCAAACCCCCGCCGTCTCACCGACTACTATCCGACGGCCGCCGCTATGCAGAAGGCCCAAGATGGCGCCGATGGAAGCGACGGCACCCGCTCCAACAACACAGAGGGCCTGCCTGCCACCTCCTCAACACTCCCTCTCCATGGCACTGTGACCGCAGCAACAGACAGGGACAGCATGGACACACTCTCCCCTCCAGAGGATTCCCCAGGAGGACTGCAGCAAGACAGAGGTAAGAGGCTGGCTACCTCCCCTGCACATTCCCCAAACAAAGAACCACATGCAAAGAAACAGCTGTGGTCCCATATTGTTGCAGGGTCACACAGCGCCCAAAATACTCCCTCCCTGGCTGCTATACCTGTCACTGAAAACACAGTGTCTGAAGTAATGCTGAAATCTATGCTTCTCACATTGCAGCAAGATCTGCATAGAGAGCTCCAAATGTCACTATCCCAGATGCATGATAAAATAGACTGCCTAGAAGAACGCACAGATGCCCTTGAAGAAAATCTACAAGATTACTCTAAGGCACACAATGAACTGTTAGATGCTCATGAGCACCATACGGAAGAAATTCACCGTATCAAAATGAAAATGGCGGATTTGGAAGACCGCTCCAGGCGGAATAACATCAAATTCCGGGGCATCCCTGAATCGGTTAAACCGAACGAAATAACCCCCTACTTGCAACAACTTATCTCAGCCCTACTCCCACGCCTCAACGCCCGCGACACTCTAATTGACCGTGCCCACAGAATTGCTAAACCGTCACACCTCCCTGACGATATCCCCAGAGATATCTTGGCACGTATTCATTTCTTCCATGTGAAGGAACAAGTCCTCTCCGCCGCCAGATCCGTGACACCCCTGCCAGCCCCTTACAACAACGTCAAGTTATTCACTGACCTGTCACCGGCTACAATGGAGATGCGTAGAGCATTCGCCCCAGTGACTTCCATACTTCAACAAAGAAAAATAACCTACAAATGGGGCTTCCCTACGAAATTGCTGGTCACCCACCAACAAAAGATAGTGCCTATTCTCTCCCCGAAGGATGGCTACAAAAAGCTCACCAACTGGGGCTTTCTCCCCGTTGCCCCCAGAGAAGCGGAACAACCTACTCCTTCCTACAAGCCATCTGACTCCAGAAATATGGCGAATAAAGCTCCCAAAAAGACCTAACTTTGATCCAAGCCCAGCTCCCCAGATCTACATATATCCAGCCTGGGCGTCACATCTAGTTCTTTTCCTCACCACCCCTCAGGTTTACAGTTGTGCTGCGCACAAGTTTCTTTTTTTTTGTCTAAGTGTTTTTTTTTTCTCTGTTCTTTCCTCTTGATTACAGCATAGATTAATTGACATTAACTATAATTGTTTTCTAGAACTGCAGATTGTTTGTATTTCGCAACTGACTTTGGTAAAATAATTGTACTATATACAGCATTTAAGTATCTAACTGTGTAATTACTCTCACCAACAGTAGGTGGGGTCTCTCTCCCTCTGCCCAAGCCCTCATAGCCACAATACCAACATGACACTCTCGATTACCTCCCTCAATGTTAAAGGCCTAAACTCACCATTTAAACGCAATCTCTTATGGAAAGAAGCATTACAACAGCGGGCAGACATAATCTGTGCCCAAGAAACGCACTTTGCAAAACTCAAACAACCCCAATGTAGTCACAAAAAATATCCCCATTGCTTCTTCGCAAGTGCCCCTAAAAAAAAGAGAGGAGTAATGATTGCCATAAACGCAGCAATAAATTTCAAGCTTCATCACTGTGAAAGTGATGAAGACGGCAGATTCTTAATCCTATCAGCCACATTTGACAACCGCCCCCTCACTGTAGTCAACGTATATGCCCCCAATACTGCACACAAAAAATTCTACGCCAACCTCTTTGCCAAGTTGGCCCCTTACAGATCTTCCCCACTGGTAATTTGTGGAGATTTTAATGAAGTAATTAACCCTACCCTTGATACTTCCAACCCTGCGAGAAATAGGCCCTCAGCAATATCAAATATCCTCAAAAAAGAAGATCTTTATGACATATGGAGGTGCATGCACGATGAGGAGAGAGACTATACCTACTTTTCCCCCCCACACCAATCCTACTCCCGCATTGACCTATTCATCACAGACAAACACCTATTACAGGCCATCACAACATCTACTATAGGTACTATAACATGGTCTGATCATGCCCCAGTTACGATCAAAATAGCATCCCCCTCCCAAACCACTAGACACACGGTCTGGAGACTAAACACCTCCCTCCTCAACAACCCCTCCTTTGAGGCTCAAATACAATCCGAGATCGATAACTATTTTCAACAAAATGTCAACTCTGTAAATGACTGTGCTATTGTTTGGAATGCTCACAAAGCTTGTCTACGAGGTCTTTTCATCAAACTTGGAGCCCAGGCTAAAAAACAACACTCCTCTATAACAGAATCCCTCTTGAAACAAATCCGATCTCTTGAAACTTCAAACAAGAGATCCCCCACTAATACAACCTCCTCAGAACTAAAAAAGCTCAGATCCCAACTCAGCAGTCATCTCCACCAAAAATTTGATTATTTTATCAAACGATTACGTCTTCAGATATACTCATCGGCCAATAAATCAGGAGCATTTATGGCCAAACAATTCAAAAAACAACTTTCTAATAAAAAAATCTCATATATCACAAACCCCCAGGGCAAGCGCTTGTCCAACCCGCTAGATATTGCCAACGAATTTGGTAATTTTTACAACAAACTTTACAACCTTACGAAAACAGACCCCCATCCCACACCCACCCAAGATGACATAAAGAACTTTTTATCTTCTATCTCCCTCCCCTCGATCTCCCCAAAACAACTAGACTCTCTCACGACTCCCTTCTCACAAACCGAAATCCAAAAAGTAATAAACAACCTACCTCTACACAAAGCGCCGGGACCCGACGGACTACCCAACGAATATTATAAACGATTCGCCCAACAACTAGTCCCCCACCTATGCGACATGTATAACCAATTTGCTACTACAGGCATAATCCCTAGGGAATCTCTCGAGGCCCTAGTGGTTACCATCCCCAAACCAGGCAAACCCCCAGACAACCCAGCCAACTACAGACCAATTTCACTCCTCAACACAGACACCAAAATTTACGCCAAACTGTTAGCACAGCGCCTCTCCACCATCATCCCCCAAATTATTCACCCTGACCAGGTAGGATTTGTACCTGGCAGGCAAGCTTCAGACGGTACCAGACGTTTCATTGACCTTATCCAGTGGACAGAGCATAATCGAACGCCTTCTCTCTTCCTATCTTTGGACGCAGAGAAGGCGTTCGATAGAGTATACTGGCCGTACATGGAAGCAGTACTCCGAAAATTTGGATTATCGGGCACCTTCCTCTCTGCAATACTAGCTCTGTACACCCACCCATCTGCGCGCATTTGGACATCAGGGGTTGTCTCCAGCCCATTCCAAATCACTAATGGCACGAGACAGGGGTGCCCACTATCCCCCCTAATTTTCGCCATGATAATGGAGCCCCTAGCACAACTTATTAGATCTGACACAGCGATTACAGGTATAACAATCGGACAAACCGATCATAAAATCGGTCTATACGCAGATGACGTGATCATTGCTCTAACAAATCCAATACTGTCCCTCCCTGCAGTCCAACTAATCCTTGACAAATTTAGCACAGTATCAATGTACAAACTGAACCACAGTAAATCCCTAATGCTTAACCTTGGCCTTGACTCTCTAACCTTAAAATCCATTACCACTAGCTCCCCCTTTGCTTGGGCCTCCAACTCCTCTCTCCCATACTTGGGTATCCAATTAACGTTCCCAAGCCGAATGTTACTGAGAATTAACTTTGAAGACCTCCTGGACAAGCTTACTCATCTAGCGAGGGACCTGGGTAGGGTTCCAGCTTCCTGGGCTGGTAGGATAGCTCAGACGAAAATGTATCTACTTCCCCATGTCCTATATTTTTTCCGTACATTACCTCTCCCTCTAACGCAAAATCAAATAAAAAAAATCCAAGGAATCATCAACGGCTTCACTTGGCAACAAAAGAGACCTAGGATAAAAAAAGGCATACTCACAACTCCAGTTCAACACGGAGGACTGGGTGTCCCAGATATTCAAGCCTACCACCGAGCAACCATCCTGGACCAGCTGAAAACTTGGTGGTCAGACAAACATCATACAACCTGGAAACAAATCGAAACCAACCTACTACCCACGGATCCTAAAAACTTCCTAGCCGCACTCTGGCTCAACCCCCATCCCAAAAGATACCCTCTTGACACTATTACATCCGCCACAAGAATTTGGACTTCAATACTACAAATCAAAGGAGGGATATCAAAAGATACTTTGACAGCAATACCCACTGAGGCATTACACCTCGTCTCCCCGGACTTACCTCTTTCAGAATGGACAAAAGTCGGCATCACCCATTTAGGTATGCTCTTTTCGTCATCAACCCTCCTCTCATTTGAGCAATTAAAGCAAAAATACGGACTATCCAAACACACGTTCTTCCTCTACCTAAGGATCAGGTCTAGCCTATCAAAAATTTCCTGGACAACCTCAGACGATGTCTCACTCCCAATACTCAAATTCTACAATACAGCTATACCCACGTCCAAAGGAATTTCGTTCATGTACAAGCTTCTCACCAAACCAACTACTAATCATCTGGCGTCTTCCGTACAGTACTGGTCCTCACTATCAGACCAACCGGTTTCAGATACACAATGGCTAAAGGCCCTCACATTGCCCTTACGTCTGTCGCACTGCATTAATCACTGGGAAGCAACACAGAAACTTTTTCACAAATGGTACTTCACCCCAGAAAGGTTGGCGAAAATCTACCCGAACACCTCCCCGACCTGTTGGAGGGGATGCACTCACGTTGGATCTCTCTCACACATATGGTGGGAATGCCCACCAGTTAAAAATTTCTGGAGACAAATACACAACCTAATTGAAGCTATGTGTGGTACATCCCAATCTTTGTCCCCGCTTGACCTACTCCTAGGACTCTCAATTCCAATGATGCCCACCCATCAGCAAACAATACTCACACATATTCTCATTGCCGCAAGACTAACAATCGCAAGAAAATGGAAATCAACAGACCCGCCAACTCTTAAAGATACCATCAGCATACTTAACCAACACTTTCAGATGGAATTCTCTTTTGCCAAAGCCAACATGTCCATCAAGCGCTTTAACAGAAACTGGCACCCTTGGATTCTGGACTCTAGAAGCACACCACTGTCGTAACAGTCCAGCCTCTAAGAGGCCAGCTTATATACCACCCCCCCTATCTTATTACAACCTCTCGGACACTTTACTAAAACATGTTATATAGGTTACAATGTCACACCGTGATATAGGTTGTGCACAGGTGTTCCCCCCACTCAATACTTAACCTATTATTACAGGAATACTTTATGCTACCATAGTTATTTGTAGTATACTTGTTTACTTTCTGTTCTTCGATTATTTTTGCCTTAGATCAATCAAAACTACACTTAAAGTGGTGTTCCACCCATAAAACATAAAATGGTTTACTGTGCTGGAAATCCATCATAAATAACGAATTGGATAAAAAAAAAATTTTCACTTACCTTGTTTTCCTTGTTGCTATGTGGTCTTTCGAAATCTGCCCCTTCTCCTGCCTGGGCTGAAGACGTCACTTCCCTCATCTCCACCGTTCGCTAGTGCTCCTGGGAGATGTGTGTCACCATTTCCCATGAGGCACTAGGCAGACTTGAGGGCTAAAATCGCGTTATTTTAAAACCGGAAGTGACGCGATTTTATGTGTATTCCGGCGCCATGTTTGAAATGGGAATCCCTTTGTTTTCATCTGAACAAGGGAACATGTGCTAGCAGAGAGAGAGTGAGCAGCTGAGGAGAAGGACGTGTGCCGAGGAGCTCCAGCAAACAGCAAAATCGGTTGCTTTTTCCTTATCAGCATTTATAAACCAACAAAACGTAAGTAATACTTCATTTTTTACCTTGGTGTATTTATTTGGTATATATTTGTCAAAAGCTTTAAATTATATATATATATATATATATATATATAATTTTTTTTTTTTTTTTTTTTTTTTTAATAGCGTTCATAATATTATTTTTTTTATTTTATTACCAAATTTGTATTAATGAGTAATCATTTAATCGCAGTTATATGTATGTCTTAGTGTTTAAAAGTGATTTTCTATTCCCTTTAATGTTTTCTTTTATTTTATTTTTTTTGTATTTTTTTTTTTTTTTTTTTTAAGCGATGTATTTTTGTCTTGATACATACGTTTTAATATTTTTTTTTTACATGCTCTTTTTATTTTTTATTTTATTTTTTTTTTATATTTAGCATATTTTTTTATATTTTATATTCCAGACTAATTTCATATCCGATACTAAATACAGTGTTCTTTTCCAAGAAAAATAACAAAGTGATTCAATTGGCAGGTAAGCATTTTTAAAAAACATATAATATTCTTTTTTTTTTTTTTTTTTTTTTTTGTGTTGTTACAGTACCTATTTGCGATCTAGTCTACTCTATTCCACCATTTCTCATTCACTCCTAACTTCTACCTTCTTGCTCAAACCCTCCCACCTCCCTGCTCACTCCCTCCCACCTCCCTGTTCACTCCCTCCCACCTCCCTGTTCACTCCCTCCCACCTCTCTGTTTACTCCCTCCCAACCTCTTTGTTTACTCCATCCCACCTCTCTGTTCACTCCCTCCCACCTCCCTGTTCACTCCCTCCCACCACTCAGTTCAATTCTACCCACCGTCCTGCCCACTTACTCCCACCACTCATCTCACTTGCTCCCACCAGCCTGCCCACTTGCTCACACCACTCATCTCACTTCCTTCCACCAGCCTGCCCACTTGCTTTTCCCTAGACAGCTCACTACCTTCCACCAGCCTGCCCACTTGCTCCCACTAGCCTGCCCACTTGCTCCCACCACTCAGCTAACTTTATTGCACTATCCTGCACACTTGCTCACACCAGCCTGCCAACTTACTGCCACCACTCCGCTCACTTCCTTACACCAGCCTGCCCACTCACTCACACCAGTCTGCCCACTAGCACCCACCACTCTGCTCACTTCCTTCCACCAGCCCGCCCACTCACTCACACCAGTCTGCCCACTTGCACCCACCACTCTGCTCACTTCCTTCCACCATCCTGCCCACTTGCTCCCACCAGCCTGCCCACTTGCTCCCACCACTAAGCTAACTTTATTGCACTATCCTGCCCTCTAGCTACCACCAGCCTGCCCACTTGATCCCACCACTCAGCTAACTTCCTTGCACCAGCCTGCCCACTTGCTCACACAACTCAACTCACTTCCTTCCACCAGCCTGCTCACTTCCTTCCACCAGCCTGCTCACTTCCTTGCACCAGCCTGCCCACTAGCTCCCACCAGCCTGCCCACTTGCTCCCACCACTGCGCTCACTTCCTTCCACCAGCCTGCGCACTTCCTTCCACCAGCCTGCGCACTTCCTTCCACCAGCCTGCGCACTTCCTTCCACCAGCCTGCGCACTTCCTTCCACCAGCCTGCGCACTTCCTTCCACCAGCCTGCGCACTTCCTTCCACCAGCCTGCGCACTTCCTTCCACCAGCCTGCCTACTTGCAACCACCACTCAACTCACTTCCTTCCACCAGCCAGCTCACTTCCTTCCACCAGCCTGCTCACTTCCTTCCACCAGCCTCCCCACTTGCACACACCACTCAACTCACTTCCTTGCACCAGCCTGCCCACTTGCTCTCACCACTCAGCTAATTTTATTGCACTATCCTGCACACTTGCTCACACCAGCCTGCCCACTTACTGCCACCACTCAGCTCAATTCCTTCCACCAGCCTCCCCACTTGCACCCACCACTCAACTCACCTCCTTGCACCAGCCTGCCCACTTGCAACCCACCACTCAGCTAACTTTATTGCACTATCCTGCCCACTTGCTCCCACCAGCCTGCCCACTTGCTCCCACCACTGCGCTCACTTCCTTACACCAGCCTGCTTATTTGCTCACGCAACGCATCTCACTTCCTTCCACCAGCCCGCCCACTTGCACCCACCACTTATCTCACTTCCTTGCACGAGCCTGCCCACTTACTCACACCAGTCTGCCCACTTGCACCCACCACTCAGCTAACTTTATTGCACTATCCTGCACACTTGCTCACACCAGCCTGCCCACTTGATCCCACCACTCAGCTAACTTCCTTGCACCAGCCTGCCCACTTGCTCACACAACTCATCTCACTTCCTTCCACCAGCCCGCCCACTCACTCACACCAGTCTGCCCACTTGCACCCACCACTCTGCTCACTTCCTTGCACCAGCCTGCCCACTTGCACCCACCACTCTGCTCACTTCCTTGCACCAGCCTGCCCACTTGCTCCCACCAGCCTGCCCACTTGCTCCCACCACTAAGCTAACTTTATTGCACTATCCTGCCCTCTAGCTACCACCAGCCTGCCCACTTGATCCCACCACTCAACTCACTTCCTTGCACCAGCCTGCCCACTAGCTCCCACCAGCCTGCCCACTTGCTCCCACCACTGCACTCACTTCCTTACACCAGCCTGCCTATTTGCTCACGCAACGCATCTCACTTCCTTCCACCAGCCCGCCCACTTACTCACACCAGTCTGCCCACTTGCACCCACCACTCTGCTCACTTCCTTGCACCATCCTGCCCACTTGCTCCCACCAGCCAGCCCACTTGATACCACCACTCAGCTAACTTCCTTGCACCAGCATGCCCACTTGCTCACACAACTCAACTCAACTCCTTCCAACAGCCTGCCTACTTGCACCCACCACTCTGCTCACTTCCTTGCACCATCCTGCCCACTTGCTCCCACCACTCAGCTCACTTCCTTCCACCAGCCTGCCCACTTCCTTACACCAGCCTGCCCACTTGCACCCACCACTCAACTCACTTCCTTGCACCAGCCTGCTCACTTCCTTGCACCAGCCTGCCCACTTGCACCCACCACTCAACTCACTTCCTTGCACCAGCCTGCCTATTTGCTCACGCAACGCATCTCACTTCCTTCCACCAGCCCGCCCACTTACTCCCACCGGCCTGTCAACTTGCACCCACAACTCAACTCACTTCCTTGCACCAGCCTGCCCACTTGCTCCCACCACTCAGCTCACTTCCTTCCACCAGCCCGCCCACTTGCTCCCACCAGCCTGCCTACTTGCACCCACCACTCTGCTCACTTCCTTGCACCATCCTGCCCACTTGCTCCCACCACTCAGCTCACTTCCTTCCACCAGCCTGCCCACTTCCTTACACCAGCCTGCCCACTTGCACCCACCACTCAACTCACTTCCTTGCACCAGCCTGCTCACTTCCTTGCACCATCCTGCCCACTTGCTCCCACCACTCAGCTCACTTCCTTCCACCAGACTGCCCACTTCCTTACACCAGCCTGCCCACTTGCACCCACCACTCAACTCACTTCCTTGCACCAGCCTGCTCACTTCCTTGCACCAGCCTGCCCACTTGCACCCACCACTCAACTCACTTCCTTGCACCAGCCTGCCTATTTGCTCACGCAACGCATCTCACTTCCTTCCACCAGCCCGCCCACTTACTCCCACCAGCCTGCCCACTTACTCCCACCAGCCTGCCTACTTGCACCCACCACTCTGCTCACTTCCTTGCACCATCCTGCCCACTTGCTCCCACCACTCAGCTCACTTCCTTCCACCAGCCCGCCCACTTGCTCCCACCAGCCTGCCTACTTGCACCCACCACTCTGCTCACTTCCTTGCACCATCCTGCCCACTTGCTCCCACCACTCAGCTCACTTCCTTCCACCAGACTGCCCACTTCCTTACACCAGCCTGCCCACTTGCACCCACCACTCAACTCACTTCCTTGCACCAGCCTGCTCACTTCCTTGCACCAGCCTGCCCACTAGCTCCCACCAGCCTGCCCACTTGCTCCCACCACTGCGCTCACTTCCTTACACCAGCCTGCTTACTTGCTCCCACCGGCCAGCTCACTTAATTGCACCATCCCTGCCTACTTGCACCCACCACTCAGCTCACTTGCTCCCACCAGCCTGCCCAGTTGCTCCCACCACTCGGCTAACTTTATTGCACTTTCCTGCCCACTTGCTCCCACCAGCCTGCCCACTTGTACACACCACTCAGATCACTTCCTTCCACCAGCCCGCCCACTTGCTCCAACCAGCCTGCCCACTTGCTGCCACCACTCAGCTCACTTCCTTGTACCAGCCAACCCACTTGCTCACACCACTCAGCTCACTTCCTTGCACCATCCTGCCCACTTGCTCCCACCAGCCTGCCCACTTGCTCACAACACTGATCTCACTTGCTTGCACCAGCCTACCGACTCACACCAAACAGTCTTCCCACGCTCACTACAATCCACCAACTGTCTCTATTACAAATCACAATAATGATCAATACCACCCACCATACTGCTTACTATAACCCAATTCCTCTACGAAGTCTCCTCTCTCACTGCCATTATTTTACATCTATCATACACACTGCTTCTCTTCCTCCTAACAATCACCTCTTACTCCCAACCATTGTGTCTCGAATCATTGCAAATGTTAAATATTTATATTTGTTTTTTTGTATTTTCACTAGATTTATATTTCTTCTGTTATTTAGGTAATACAGATCCTGAGGCACTGTTATTGTACACCATTCATCACATTTCTTTACTTTACAGTCCAGGTAGGAATAATTTTTTTTTCGTTATATCCCTATAAGCATATTTTTAAGATTTTTTTTTTTTTATTATGTATAATTTTTTATGATAAATTTAATTCTTTTTTATTTTTCTTTCTTATTCTCTAGATTGCAAAGACAATTGGATTTGATTTTTATCAAAACCAAGCTAAAGGGAAATGTATATTATATTATAATGTTGAATATATTTATATCTGCGATATGTATTGTTTTTTTTATATGTTATATTTATGTTTTTTATTCTTGATCTTTTCTCTCTACATAGCGCCTCTCTCTTTTTTTTTTTCTATTGGTCGGTATTCGTTTGTTATTTTTCTTTATTTTTCATATTATTACTCTCCTTTTCTGGTTCATTTGTTCATCTGGCTATCTTTTCTCTCGTTATGAAATAATTATATTTTTAGACCACTACACCCTATAAAGTTTTTTAGGGGGGGGGGTTTAGAAGTCCTTATTATCTTTATAATGGTTATTTATTGTTTGCTCTTCTTTTTTTTGTTTCCCAACTCCCTTTTCTCTCTATCTCTATTATTTTTTTAGTTTAAATTGCTCGTTATATTTTACTTTTCAGACTCGCTATTCTCTTTCCTTATGGTACACTTTATCTTCTAACTTGACCAACTGTTTTGGCTCACTCATTTCTCATTCTCTCTTTTGATCTTCTATATTTCTTTGTCTTTTTCTGACTTTGTTTTCTCACGTGATCTTTCTAATTTTTTAAAGCGGAGTTCCACACAAAAATGAAACTTTCTGCTTTTTATAACCATTCCCCCCTCCGGTGTCACATTTGGCACCTTTCAGGGGGGAGGGGGGTGCAGATGCCTGTCTAAGACAGGTATTTGCACCCACTTCCGGCATAGACTCCCACGGGAGGCTATGCCTCTTCCCGTCCCCACTGCGCTGTCTGCTGGGACACACACGGGTCCCAGAGACAGCGGGGACCAGTTAGGAAGCGCAGCGCGACTCGCGCATGCGCAGTAGGGAACCCCTCACCTAGGATGGCGGCGGCAGCTGCCGCTGGACCCTGGGACAGGTAAGTGGCCATTTATTAAAAGTCAGCAGCTGCAGTATTTGTAGCTGCTGGCTTTTAATTTTTTATTTTTTTGGCGGTTTAGGTGGACCCCCGCTTTAAGCAGTTGGATTCTGTTGTTCTTGATTGCTCAACTTTAACGTTATTAGTCTCTAGCCTATTTGATTATCTAAAGGTTTTATTTTAATGCATAGTTCGCGATTTTTTGTGCTATCGCTTGCTCTTCTCTACTTTTATTTCATTATATTAATTGCTCTTTTCTCTTTCGCTTTCTTTGGTTTGGTCTTCTCTCTCCCCCCCCCCCCCCTTTTTCTTTTACTAGCTTTTCTCTCGAAGTTTCTTTTAGTCGCTCAAATCTATCTTTTGTTTTCTCCTAGGGCTCTTTCACACGGACATGTACGAGTGTAGAGCCCCCTCTGCTAAGTGGGGGATTGCTCCGTGGATCCCCGCTGAGCAGGCAGATGACAGGTCTGTCTCTGCACACTGTGCAGGGACTCTCCTCTATGGGGGATCAGATGATAACGGAATATAGAGTCCGTCATCACACGATCCGATCCACAAAACCAATTGAAATGTAGGTTTTTCCTCACTTTGGCCCCTTTCACACAAACGATCCGTTATTGGCCACCTGTCAGTTTTTTTGGGTGGACCTGAAAAGACCCTCCATAGACCTTGATGGAGCGTTGGAATTCAGCGCTGACATGGCCGCTGACATCCGACCAGCTCTGATCCAAAAAAGTGTAACGTAGGAAAAACCTAATCACCCGATCCGCAACGGACTGTGCGGTCCGTCATCACCCCATCACTCATAGGGGAGAGCGGCACTCTGACAGGTTCGTTGCTGCACAGTGTGTAGCGACGGACCTGTCATCTTCCTGCTCAGTGGGGATCGGCGGAGCGTCCCCCACTGAGCAAGCGGATGTTCAGGGGCGGATCATCACTGATCCGCCCGTGAACATCACTGATCCGCCCCATGTGAAAGAGCACTTACACTTTTTCTCATGGGAGCGGCTCAGATGTTAGCGGACATATCACTGCTGACATACGATGCTCCATAGAGGTCTATGGATGGTCCGCTCAGGTCTGTCCAAAAAAGAGAAAGGCGGACCTTTACGGATCGTTCGTGTGAAAGAGGGATTACTTTTTTTTTTAATTTAGTTTTAATAAAATTTAATTAATTTATGTCTGCCTTGCTCATCTTTACTTCGAAATCTTTTTCTTGTTGGCTTTTATCTATTTTTTATTATTTTAGCTAGCTATGTCTTCTCGGCATCATTCATCAATCAATCGCTATTCTGACTCTATCATAATTAGTTTAGCTTTCTCTTATCTCTTTTTTTTTAAGTTCACTCTCTATCAACTGTTCTTCTCTCTTTATATTTAGTTTTTTAATAATGTTTTAAGTTGGTTGGTTTAATTGGTTGGTTTAATTATTTATGTATTAAATTGTATATTTAGATATATATTTTTAAGTTTAGTTATTTATTATTATTTAATTTATTATCTCTCTCATTTTTGCTGTACAAATATTTTTAAATATTGTTATTGAATTAATAAATATAAATATATTGCATTTAAAAATTAATAAAATATACTTTAATTTATCATATTTAGTGTTTGTATTTTTATATGTCTTTTTATGTTCATATGTTGATATTTACATGTTACTTTATTTTATAAGTTTTTATTTATTTTGCTTTGACATTATACCGTTTATTTAAAATTTTTAAATATAATTTAACAGAAGAATTATAATTTTAAATTCTATATTTAATATCAAAAAAAAAAAAAAATTAGACAATATATACACTTTTGAGTTAATACCTATATAGATTTAAAAAAAAAATATTATAAAAATATGTATATTTTATAATCAAATCCAAAAATTGACCAATAACAGTTTTATTACATAATTCTAATTAGTCACGGTAATATGAAAATTTGGAGCGTGTATAATTCCTTTTATACTTATTCAAAATTTGACATCAAAAAAGGTAATATATATATTTTTTTTTTTATGTGTTTGTTTGTAAACGTTTGTCAGTGTGTTTGTGTGTTTTTACGTATAAGTATGTTATTTGTGTGTATATGTGTATATATGTGTGTGTGTGTGTGTGTGTATTTTTTTGTGTGTATGTAGGAATAGATAGAAATAGAATAAATGATTACATATACTTTACATAAATCTATGTATGAGTGTTTGTCTATCTATCTAATTTCTATATATCAATAATTATATATAAATAACAAATAAAATATATATATATATATATATATATATATATATATATATATATATATATATATATTTATATTAAATTTATTTTTATTTTTTTAACTTAAATTATAATAGATATAATTGAAAATGGTTTTTATATATTCTAAATTAAAATAATATTTTTCTACTTTTGTATTCCTAGAAATGCCGAGCTGCTTTGTACCGAATTGCTGCCATTATAGTGGTAAATTATCTAGTCCACCAAATATAACATTGTATCGTTTCCCAAAAGATTGCAATGAAATCAAAATTTGGTTGGAGCACACAGGCATGGAACATTCTTTGATTGATAAGTTTTCTGCGCTGATATTGGCAGACAAAAGAGGAGATTCTTTTCGCATATGTTCCCAACATTTCGCATCAGATTGTTTTTATATTGAGGGAACAAGAAGAAAATTAAAAACAGGATCAATACCGACTATTTTTACAGCGATTCCAACAACATCCAAAAGTTATGAAGAAAAATGGGAAAATAGACTGTCAAAAATAGCTCGGAAAGAGTTAATGATGTCGGCCAGTTCAACATCTGCTTCATTTTACCCAAAAACATGCAACTGTGACTGTCATAAGAAAAAAGAATCTAATACAGTGACAATGAATGATGTTGGTACGCAAACAGGCATGTTTGATTTTCCATCTTTTGAATCAGATGAAACTTACATTAAAATAGCGGACGAAAGATTAGTCAATTTAGATCATTCGTATTTTGAGCCAGAGTTAATGCGACCACTTGATGCCTCAACACCAGACTTTCATTCAAAATCAAAAAGTCTCCGATCTTCAAAAATTTTGGAAACTTCTGATACAGAAGATTTGGATCCATTGCTCCCAACATCACCTACAGTATTTGATATTCCATCACAAACTGGAAATAAAGAAAAGGCAATTCCTGCTACTGATATCGAAAGTCCAATCGCTGTCAAAAAAAGAAAACTGGCATATGAAGAAGACACAAGTTTTCACTTATCTGATTTTGACACCCCTCAAAAAAGTGACTACACGTTAAATGAGAGTGTAATTGACACACAAACTGTAGAAAGAATTAATGATCCTGTTAACTTGGTGAACGAACAAAAATTTATTGTATTCGAAACTTGTCTCGATACATTGCTTTTTCAAATGCAATGTCCCGACCAGACATGCTTTTCTAAAATTAAGACACTTGAAAAGAAAATAGTTGGTACAATGCTGTCTGTCTTTTCTACCTGTACTGCATTGCATCGCTTGAAACTTTGGGAAAGCCAGCCAAAGATAAAAAATTACGCTGCAGGTAATATTTTACTTGCAGGCGCAATTTGTTTGTCAGGTGGAAGCTTTCTAAAGGTTAAAGAAATGTTTAATCTTAGTGGAATAGTGATGTTTGGAAAATCGTCCTATAACCTAGCCAAAAAAAAGTATATTTATCCTTCCATTGATCACAGCTGGAAGGAAAATTGTCAAAAAGTGAAAGAGGAATTGACAGGAACCTCGTTATTCCTCATCGGTGATGGACAATGTGACAGCCCCGGGTTTAGTGCAAAATACACCACATATACGTTTATGGATATCTATTCAAAAAAAATTGTGGATTTTGAATTGGTGCAGGTGTCCCAAACAACATCCTCGGTTGCCATGGAAAAATTGGCCTTTACCAAAAGTCTGGACAGAATACTGGAAAATGGATTTGATGTTCAGTTTGTAGGCACTGATAGGCACACGGGAATTCGGAAACTATTGACTACAGCAAAATACGAAAAAATAAATCATCAATTTGATATTTGGCATTACGTTAAAAATTTAAAAAGGAAATTGATGCAAATCTCCAAAAAAAAAGATTTTCGTCCAATTAAACCGTGGATTGGAGCCATATTGACCCATTTCTATTGGTGTAGCAGAAATTGTGATGGAAAAGAGGATGTTTTCAAAAATCGATGGGAATCTCTGCTACATCATATAGTAAATGAACATACGTGGACAGTTGGAGAAATGCAACATCATTGCCTACATGATGATCTCAGTATTCATTGTCCAAAGATTCCATGGCTAAAAAAAAACACACCTGCATTCGATTCATTATCTACAATTATAATGGACCCTCAAATAGATAAAGATCTAAAGCATCTGACATATTTCTGTCAAACTGGTACTATTGAGACATACCACAGCATGATGCTCAAATTTCGACCTAAGAGGATTCATTATAAATATGATTCCATGGAGGCTAGAACCCGATTGGCTGCATTGCAACACAACTTCAATGTTGGAAGAAAACTTGCAACAGTCAAAAAAATTGATGACAGTGGTGAGGTGTTTCAAGTGGAGCGGAAAAATTTAGAGTTCCCTAGAGGACGGAAAAAATGGATAGTTAGAAACGTTTACGAAAACATGTCTAATGAACATTCCAAAACTATTTTAGGTAACATGATGGCTATCATAGAGGGAACCTTGATTAGTACATGGAAATCTAAAAATGTGCTTTTTCCCAAAAACATTGCCACAGAAGAAAGGCCGGAAACCAGTGCTGCAATAGCAAAGCACAGAACACGATTTCCCATTGTTTAAGATATCTTATTTTTTTTATGTGTTCTTTTATCTACGGTACATACATCTTTGTAATTTTGTTAAAGTTTATGGTTTTAAATGTTATCGACGGTTGAAAAATAAATTGGTTTATAGTGTTTGCACATTGAACTTGGATATATATTTTTTTTAATTCAGTATATACAATTTTTTTATTTGCACTAAATCTAAAAATGTTATTAATAAATTTAATTTTTTTTATAACAAAAATATCAAGAAAATGAATAAACATTAGCAGTAAATAAAGCACACACTAATTATTTATAGAATAAACTTTTATTTAATAATAAATAAACAAAAATACACAAAGTTTAAAATTAACCATAAAAATAATTAATTTTTTTATTTAATAGAAAGCCATTTCAGAAGCATCATAATCATTTGAGTAAAGAAATCCAACATATGATCCATTTGGATCAGGAAAAACATGTCTCACTGCATTAACAGCACAAGAAGGTATAACCCTTCTGTTTCCCTTTCCTAAAATCCCATAAATCCAAGCGATGAACATTCGATATGCTGTTTTACGTAATCTCCTGGAATAAATAAAACAAACATTTAAAATTATTATCTAAAAAAAAATATTTAAAAAAAAAAAAAAGTCATGAAATTCATAAATATAAATATTATCAGCTTACGGATTTACTCAAAATAATCTATATTACAAAAGAGAAAAAATACATGAAAGATAACTAATGACCTGTTGTTATTGGCATCTACAATCGGGATATTATCCAGATGAATCGCGATATTCGCTATCCTCACATGTTCATGGTGCACAATTTGCGAAATAAATGTATCTGCCTGCGTAATGCATTGATGTCCCTCTGGTATGCAAGCATCAACCGCATCAACTTCACGGCAACAGATCGACTCAACTTGTGTGGGCATTTTTATGCACCTTTCACACGAACACCAATTGGTATTGCCTATTCTTTCTGTTTCGGTTACTTCAGTGTCTTCTGTTGAAGATCCATCGCTAGTCGAGGATATGGTGGGATTATTTGGGAAAGCCGGATCATTTTCTGGTGCTGGATACCTAGCCCAGATTTTCTTTATAAGCAATCTTCGCTATGAGTAAATAATAAAAACAAAAAATTATTTTAGAATAATTTATTTTTGTATTAATTACATTTATTTATTTTGAACATTTAGCAAACAAGCATGTTTTGATCATCAGTTATGTGATGTGAAGAGGCTTTGATGATGTATACTAAAAGAATGCATTGATTGTCAACAATAAGGCGGGACTGATGGGCACCGATGGCCTGCACTGAGAGGAACTGATAATACCGCATTGGTGATCACTGACAGTCAGAAATGGTGTGCACTGTTACGTGCAACTGGTGGTCAAATTGAGGTGTAAGCGATAGTTAGCATTGAAGGTCACTGCTGGGCATTGACTGAGGGGCAATGATCAGCACTAGATCTTGACCGGGATAGGCAGCTGTGAAAGGTGGCAATGAGGAGTTTAGAATTTATTGTGCACACAGTTTTCGAACGGTGTGCACTGATTTGAGTCAATGTGGTTAGTGGTGGCCACAGATTATGAGGAAACATTTTTTTACCTCTTGGGGACGAAATCACCCTGCCAAAAAACTGCTTAGATAAATATTTTTATACTCATGCTATCAGCGTGAGTCTAACAATAATAAAATAAATATATTTTATAATCACGTGATCATCTGTCATGTACTTACATGTGATCACATGGCAAGGGGCCGTGATCACCCAAGTTTCAGTGATTGGTTCATAAATTCTTATTTTTTAATGGTTGAATTAAGACACCAGTCAATCCATTTATATATAAAGGAGGTTGGTTTTTGTGTCTTAAATTGACGCTATCCCTACCGACATTCTTCACTAACAAAAGTTAGAACACAATAGATCAGGGGTGTACTAACATTTTTCAAAGAGGGACAGATTTTATTAAATGAACATGCGTGAAGGCCGACCGTTTTGCCTGAAATTCTATGAACCATAAAAATTTGGTCTAAGTGTGTTCGTGCGAGCACTAATACACTGCCCAGCAAGAATTCTCCTGCCTTTGTGGCTGTGTGTGCGTTAAAGAGATGAGATTGGCCGTGTTATTTGGATATACCCTATTTATCGGCGTATAACACGCACCTGCACTTTAAGAGGGAAGTTTCATGAAAAAATAAATTAATATTTTTAATAAAAGAACTGTGAAGCAAAATAAGGGACAGTGCCCATCAGCAGATCCTCAATTACCATGAATGCAGCACCCACCATTGACAGTAATGAACCCACCATTGCCAGGAAGGCAGGACCCACCATTGCCATGAATGCACCCACCATTGCTAGTAATGCACCCATCTTTACCATGAATGCAGCACAGACCATTGCCGGGAATGCACCCACAATTGCCAGTAATGTACCCACCATTGCCAGTAATGCACTCAACCATTACCATCAGCGCAGCCCTGTAGGGCACATGGAGGGGGTATGACGAGCGCCAAAGATATCCTACAGGAGAATCTCCTGTTTACACAGCGTCCTCTTTAAGAAAAAGTCCCGCCTCCTTTGATGGACAGAACAGTCATCCAATGGCAGCGCCGGAGACGGGACTTCCTATTACAGAGGCAGCCGTGTAAAAAGGAAATAGTAATATTGTGTGCACTGCGCTCGTCCCGCCTCCTCCCTCCGAGGCAGCCAGCCTATATATCTTTTGTGGCCCCGGTGCTGGGCGATCGTCGGGGGCCACAAAAGATATACATGTTTAGATAACCAAGCGGGTCGTTCAAACCCGGACTGCGTGCCGTCCAAAGTCCGCGGGCTGGACTTTGGACATGCCTGCAATAGATATACTGCCAATTTGGAGAGAAGCCATCAAAACTACAAGCATGAGATAAAATTTTACATCTATAGAGAGATAGATTATATATATATATATATATATATATATAATCTATCTTTAGATATACGGTAAGTGAGATTTTCATGTATATTTTTGTGTGTGTGTGTGTGTGTGTGTGTATGTATATGTGAATATACAACCATAGAAATCACAAAGAAATACACACATATGTGTTGATGAACTGCATTACATATAAATTAGACTTACTTTTTCCTCCTGAGTCAATGGCATTGGATTTTCTAGGTTTGAAGATTCTTCAACAGCAGGATTGTCCTAAACAAGTAATAAATAATAATTTATAGTTGATTAGGTTGATATTGAAATTAGAAAAATTTTATAAATAAGTTAAAAAAAATTACATATATTAGAAATATTTTACTTACCATGTCAGTCGATTAAACTAAAGGGATCCAAAAATATTACTTTTAAATATTCTCGAACGATAGAAACT
>JBBGZY010001443.1:600000-935000 GCA_037952925.1 Lithobates clamitans
ATACAATTTTTGAGCAATTTTTAGGTATTTAGCCAAGGTACCCCTGAAGAAACCTCAAGGCACCCTGGTTAAAAATAGCTGGGCTAAATGACATGACATGTCATCCAAAAGTACTTCAATAGACATTTGCTTTTGGAGTGAATTGACTTTCCTGAACGAAAACACTCACTTTTAGAAATTCATTTGTTCGATCCTTCAAAATGTATCATCACTGCTGTCGAAAACTCCACCAATGATTAGAAGATTGAACAAATCTTCTTTAAAAAAAAAGGACATTTTCGAATTCTGCTAGTGTATAGACAGCTCTAGATAATTGTTATAACAATTGTCACCCTCGGAAGATTTCACCTCTATTCCTCTTTCAGTGACAGCTACAAATGTAGCATTTCCCTTTCAGTCTCAACGACAATGGTCACCAGGACAAACAAACAGATTAATCTCCCTAGCAGGGGCACAGACCACTATTAAAACGAAAAGGTTTCTATCCTCTAGCCACTCTAATACTAAAATAAAAGTTTGGCTTTAAATAAAATTAATGTATGGTGCCTGCTAATACTTTTACTACGCAAAGAAACCTATACTGTGCACCTTAGCAGCCACAAAAGCTCTGGCTTATAATTCAAGCTGAAGTCATGCCTCCTGCCCTCTCACAAATCAAAAAGTATCACTCGAAAGACGTCTCATAGATTTGTGGTGAAGTTATAGATTAGCTCAGAGATGGAACTGAATTCAGTGCCTCTAGACTTATATAGCCCTACACGTTAGTACCACTCAGTACAGGGTCCAGCCATTGCATTTTTTTCAACCTCTCCTAAACTTTGGCAGTGGGGCTAGATAGTGCATCCGTGTGGTTCTACCTATACAAAACAGCTGGAATTGAAGGCCAAGGACTAAACACCCAGTGCGCATGAAGTTTAAAGGTTTTCAGTTTAATAAAATGAGTTCAGACTCCAATCAGTATCAGAAGGAAAGCACTAGGATGGCCAATGTGGTGACACTGCTGCTATACAGAAATACAAAATTATGTGAGCAGGATAGAATAGCAAAGCTAGTTTTCATTAAGTTTATAGCTTAAAGTAGAACTAAAAAGATATTTTTTTTGGATAGAGTAGACAGGGAGGAAATCTTCCAGTGGAGACACTAATTTTAGTGATGTGGGGGTCTCCAAAAATTCCCTTAATTTGCAGGGATTTCCTCTCTTCTTGTTTGGCTATGGGACAAGAACTAAAAGGAAATCTCTGCAATGGGACACAGATGGTGAAAAAAAATTGACAGTGGTTATACCATTCACTTGCTCTATTCAAAATGTAAGATAAAAAAAAAAAAATAAATAAAAAATGTTGCCTATAATGAACTTATCTGAATATCTGAACAAGCCAGATATTTTTGACCACACACTTGAATGCGGCCAAAATATAAAAAATATATTTGTGAGTTGTTAAGGTTACAATCTGCTATGACATGGTTAAAGACCTAGATTGCAAACTCTGAAAGAATTGTGTGTTGGAGTTGGGTAGAATATGTGCTGACTGCCTTTGACAGACACAATAGGCAGTGGTGTACACATTTCAGAAGTCGTTCTACAGGTTTGCCCATCATCAGTATTCATGAAGTCTTCATCACAGAACACAAGCATATCAGCCCTTAAATGGAACACAAGCTAATTGTGTACAGACAGTGATTCATTATTCACTGAATTACCTGTGCTTTAATTAACATTAGGCCCAAGAAAAAAGAAAAGGAAAAAACCCTGTTCCTTACCTTAAAGTCGTACGCTGATTGCTTTATTACCTCCGGTGCCATCCAGAAAGGGGTGCCCACAAAAGTATTTCTCTTGATCTGTGTATCTGTAAGCTGCCCAGCGACACCAAAGTCAGCCAGCTTAACGTCACCATTTTCCGATAATAACACGTTGGCAGCTGAGAAATAAACACCATATAGTTAACACAATCACTTATCTCATCAAACTACCTATTGCTCATGCCAATGCTATGCTTTTACCTTTGATGTCTCTGTGGATCTTCTTTTCTGAATGTAAATAATCAAGTCCTTTTAGTATTTCCCTTAGTATTGTAGCAATCTGTGTTTCGTCTAGCTGACCAGGCTCGAGCTGACATAGAATAGACAACAATCAATAAAGAGGTGGAAATAAAAAAAAAAGTGTGCTCAGCACGGAATATCATGAGAGCAAACCAAAATACTGTCTTATTACATTATGGGTAGATTTAGATACAAGTCTAAATCTCCTGTTCCTCTGAAGCCCGCTCTGCGTTTGGATGGCTCTTCAGAGGCTGACAGGCAGTGTGGAAGCGATGCAACACCTCCTCACTGCCGTTTTAACCTAATTTTTGCCAACAAATACGCCACGGGGTGTTTGTGGCACTTCCCTATTTACTTGAATATGCAACATTTGGCAGACTTGCTACATGTTGGGTAAACTTTTGGGCTTCACCAGCTGCATGTAACCACCCCCATCCATCCATCCACTCAACCGCATGTCTAAATGAAGCCTTATGCATTTACAATAGCCATAAAGCAAGTAATAAATGCGTAAACATAGCTGTATACAGTTTTTATCTGTTGTTAAGTCTGTCCACATTTTATAGTTTGGAATCCCACCATTAGTGTTAGTGGATAGTCCCGGCTTTCTAATACGTGACTGTTCACTCGCGTTTTGCTTGAATACTCCTATCATATCTATGAAAAATCAAGACATCAATTGTCTTTAGAGGATCCAATCAGAAAAGAAATGATTGTACATACTGGGAATTGGTGATAGTCTTGACTTTTCTTCTCTTTTTCAAACAAATTATGTTTTTTTTTAATTTATATTTTATTTAAGGGGAGAATGCATTTAATGTCGGGGCCGCAACATTTGGCCGAAGAAAGAATTGAACATGACAGCACAAAAAAATGGTTAAAAAACAAACAAGTAGAACAGGGTCTAGAAAAGGATTCACAGGGAGCACCAGGATGGATGGCGGTCTCTTAAAAATTGATAGATGGAGACAGAAACAAAATGATGCTTTTAGTAAAAAAGGGCTTTGCACAACACAACACACCATTTTGTCAGCATTGGGTACCACAACACACAAGTGGTTTATTATTTCATTTCCTCTGATTTTTTCTTTATTTTAGATGGGTAAATATTAAATACTACATATAGACCATTGATAATTACATATCCAGCCAGCAGATGACTCTTTCCAACTCATCTGCTCGATTTTTCTGAATTCCAATTGAGTACATGAAAGAAAACAGCTAATGCACTTTTGCCTCCTTTTAGAAACGCCATAATGTTCTGCAGCAGATGTGCAACCCGTATTTTAAGCTGAGCTCCACAAATTATTTGTATTACATGTTTACAGTGGGCCAGCTTGGCAAAATGTGGGTATGCATATTTCATACCCAATGGAATGCTGGGAAATGACTGTAGTAGTTGGTGCTACTCTGGTGATAGAACTTTCCTGGATGGTTGCAGCTGTGCGAGTGGTTGTCCCACTTCAAGGTGGTTTCTGATTGGCTGAGGTGGGGGAAGAAGAGTAGTGATATCACGGTCTCCACCTTGTCAAATCAGAAAACACCATCACAGCTCTTTTTATTGTTTTAGAAGTGTGGGTGGTATACAAGGTGACAGTTTTTAGCAGTCCTTCCAAACTAACCAAACGGTCTTGAACATATATTTTTCTTCCTTTCAGACATACTAACACTTTATTTAGTAACAAATACCACAGACCACGATCATGGTAGCCCTTAATTCCAATAATGTCAGGCAGTAAAATCACAACCAAGCTTGAGCCAAGAAAGTAGAACAGCCACCATCAACTTTCAGCAAGCTGTCCATCTAAAAGTCTACTTGTAGACAATGATTAATTGCCTCTGCAAACCAATTTATAGGTCTGCAGTACATTTGTTTTCTTTAGATGTCATCTGATTAGTGAACTTAAATAATCAGCTACAGCTACAATCGTCAGAAACGTGCAGTTTGAGAGGATGAAAAGAATACCTTTGAGAAGAACTGTGAATTCAGAAAGATTGTTATGATAGATTTATTAAACAGGTCACACTTTGGATTAAAAAAATAACATTTAATTATACACACCAGATCCAAAGCAGATCCTCCTCCGAGGTATTCCATTATAATCCATAATTTTGTATCCTACAAAAATAATCCACATTAAACATCATATGCAATAATCATTATTACAGTCTTATACAATGCCTAATTTTATAGATGTTAATTTCAAGTAATAAGAAGTGCTACAGTAATTGCATGGATAAGCATGCCAATTTTTGATTTCTCTAGAGTGACATAGGTCTCACACACTGCCTCACTTAAAGGAGCTGTCTAGGCAACATACAAAAACAAAAAGACATTTCCAAGGGTTACCATCATAATGAGACACGCATGTTTAGGATGAAAGGTCCTGATTTAACGGAGCTCTCCACACCTGTCAACCACCATAGTACAAGCAACCATACATCACAACGGATTCACATGGAACAAAATAAACTGCAGAGGCATGGCAGGCTATGGAAAGAAAACTATCATGGACAGGGTAGCAGAGAGCATCTCTAGGAATAAAATACATAAAACCTCTCAATCTGTGTTTAGAACTTAGATTAGTTAACTTCAAGGAAAAGTATTACAAGCTAGGAAGAGCAGCCCGTTAGGTTTATGCTCACTTTATTTGGTTCACCTGTAAAAAGCAGTTCCACCATTTTCCCTTTTAAGCCTCAGGCTGGGTTCACACTGGTCCGACAAACGCTCCGACATTGGGAGCTCATGTCGCATGACGTGTGAAATGTAATGTTTCCCTATGGGAGCCGTCCTAACTGGTCCGACACAAGTCGTTCCGACTTTAGAAATGCTCCCTGTACTACTTTGGTCCGACTTTGATCCTACTTCAGCCTATTGACTATCATTGAAGTCGGATCAAAGTCGGATTGCCGTCTCGCATGATCCGACTTCGGCACGCGACTTGTGCTCAGATGATCTTGAGGGGGAACTCCGCGCCAAATTTTAAATAAAAATCCGGCATGGGTTCCCCCTCCAAGAGCATACCAGGCCCTTGGGTCTGGTATGGACCTTGAGGGGAACCCCCTACGCCGAAAAAGCGGCGTGCGGGGGGTCCCCCCAATCCATACCAGACCCTTATCCGAGCACGCAGCCCGGCCGGACAGGAATGGGGGTGGGGACGAGCGAGCGCCCCCCCCCTCCTGAACCGTACCAGGCCGCATGCCCTCAACATGGGGGGGTTGTTGCCTTGGGGGAGGGGGGCGCGCTGCGGCCCCCCCACCCCAAAGCACCTTGTCCCCATGTTGATGAGGACAAGGGCCTCTTCCCGACAACCCTGGCCGTTGGTTGTCGGGGTCTGCGGGCGGGGGGCTTATCGGAATCCGGGAGCCCCCTTTAATAAGGGGGCCCCCAGATCCCGGCCCCCCACCCTATGTGAATGAGTATGGGGTACATCGAACCCCTACCCATTCACCTAGGGAAAAAGTGTCAATTTAAAAAAAAACACTACACAGATTTTTAAAGTAATTTATTAGACAGCTCCGGGGGTCTTCTTCCGACTTCGGGGGTCTCTCCGGTTCTTCTCCGCGCTCTCCGGGTCTTCTGCCGGGCTCCTCCTCTCTCTTCTGCTCTTTTGCCGCTCTTTTGCTAAAGAGGAGGAGCCTGGTCTTCAATCTTCTGCCTTCTGCCCTCTTCTCCTGATGTTGACACGACGCTCTCTGGGGCTGGAATGCACTCTGAGCGCTCCGCTCTGACTTATATAGGTGGTGACCACGCCCCCTAATGCCGTCACAGTCCCTGGGCATGCTGGGACTGTGACGTTTTAGGGGGCGTGGTCATCGGGTGATGACCACGCCCCCTAAAACGTCACAGTCCCAGCATGCCCAGGGACTGTGACGGCTTAAGGGGGCGGGGTCACCGCCTATATAAATCAGAGCAGAGCGCACAGAGAGCATTCTAGCTCCAGAGAGCGTCGTGTCAACATCAGGAGAAGAGGGCAGAAGGCAGAAGGCAGAAGATTGAAGACCAGGCTCCTCCGCTTTAGCAAAAGAGCGGCAAAAGAGCAGAAGAGAGCGGAGGAGCCCGGCAGAAGACCCGGAGAGCGCGGAGAAGAACCGGAGAGACCCCCGAAGTCGGAAGAAGACCCCCGGAGCTGTCTAATAAAATACTTTAAAAATCTGTGTAGTGTTTTTTTTTTAAATTGACACTTTTACCCTAGGTGAATGAGTAGGGGTACTATGTACCCCATACTCAATTCACATAGGGTGGGGGGCCGGGATCTGGGGGCCCCCCTTATTAAAGGGGGCTCCCGGATTCCGATAAGCCCCCCGCCCGCAGACCCCGACAACCAACGGCCAGGGTTGTCGGGAAGAGGCCCTTGTCCTCATCAACATGGGGACAAGGTGCTTTGGGGTGGGGGGGCCGCAGCGCGCCCCCCTTCCCCAAGGCAACAACCCCCCCATGTTGAGGGCATGCGGCCTGGTACGGTTCAGGAGGGGGGGGGGGCGCTCGCTTGTCCCCACCCCCATTCCTGTCCGGCCGGGCTGCGTGCTCGGATAAGGGTCTGGTATGGATTGGGGGGGACCCCCCACGCCGTTTTTTCGGCGTAGGGGGTTCCCCTCAAGGTCCATACCAGACCCAAGGGCCTGGTATGCTCTTGGAGGGGGAACCCATGCCGGATTTTTACTTAAAATTTGGCGCGGAGTTCCCCCTAAAGATTCATACCAAACACAGTGCCGGGCATTGGCGGGGATCCAAGTCGGATCCCCGTTCATTGAAAGTCGGACACATGCCGGCTTCATGTCGCAGGGCAAAGTCGGATCCAAAGTAGGACGGCTGTCGTGTCGCACCAGTGTGAACCCAGCCTCAAGCACACAGGACAATTTGCAAACTCTCCTAGAAGCCTTTCCTCCTGGCAGCAGCGTTTTGGCAGCAAAAAAGCCTGACGATTGTAAAAGCTTTTAGGCGCTTTTACAAGCGTCAAGAGCCTGAGGGTCAATTAATTTATTATCTAGAACAATATCTTATTCTGGCCACTGAAATGAATTAATGCTCAAACACTAAACACGCCTAGTGTTTGGACATGTTTAGCAGCGTCAAGCGTTTTTTCTGCCCAAACTCTGCTGCTTCTGGACGCACTGACAGTGGGGTTTTTTCCTGCCTCTAAAAGCCTCTGCCACTAAATGCTGCTATAAACCTATGCGTGCATGGACACAGGGAAAAAAAACAAAAAAAAAAAACAAACAAACAAACAAATGATGCCCCTAGAAGCAGCTGCAAAAAACGTCCAATGAGGCCTTAACATCAAGTGACCTGAAGCCACCACTGTGGCTGTGAGTACCAATGCTGATATCAGAAGTCTGTAAACTCTCCTGGGGCTAGAACCCAAGAACCAGAGCTGATGAAGGTAAAAAAAAAATAAATAAATAATATCTAACTTTCAGCATCCTACATATTACATGACACAAATAATTGCCATTATCTTCCCTCCCTATTGTCCTCTTGACTCAAAAAGGGAGATTTTACTTAAAAGAGAAGTATGGATTTTTTTTGAAGAATCATACTGGATGCTGCATCTGTCCCTTCAGCCCACTGTCAGCTGAAAACGGGTCACATGAGTGCAGAACAATCTGCAATCCTGGGATCCACAGAAGTATAGCCAAACGAGCTGTAAATATTTACTGCAGAAATAGGGGTGCTTACTGTGCGCACTGTATGAACTGTATACAGTCTCAGCTACATACAGTTGTTTTCCCCAACAGTGCGACAGGAGCTTCCCATCCCACGCTCTTAATAATAGAGTCAAGCTGAGTGCTGCTCAGCCATTTACAGGAAGCTTTGTATTAAAAGAATGGATACAAAGCTTTCTCTGATTGGCTGAAGCGGAGATGTGGGTGGATGATGTGGGAGGAAGCTTTGTATTTATACACAGAAAACAAAGTTTTCTGTGAATGGCAGAGCAGCTCCCTAGAGCATACAATTGACCTCTACATACCAGAATTGATTCTAAAACAATCTATTTTAGCCTAAATACTGGGCATCACAGGAACCATGTAAATTGATAACATTTGAGCTGCAAATCAAATAAATACAGTGCCTTAAAAAAATATTCATACTCCTTGAAATTTTCCACATTTTGTCATGTTACAACCAAAAACGTAAATGTATTTTATTGGGATTTTATGTTATAGACAAACACAAAGTGGCATATAATTGTGGAGTGGAAGGAAAATTTAAAAAAAAAAAAAAAAAAAAAAAAAAAAAAAGTTTTATCAACAAATATAATATCTGTAAAGTGCGCATTTGAGTGACATTTTTGCCCATTTATCTTTACAAAAAGTAGCTCAAGCTCTGTCAGATTGGATGGAGAGCATCTGTAAAAAGCAATATTCAAGTCTTGCCACAGATTCTCAATTGGATTTAGGTCTAGACTTTGACTGGGCCATTCTAACACATGAATATGCTTTGATCTAAACCATTCCATTGTAGTTCTGGCTGTATGTTTAGGGTCGTTGTCCTGCTGGAAGGTGAACCAATGCCCCAGTCTCCAGTCTTATGCAGACTCGAACAGGATTTCTTCTAAGAATGACCTGTATTTGGCTCCATCCATCTTCCCATCAACTCTGACCAGCTTCCCTGTCCCTTCTGAAGAAAAGCATCCCCACAACATGATGCTGCCACCATGTTTCACGGTGGGGATGGTGTGTTCAGGGTGATGTGCAGTGTTAGTTTTCCGCCACACATAGGATGTTACTTTTAGGTCAGAAAGTTGAATTTTGGTCTCATCTGACCAGAGCACCTTCTTCCACATGTTTGCTGTGTCCCCCACATGGCTTCTCGCAAACTGCACCTGGGATTTCTTATGGCTTTCTTTCAACAATGGCTTTCTTCTTGCCACTCCTCCATAAAAGGCCAGATTTGTGGAGTGCACGACTAATAATTGTCCTGTGGACAGATTCTCCCACCTGAGCTGTGGATCTCTGCAGCTCCTCCAGAGTTACCACGGGCCTCTTGGCTGCTTCCCTAATTTAAAACTCTCCTTGCCTGGCCTGTCAGTTTAAGTGGACGGTCATATCTTGGTAGGTTTTCAGTGCCAAACTCTTTCCATTTTCAGATGATGGCTTGAACAGTGCTCCGCGAGATGTTCAAAGCCTGGGATAGTTTTTTTTTTCCATAACCTAACCCTGCTTTAAACCTATCCACAACTTTATCCCTGACCTGTTTGGTATGTTCCTTGGCCTTAATGAAGCGGTTTGTTCACTAAAGGTTCTCTAACAAGCCTTTGAGGGCTTCACAGAACAGATGTATTTATACTGAGATAAAAGTACACACTTTTTACTAATTGGGTGACTTCTGAAGGCAATTGGTTCCACAAGATTTTAGTTAGGGGTATCAGAGTAAAAGGAAGAAGAATACAAATGCACACCACACTTTTCAGATATTTGTAAAAAAAATTGTGTTGGTCTATCACAAAATCCCAATAAAATACATTTACGTTTTTGGTTGTAACATAACAAAATGTGGAAAATTTCAAGTGGGTATGAATACTTTTTCAAGCCACTGTAATGTATATGGTAACCTAACAATATTTCAGTTTTGACTTCACTGGGAGTCTGCCCAATACAAGGACCCACTTAGGGTGGCCATAGCAGCACCTATTTATGTGTTGCTTTTCGTCTGTGTTGTAGGCTCCAACACTGTCATGTTCCAGTCACTAACCCAGGACTCACATTGCAGTGTCATCCATGTTGAATCCCTGGCATCATCTATAGTGTATTCCGTTTAAAAAAAAAAAATAAAAAAAAAATGATGTGTACTATTGTGTAGCATTGCAACCAAGCATAAGTTATAACATGTACCCTATGTGCCTACTCCAGGAAGGGTAGGTGCCTACTTCAAGAGAAAGATGGTTAGGGGTGGAGGTGGAGGTAGCAGTGGTGAGGGGAGGGGGTGGAGTTTACATCAAGCTGGTAAGTATTAAATAATGGAAAAAAGATTTAGTCTAAATGAATCTGGTCAAAACATAAAATGTATAAACCCACCATCTGCACCCCATGGTATCTAAGCATTAAAAAAAAAAAAAAAAAACACACTGGCTATTGATATCTTCTATAGAAAGATATTCATTTATTTCTAGTTTTATGGCATATTGTAGGCCTATTACAGAAATGAAATTGTGCCTCACAGTAGACCTATTCTTTAATATGGGTAGATTTGATGATAAGTAAAGTAGGATTGATTGAAGAATGATTTTAGCTAGAAAAAGGCGAGGGAGTTAGGGAAAGAATACTGAGACTATGATGATGTACCTGCACTTTGTCCTCTTTCTGGGCAGTTTAAATGTGTGATAGTTTTTTCTTATATGCAAAAAGATGACCAGTCCAGGGGGGTATCTTCCCCACCTCCCTTGAAATAGCTTTGGCTCTTGTACTTTCTATCACAAACTCAGCATGGCCTTTTAAATAAATGAATATGCTCACTTCATCTGGCAGTAAGTGGAACAAAAGATGTCTCTTGCATGCTCACATTTATTTTAATAGCATAGTTAGATTCCTACCAGGAACATGTTCGTGTTGTTTCCTGTTCACATCGAGAACAGTGTTCCATCTGCATTTCTTATTCGGAGACAGAATTGTTAAATTTTTTGTTTTGTTGTGGAGCTACTCAATGGGCTCCTTCAAGTAACCAAGTAGCCCGCTCTTTTCAAATTAACAACCCTTACATAGAGGAATATAGATACAAACCTAAAGCACATTGAAATGGTTTATCTAAATCGAAGAACATTTCTTAATATAAATTTCATTTTATTAGCTATAATTTTTTAAAGCAGGGAAAAGCTGTGCAGCAACACCCTGGAAATGACAGGTCACAGTGATGTCTCCACCCATGCCTTCACATTTCATAGTCACACCTTTGTACATTTACTTCATCACCGGCTTAGTACTGACGTCTTTCCTCTTGTTCGGTTCTTTTATCAACAGCCAAAGAAAGGTGTGCAGTTGTGTTTAAAAAAAACGGAATGCTATTTGCTGCCCAAAAAAAAAAAAAAAAAGCAAGGATCATATTTTTGATAAATTTGCCTATCAGTTAGTGCACCTTATTTTGTTCACAGTGGGGGCGATTTACTAAAACTGGCGCACACAGAATCTAGTGCAGCTCTGCATAGTAAACAATCAGCTTCCAGTTGTGTTTTTGTCAAAGCTTAATTGAAAAAGCTGAAACTGATTGGTTACTATGCACAGCTTAATACTTACATTAGAACAAAGACCTCCAGCGGCATGCTGTCACCAATGAGAGGGCTGACATCTTCCCCAGGTCTTTATACCGGATTTACAGACTCCAGCTGTGTAAGGCCCCCTTTCACACAGGTGGAGGACCATTCAGGTCCGCCTGTCAGTTTTTTAGGCAGACCTGAACGGACGCTCCATACAGGTCTATGGAGCGACGAATGTCAGTGGTGACATGTCCGCTGACATCCGACCCGCTAAAGTGTGACGGAGGAAAACCCTACTTTTGCGTAACGGATGAAAACGGACTCTACAGTCCGTCTTCATCTGATCCCCCCTAGAGGATAGCGGCGCTCTGACAGGTCGGTCCCTGCACAGTGTGCAGAGACCGACCTGTCATCTGCCTGCTCAGCGGGGATCGACGGAGCGATCCCTCGCTGAGCAAAGCGGAGCCCGTACACGGACACGTCTGTGTGAAAGGGCCCTAAGTGAATGGCTGGAGCCGCGATAATGTCACTCCCACGCATGCGTGCCGGAGCCCGTTTCTGGCATTATGCTCCATGTCGGACCTTCAAACCGCATGTGCCTGTAACGTCACCAGCTACATCCAGGGTGAATATCTCCTATACGGTGCAGTTTTAAAGAGATATTCATTTTATCTGCAGATAAGCCTGATTATAGGCTTAGCTGTAGGTAAAAATCACAAAGCGGGCTTTACTACTGCTTTAAGTTGAATTTTCAAGCAAGTTTTGGATAGATAGCATGCATAGGGAGGGAATAACTTCTCCCCCAATATTCTTTACAAGCGTTTCCTATTTAAAATTGCAAGTTCATTTTTAAACCAAAAAAAATCTACCACCCCACTTAAGGCCTGTACATACCTCCCCGAAGGCTGCGGCCTCCTGCGCCGTTTGCATCCCAGCTAGTAAACATTTGCCAGGTTGCCTGTGCCTGAGCACTAATTCTCCAAAGACTTGAATTGGATGTTGCTCCTGCAGTACAGATACGGCCCATTTGAGTCTATGGGACCTTCTTGTGCAGGGACAGCTTCCATCAAAGCCTAAAGACACAGGTGTTTTCTTTTTAATAGATTCCTTTCAACACGTAGGGAGAGTGGAAGGTAGCGTGAAGTCTGGACCTGAAATTGCAAGCAAGGTCAAGCTGCATAGATAATCAGACCTAACCTCACAGAGCCCTCTAATTTTCTTTTAAGGTACAGCATATCTAAACTCAAAAACAAAAAGTAATATATTGCAACTTAACAGTCGTTAGATGTGGTGGCTGCATTTGCTTTCATTTTTCAGGCTAAGATCATTTGAAGCAAGTACAGAAATGATCTTGCCAGAAATGCATTGTCTTTGTCACTTTCTGTCAGCTGAAAGGGCAGAAAAAACAAACCTTATCCATGTAAAGGAGATAAACAAAGCCAGGCAAATTTGAAATTTAGCTTAGACAACCACACATACCTCCATAGATACAGCAGAAAAATTAGTGCAGCAACAAAAAAGGGACAAGTACGCTACTCACAGGATAAAATTGAAAAAGCCTGAGAAAAAAAAAATGCTCCCCCACATCTAGGAATGGCAAATTGCAAATTAAAATGTTTGCTTTAACCCCTTCCCGACCAGCCACCGCAGTTGCACTGCGGCAGGTTGGCTCCCCTGGGTGAACCAGCGTAACTGTACGTCTGTTTGCCTTTTGACCACTAGGGGGCACCTAAAAGAAAGATCTATTTGCGGGGAAAAAAGGATATCAATTTTGTTTGGGCACCACGTCGCACGACCGCGCAGTTGTCAGTTAAAGCGACGCAGTGCCAGTTCGCAAAAAATGGCCTGGACATTGAGCAGCCAAATATTCCGGGGCTGAAGTGGTTAAAGTGATACTAAAATCATTTTTTTTTTTTAAATAACAAACACATTATACTTACCTGCTCTGTGCAGTGGTTTTGCACAGAGCAGCCGATATCCTCCTCTCCTCAGGCCCCTCCCTCTGGCCGAGTACCCCCACAGCAAGCAGCTTGCTGTGGGGGCACCCGAGCCGAGTCACTGCTCTGTGTGTCCATTCAGACATGAAGCCCCAGCCCCGCCCCCCATCGGTTTACTTACTTTGATTGACAGCAGCGGAAGCCAATGGCGCCCGCTGTGTGTCTCAGGCAATCAGGAAGGAGAGTCCCGGGCAGACAAGTCTCTCATGCAACATCGCTGGATAGAGATGGGGCTCAGGTAAGTATTAGGGGGGCTGAGGGGGCTGCTTTACACAGAAGGTTTTTTATCTTAATGCCTAGAATGCATTCAGATGAAAAAAAAACCTTTTCCCTTTAGAAACACTTCAGACCCCTTTCACACTGAGGCTGGGGGGGGGGGGGGGCGTTAGCGGTAAGGCGCCCCTTTACCTCTGTTTTGCCGGCAATATTCGGCTGCTAGCGGGGCATTTTTAACCCCCACTATCGGCCGAGGAAAGGGTTAATAGCGCCCAAGAAGCGATTTGCAGGCGCTTCGGCAGTGGTGCCCATTCATTTCAATGGGCAGAGGCAGTGGAGTGGAGGAGCGGTGTATAATACACCGCTCCTTCGCCACCCCAAAGATGCTGCTTTCAGGACTTTTTCTAACGTCCTGCAAGCGCACCGCCCCAGTGTGAAAGCACTCGGACTCTCACACTGGGACTGCAGGGGAGGCTTTTTTCAGGCGCTTTATAGGCACTATTTTCAGCCCAAAAGCGACTGAAAAACGATCCAGTGTGAAAGGGGTCTTAAGGTCTAGACCCACTTTTAAGGGTCAATCCATCCAAACCTGAAATTGTATTTTTAGCTAAATTTTGAAATGTTAAAGTCTAGACATTAAATAAAAGTAATTAGTAGGTAGCTATCCAGTAAAAAAAATAGTGGGGCACCAAAATGAACAATTTGATGCCAAAACCGAAAATTAAGGATGCACTTGGCCAAAAATTACAGTTTTTAAAAAATATACAGTTAGGACCATATATATTTGGACACAGGCACCACTTTAGTTTTTTTCCAGATATTTACCAAAACATATTCAAGCTATAGTTATATAATGGATATGGGCTGAAAGTGTTTAATTTGAGGATATGTACATCCAAATCGGAGGAAGGGTTTAGGAATTACAGCTCTTAAAAGGGGGGTTCCGGCCGCAATATTTTTTTTATTTTTTAAAGTCAGCAGCTACAAACACTGTAGCTGCTGACTTTTAATAAGGACACTTACCTGTCCAGCGAGCCCGCGATGTCTGCCTCCATCGGATCGGCTGCCGGCGCCTCCATCTTAATGAAGGGAAACAGCATGCTCGAGTCGTGCGGCGCTTTGTGAATGGCCCCGTGGTTTTCTGGGACACACAGTTCCCAGAAGGCAATGGGGCCGCTCGCCGAAGAGGAGGAAGCGCTGCGGAATAGGAAGAGGCAGATTAGGAAGACTGCCTAGCAACAAAGGTTTCAGGTAAGTTAACATTTTTTTTTTTCAAATTTATTTATTTATTTTTTTTAAGATTTTCATGGCCAGGTGTGCGCTACTCCTTTGTTATTTCTTCATCAATTAAGCAGGTAAAAGGTCTAGAGTTGATTCTAAGTGTGCTATTTGGATTTGCTGTGAACCTACATCATGCGTTCAAAGGAGCTGTTCATGCAAGTGAAACAGGCCATTGTAAGGCTTCAAAATTAAACAAATCCATCAGAGAGATAGCAACATTAGGAGTGGCCAAATCAACAGTTTGGTACATTCTGAGGAAAGAAGAACACACTGGTGAGCTCAGCAACATAAAAAGGCCTGGATGACCCTGGAAGACAACAGTGGTAGATGATCGCAGGATCCTCTCTATGGTAAAGAAAAACCCATTCACAACATCCAGACAAGTGAAGGACACTCTCCAGGAGGTGGGCGTATCATTGTCAAAGTCTACAATCAAGAGAAGACTTCACGAGAGCAAATACAGAGGGTTCACCACAAGGTGCAAATAGTTCATAAGCCTGAAGAATAGAAAAGCCAGATTAGACTTTGCCAAAAAACATCTAAAAAAGCCAGACCAGTTCGGGAAAAGCATTCTTTGGACAGATGAAACCAAGAATAATCTGTACCAGAATGACAGGAAGAAAAAAAAAAAAAAAGTGTTGAGAAGGCTTGGAACAGCTCATGATCCAATGCAAAGAACGTCATCTGTAAAACATGGTGGAGACAGTGTGCTGGCATGGGCATGCATGGCTTCCAGTGGCACTGGGTCAATTGGTGTTGATGATGTGACAGAAGACAGAAGCAGCCGGATGAATTCTGCAGTGTTTAGAGATATACTGTCAGCCCAGATTCAGCCAAATGTAGCAAAGTTGATTGGACGGCGCTTCACAATACAGATGGACAATGATCCAAAACACACTTCAAAAGCAACCCAGGAGCTTTTGAAGGTAAAGAAGTGGAATATTCTGCAATGGCCGAGTCAATCACTTGATCGCAACCCAATTGAGTATGCATTTCACTTGCTGAAGGCAAAAGTAAAGGCAGAAAGACCCACAAACAAAGAACAACTGAAGACAGCTGCAGTAAAGCCGACAAAACCGCGGACTTTTGTCCAAAGTGCGTTGGCCCAAACTTGTCTTACATACAAACGGCAAGGAACGTCGGCCAACAAATAAGAACGTAGTGACGCACTATGTTGTTTTTCAGCTCTTTAGTGCCACCCTTTGGGCTTCTTCTGCTAATTTTGTGTTAGTAGAAGTTTGGTGAGCGTTGATTCGCACTTTTCAGTTCATACTTTTCACATTGTTTCTGAACGGCCGTTCGTCAACCAACCAGACATGTTGCGGAATCGGAGGAGATAACGTGTTATTTAATTATTGGCCTTGGAGTTATTGCTTTGACAGTATTTTTTTTGGTTGAATGATGATTTGATTTGGTATATTTTCTATATTTTTGGATGCATAGAATGCACTTTTTGGTTAAGTTCTATTGGCAAATAGCATGTCTAATTTTATTTGTTTTTTTTTTTTAATGCACAATAAAAAAAATTATAGAGAATAAAATACTTGGCTATGCAGTTACATTTTAAAAAATACAATGTAAAATTAACAAGGAACAAGGGACACCAACAACAGTTTATCGTTGATCTTAAAAACTACGGGATAATGGTGTTGTGGTAACTTGCCCAAAAAAAAAAAAAAAAAAACGAGCATAATATTATTCTTGATATCGCTAGGAAAAAAAAGCCTTTGAGAATTTGTTTGCAGTAACTCCATCAGATAGTTTCCCTATTTAAGATACATTAATAATTTAGTTGATTTAGCATGAAATTGAGCTTAGTTATGTATCATGAGGCTGTATATTCTGCAATATTTAAAATGTTTTTTTGGGTTTTTTTTGTAAACTCATTCAATGAATCCAAGCTCTGCAAGCTGACATAACATGCACTGCATTGATGCATTCACACAATTTCACAGTAACCGTGAGATAAAACAAAGTTCAGGAATATTCCTTTATCCCATTGTTTTGCAAATCTATGTACATTACAAACTGTACGATTGTATTGGTTCTGATATCGCTGTTTTACTAACCTGACAGCTTATTATTCTAAATAGGAAACCTTAATTTTTTGTTTGCAAATATTAAAGATTCTAACTACCAGCAATAATGAGTCCTTACATATAAAGAGTACCTGTCATTTCAGATCCATCATGGCAGCGCCTGTTAGCGAGCATCTACTCACCTGCTGCCGCCACGTCCCTCACCTTGTTGTGTCACTGCCTCGTCACCAACTGTCCCATTAAAGTGAATGGGACTGTCGGTGAGTCAACAACAGGTCAGAAAAGGAGACGCTGCGGGACAGAGATGACAGCTGCTCTTTAAAAATTGTGATTTAAATTGAGTTGATTTAAATCAAGCCTTTTTACTAGTGGTTTAAATCATGATTTAAATCGACTTGATATAAATCAAATACACCCTGAAATGAACATTTTATTTATGATTATATTCATTTGTCCAATTACATTTGAGCCCCTGAAAATGGAGGGGGGGGGGGGAAAGACTGTATAAAAATGGTTGCATTTACAATTTTATTCTGGTGGCATACAGAGCCAAAAGTATGAAAATTGTGCCTGTGTCCAAATATATATGGACCTGTGTATATTTTTATATATAAAATTGTATTATATTTCACTTTTTAATTAATAAAACAAATTTAAATTAATATCAATTTATTGTCGGCCTTTAGCGGCCAGTTTAGCGCAAGAAAAGCTCATGAAAAATGCATCCCTTTAAAATTCTATGTATGTCTTCACACTGGTCCGTTGCACTTCCATTGTGGCGTTAAAAATCCTACTTGCTGCATTTTTCCTTGTCAAAAGAAGTTTATTGAGTATATAATGTTATAAAGATACATAAAGTAAGTTTACAAGGATCTATAAAGTAAGCTCATTGTTTTACAGTAGGGTTTATATAGGTAAATATCATGAAATTTCAAATATTAAACATGGGGTTCAAGTAAACCTAAATTAAAGATATATATCATTTCCTTAGTTACTTTTGTAGGTATTTAAATGATTTATACCTACTATACATATTGTTTACAAGTAGAGTGTATATAGGTCAAATAAATTCTGATAATGAGCTTTAATCGTAAGGTGGAGAAAAGGAAAGAGAAAGAAGAAAAAGGGTTGAAAGGTAGAGGATACTTGTTGCATTTTTGGTCAGTTAAAAAAACTGCATAAAGAAAACACCTCCCCATTGAAATGCATTGAAAATGCAGCCAGAATGCATCAATAACGCATCCCTGTTGTGTTTTTTGAGTCCCATGACCTATGAAAAAAATCACACCATAAACACAGTAAAATCGCATTAAAAGCAAGGTTTTCTGGGCCATTACTAATCCCATTTTCGGGCGATAGTTTTCAGCGGCTGAAAGTTTGGCACATCACCAATTTAAAATGTACCAAGATCACACAGACCTGGAAATCAGTCATTCAGGCACTGAGAGCTGAACCGCGGGAGACAGAGAAAGTCACGTGTTCCCCCATACTGGGAAGTACTGTTTTTCACAGGTCTTTGGCAGTGGATCAGATGGGGGTGAAATGAGCCTTGGGGTTTAAGGCCTGTGCACATCATTGCTATATGTTGCCTCCAGGTTAAAAATGCAGGAGCGTTGACGTACAGAACACACATCCGCAAGAAAGAGAGGTGAGCGTTAATACTTTTTGTAAAACATTATTTGGTTGTTCCTGACAGTTGTAGTGAAGCAAAACCTACATTATTGTAAACACTTTAAAGTGGTTGTAAATCCTTACCTATACCCACTGAAGTGACTGGCCTCAGATGATACACAGAGATGAAACAAATCATCCTACATAAGTTGTATGTGTTTATTTGCAGAGTAAAAAGGATATTTTACAGACTCACAAAGCAGGGGGCAGGGACCTGCAGTTACACATTGACAATAGAAAAGCTGATTGGAGAGAAGGGATACACCCCCTGTCACACAGCAACAAAGTTTAGGCTGTCAATCACAGGCTGTGTGCTGGAGCTCCCTTCCCTGTCACCTTTTTAGTTCTTGGTGTCAGGAAAACGTGTCTGAAGTGACTCATGAAGATAACAAAGGAACTAGATGGCAGAGAGAAATGGCACTTTGTGCTCTGGAGAGAGGCAACAAAACACTATAGAAATATGTGCTTTGTTCCATGTCTGAGGTTTACAACCACTTTAACAATCTCTGATACTAAAACAAGTGCTGCTGACAGTGGCTCTGCTACACTGACTGGGACCCTGGCTGTCAAAATGACATCAGGTCCTGGACATTATACACCTAACACATGGTTGAGGTCCAACTAACATGCTGACTACTTTACCCACCTACATTTTAAATTTAAGATAGTAGGCAATACATTTTGGGTACAGGGAAAAAAAGTACCTATATATAGCCCATTAGTTTAGGTTTATATTACCAGTAAGCTGATATCCACAGTCTGCTGCAGGCAGGAAGAAGGACTTCCTCAATCTCTTCCCCCATACATGCACTTGACATGAAAAATAGATCTGATTCTAATGCAGCTGCCTGATCTGATATTCAAAAGCCCTGCCATAACCAATGATGCATGACGGGTACATTGTCAATTTCTTCTATACAATAGTAAAGACAGTAAACTTAGGTTTCATGTACACTGCTGCTGATAAACATTCGTTTAGGAGCAGTTGGGCGTTTTTTTCAACTGCTCCTAAACTCTCTTCTATGTTATCTTATCAGTACATGTACACAGGGTCATTTATAGTTGTTTCTAGTCAGTTGAGTTTAGAGGCTTTTTTGGAACGCAAAAAAAAGCGTTCAGAAGCTGAGATTTTAGGCATTTCAAGCGCTAAACGTGGCTAAATGTGGTAATTCGTGTTTAGCTGTGTTTCGTTTACAGGCATTTTTGGCTATTTAAAAAAAAAAAAAAAAATGCAGCAAAACGGCGCTGAACGTGGCATGTAAATGCGGCAAAACGGGCGTTTTAAACGTGGGTTACGATCTGTCAAGTTAAATCTTTCAGGAGAGGTTGTAAAAATGTCCCGTGTACATTTATGCCCCGTAGACACGGTCGGATTTTCCGAAGGAAAATGTGTGATAGGACCTTGTTGTCGGAAATTCCGACCGTGTGTGGGCTCCATCACACATTTTCCATCGGATTTTCCGACACACAAAGTTTGAGAGCAGGATATAAAATTTTCCGACAACAAAATCCGTTGTCGGAAATTCCGATCGTGTGTACACAAATCTGACGGACAAAGTGCCACGCATGCTCAGAATAAATAAAGAGATGAAAGCTATTGGCCACTGCCCCGTTTATAGTCCCGACGTACATGTTTTACGTCACCGCGTTCAGAATGATCAGATTTTCTGACAACTTTGTGTGACCGTGTGTATGCAAGACAAGTTTGAGCCAACATCCGTCGGAAAAAATCCTAGGATTTTGTTGTCGGAATGTCCGAACAAAGTCCGACCGTGTGTACGGGGCATAAGTCTTACTTGGCCGCAAATTTATTGATCTTTACACACAAAGTACCACAACAATAGAGAATCTAAACATATACGTAGTAAATTCAACTGATTCATCAATAAAATTGTTTTTAATCAAATAAAACAGAAAATTAAAACACATAATGGATTATACTTAAAGTGGAGGGCCACCCTAAAATAAAAAAATAGCATGAAAAATCTTTAAAAAATTAAAAAAAAAATATATATTTTTTTTTAAACTTACCTGAACCCTTGTTGCTAGGCAGTCTTCCTAATCTGCCTCTTCCTATTCCGCGGCGTGTTCTGCTCCTCGGTGAGCGGCCCCGTTGCCTTCTGGGAACTGTGTGTGTTCCCAGAAAAAACCACGGGGCCATTCACAAAGCGCCGCTTACGCCTGCGCAGTAGGAAACTGGCAGTGAAGCCGAAAGGCTCCACTGCCTGTTCACCTTAGTTAGGATGGCGGTCCTGGGACCCGAGAGCCGAGGGACGGGTCGGCCTCGGGCGGCCGACATCGTGGGCACCCAGGACAGGTAAGTCTACTTATTTAAAGTCAGCAGCTACAGTGTTTGTAGCTGCTGACTTTTTTTTAAAAAAATTCGCTGGCCGGAATCCCGTTTTAAATGGAATAACCTAAAAGAAAGGCAGATAATGTAAATTTAAAAATCACAATAACTATACCATAGTGTCAAAAACCATCCAATTAATGAAAAGCTCATTCTGAGAACACTTAAATTGCTCACCTTAAGGTACGACCCATAATACTTTGTCACGTAAGGACTATCACACTGACTCAGCACTGTAATCTCTTGCTGAATATCTTCTATTTCATCCTCTGCTTCCTCCAGGTCTATGATTTTTATAGCTATAACTTTCTGAGTCCTATGGTCAATCCCTTTGAAAACTTCTCCAAAAGATCCTTTGCCAATCTTTTCCAACTTTCTGAATAGTTCTTCAGGGTCTGCTTTCAGATTCTGGGGAAAAAAAACAAAAAAAACAAAGAAAATATGTAGATTCAATGGTGTTTACAGAAAAGTGCATACAGGAAAACTGCTCGGTTATGTGATGAATGTCTAAAACTGTCATTTAACTTTGCCTTGCAAAGGCAGATCCCATATTTTGTATGTCATGGTACAGCTAGTAGTAGTTAAGACCAGGCATCTTCAAACTATGGCCCTCCAGCTGTTGCAGAACTACAAGTCCCATGAGGCATTGTAAAACTCTGACATTCACAGACATGACTAGGCATGATGGGAATTGTAGTTCCTGAACGACTAGAGGGCCGTAGTTTGAGGACCCCTGGTTAAGACACTTTCTTAAAGTTCTGCTTTAAGACGCCCTTCCCTGCCTAACTTGGCATGTCAGTTTAGAAGGGGGGGGGGGGGCGCGGAGCATGTACCTGGTTTTGACAGGTACCCGCTCCACTTCCTCTTGGATCGCCCCTGCAATCCTCTGGGACACGTCACAGAACACTGCAGGACCATTCACTAAGTGCAGTGCAGCCAGCGCACACGCAGGGGGATGCCGGCTGTGTGACTTTCGGAAGCCAAAAGTCACACAGCCGGCTGCCCACAGTTAGGATGCCGGCATCGGGAACCCAGAGGCTAAAGAAGAACTAGCCCTTTTGAGGACAGCACTTGATCCTTAGACTGGTAAGTGTCCATTTATTTAAAAAGTCAGCAGCTATAGGATTTGTAGCTGCTGACTTCATTTTTATTTTATTTTTCCAGACTAACCCTTTTTAACCACTTCTTGACTGCTCTATAGCCAAAAGATGGCAACAGTGCGGCTGTCCAGTTCTGGAAGGGCATCTAGTCCTCCCAGAACCCCTCCTCCTTACATGACCTCGGGGCATGCATCGGACACACTCTGCGATTGTGTTGTTCTTTGGACCGCACTGATCACAGATTGAGGTAAAGGGACAATCATGTCCGCCCTTTATCATGTGATCAGCTGTGTCCAATCACAGCTGATCCCATGTAAACAAAGGCCGGTTATCGGCATTTCATTTCCTCAGCACTGTCACTGTGAGAGGAAAGGAAAGCCGATAATCAGCTATATGGTGACAGCACACATTTACACTGATAATCAGGACCCTGATCATCAGTGCAGCCCCCTAAGTGTTATTTAACAGCAATACAGACTGCATTTGGAAATCTAAGGAAGGCAGTCGTTTTAGGAGGCTACATCCACCACATCTAGTGCCAGCACTCATTTCACGGCCAAAACAGCTAGGAATAGATCCCGCATTCTAATGTTGTGTCAAACAACAACAGAACTTCATAACCTTGCCTGCATACCTTGTATATGAAGTTGTAGGTACATGATTCACCATCTGTATTAAGGAGTAGGTACATTTGGAAATACATCCTTTGCTTGGCATTCTACAGTTCAGTCAATACTGTTAACCCAAATGACTCATAATGACTAACTGCTTACCTAATTCATTGGTGGCGAGATACAAAATAGTTTCAAAGTAAATTATAACATCTCAATAAAGCGGATGTTTTATTACAGCTAGGACAGAGAAACGAGAATAAAGTCTTAAAGTGGAAGTAAACTACCAGACTATATTTTAAACTTTGGGTCCCCATAAGGTTTTTAACATAATGTGCAAGTATCCACAGCATATGTGCACATTATTCAGAGATCAGCAGTACTGCCACAAAATGCCAGGTCCATTCTGGGCATAGTGTAGAGTCCTTGAGATAAGCCAGTGACAATATCTGCCTTACGTACAGTAGCAGCAGAAGGGTTATACCACACATGCGTGATCGCATCAATGTTTAAATGTAGACTGGCATCATTCAAATCAGCCATACTCAGCAGTAAGAACAGCTAAAGCTGTCCCTGCTGCAGGTAAGTGTTGAAATGCAACACGACCTTCTAAATTCTGTCCTGGTCCACTTAAAAGGAGAAGTATAACCAAAAGGTATTTTGGCTATACTTCTCCCGCAAGTCACAGGAGTGCAGTGACCTGTTTTCAGCCAACATCAGGCTAAAGTCCACTGACGTCACTCAGCCGGTCCAGGTTCGGGAAAGATCCCAACCTTACAGTCAGGATCCACCCGGGTGCTTGGACCGGCAGCTGGCTCAGCCTCTCAGCTGTGCTGCTGGGTGCCTGAGCCAGCTGCTCCTTCCCCAGCCCAGTACTCCAGTGAGTGCTGGAGGGGCAGAGCAGAGAACCGGTGACTAACATTTACAGCTCTCTGCTCAGAGCAAAGGGGAGAACTGAGCGATCAGTGGTGTTCAAGATACTTCTCTTAACTTCTGCAGCAGCTTGCACGGGCACTGTAAATCCTAGTCTGGCAGCTCACATCACCAACCCCTCCTGACCTCTGCCGATAGATGGGTGGGATTGCATTTGGAGCTACAGCTAACAGAAACTCCTGCAAGCACCACTTACCACTACAACCACAAACACCACTGCACAAGCAACCCCCTCCATCACCACTGTACACCCCTTTCACCATCATGCCTGAAACTTCCTCGCCAATGCACCTTGATGCCAACCCCCCCACCCCCCAACAAAGCTCTCACCATGGTAGCTGGCCTTAATCTTCTAACCCCCCGCAGCAATCTATAGGGGGGCAGATACAAGACCAGTCACCCAAGTCCCATGAGACACAGCAGCAAGCCTGTTACAATTAATTAAAGGCCTATGGCTGATGGCTAAATGGATCTTCACCCATCTTCACATACATCCCTGTGTGTACATCCATGTGAGACTGATGCATGGCTCTGAACGCTGACAAACATCAGCCATTCACGGTCATTGATTTGAACAGGCTCTCTGCATAGATGCTACTAATACATACTAGGGAACGCACCCAATGCAAATGAACCCCTACAGAAAGCTCCTGTACAAAAGGCAAAAAAAAAAAAAAAAAAAAAAAATCACACTATATTACAAAAATATATACATTATATTGTAAAAATCTGGAAGAAATACACATAGGACAAAAAAAAAAAAAAGTTCAGCTTTAGCCCCTTCCAAGTCACATAACTGGAACAACTTAGGATCAGCAATTCAATGTACTTAAACTCGACAGCCAGACCTCACATTTTCAGAAGCAGAGTTTGGCATCGATTTCTTTGATGTTTTCTACAGATGACCCCTTACAGTAGAGTTGGGCCGAACACATCCCCCCCCAGTTCAGTTCACACCAGAACTACCGAACAGTTTGGACCTGAGCCACGAACCCTATTAGTCTTGGGACCCAAACTTGAGAAATCAAAAGTCCCCATTTTGAAGGCTTATATGCAAGTTATTGGCCATAAAAAGGGTATGGGGGCTGGGTACTGCCCTGGGGGACATGTATCAATGCAAAAAATAATTTTTTAAAAAGATAATTTTTACAGGAGCAGTAACTTTAATGATGCTGAAACAATAAAAATGAAAAATCCCTTTAAATATAGTGCCTGGGAGGGTCCCCTTAGTCTGCCCGTAAAGTCCGTACTGTGTATAGAACCTAGAACCTACTGCAGCAAAACTCAAATCCATAAAAAAAAAAAAAAAAATTAATTTAAATATGATTTTTTCCGGCTGCAAGCCATTGCCAACAAAACAAAACAAAACAAAACAAAACAAAAAAAAGGCGCAGCAGTCCACCCCCCCCAATCCATACCAGCCCTCTGGCTGCTAAGAATTTTAAGGGGGACCCTACGCCAAAATGAAAAAAAAAAAAATAATGTGCCCCCCCCCCAAACCATACCAGGCCACAAGCTCTCAACATGAAGGGGGTGCTTTGGGCCTGGTATGGATTTGAGGGATCCCCCACCAGATTTTTTTTCACATATTTCTATTGCCGGCAATGTTTCTTTTTTCATTCAGCTGTCAGCGGGAAAGCTTCCCAGGCCGCTCCTTAACAACCAGCTATTCGCTGTGCCCTGATTGGGCAAAGCCTTGCACCTGACCAGTCAGGTGCATTGCTTCAGCCAATCAGGGCTTAGAATGCACTATGCAGCGTGCAGTGCATTGTGTGACGCTCAGCAGGAGAATATCCCGCCGAGCACCCGGCTAATTTGGGTGTTCGGTGAACGGGCGATGTTGGGTCCAAACTTATGCTAGGTCAGAGCTGCTTGCCAACACTACCATACAGTAAAAAAATCCCTGGAAAGTAAGTACACTGCATCTAAATATGGATTTCCGCAAGCTGCCAACACATCGTCGTCAGTCATTAGAACCAGACATTCATGCAGTGCACTCATCTGGGTAACTTTAAGGCTGGGTTCACACTAGGTGTGAACCCAGGCTAAAAGCCCAATTCCCGACAACTAAAAAAGATCCCTTGGAGTGGGGCTTTTCCTGCACTGCAAGGGTTAATTGCTTGTTTAGTAGGTGTAGTGGAACAAAAATGTACTCACTCAATCCTCCGCTCCTCCCGACAGCTAGACTGGTCCCCGAAGCCTCTTCTCCTCTTGTTCTAGTGCTCTAGGATCCTGATATCAAGCCCAAAGTAGGGTCCATAGCCCTGCATTGGACAGATTGACAGCAAGGGACAGTCCACCGCCGAAATGCAAGGGTGCAGAGGATCAGGTGTGTAAAGCAAGGTATACACGCTTTTTTTTTCATTCAATCAGCAGGTTGAATGGAAAAAAAAAACAAACAAAAAAACAACACTTCACAATTCCCTGTATCAACACAAGCAATATATCCTTGGGACATTCCCCCCTTTCCCTGTCAGAATACACAGATCAGCGCTTGCAGACACTGATCGAATGCTGGTATTGCAGAATGATTGTTCGACAGAAGATGGTCTTTAAACCGGCTTCTGTTGAACGTGTCCAAAGTCATATGGTTCCTGCTGAACTGGCAAAATTTCGGTCTATGTATACCCAGCTTAAAATTGTTTCTCTTCTCCCCTAGACACACAATTACCCCTTGCAGTGTAGGTGTAGCCCCACTACAGGGCATCATATTACATTTTACCAAGGGTTGGGAATTTAGGCTTTTTTTTTAAGCTAAAAAAAAAAGCTTCAAAACAAATGCTGGATAAAAAAAAATGTTAATAATAGCGTTTTTGTGCCAGTTTGAAGTACCGTTTTAGAAGCTTTTAGGAGCGTTCAGTGTTTTTTTTTCTGTTGGACAGAAACTCTGCAAAAACAATTTTTTCCGCTCCTAGACGCTGAAGCTTAAAAAAACAGCCAAAAGTAGTGTGCATGGACACCTAGGATAACACTACTTCATTTCTAGCAGCAGAAAAAAAAAAACGCAAGTGTGCACAGAGCTTAAAGGTTTATATTCTGCTATGGCAGCATGTACACACTTTGCACCTCTTCTGTTGCCATAAACTAGTTTGTAGAACTTCGAGCACTTACCCTTGCTAAGGGTAAGTACGCATTCATCTCTTCCAGAGCTCAGGAAGATATAAACAACCCAATTTTCACTACTGATGTGACCAGTTTAAACAATGCCAGTGATAACCATATAGTGACATCCGTCACAAGAAAACGTTTCTCCAACAAATTATTTAAAGGATCATGGTTGGGCTCACTTCTCCAAATCTCATTTTGACATTCAGTGAACTATTGAGTTTGTTTTCCCAAGAGAAGTCTCAAATATTATAGTAGGCCTGAGGAAACAGAAAGTGGTTGGAACGTAAGGCATAGTGGATACGCCAAGAGTTCGTGCAGACATTATAGTAAAATGAATATCAAATCTGTCAGAAAGATGGAGTTAGGCTTGAACTCTTATATGATCTAAATCAACAGAGTGTCAATGGTGCAGTAGCTCATAGCAACCACTCAGGAGCCATTACGTAACTAACTGCACTAAAGAACAAACACTCTTTAATTAAAAAGACTGTATGTAGTAATCAATGTAAAGTGATATATAAGGCGATTAAGCTTACACTAAGGGATTTCTAGCTGCAACACACAGCCACTTAAAAAAAAAAAAAAACACAACTCAGCAATAGGTAAAAATCAACTTCAGTGTCTTTAAAACGAAAATCTCTCATTAAACATACATTGATTTTTAGGTTAGGTGATCGGCAGTATGCAGCACTCAAAGACACTGTATCTGCACCATCACCTCACAGCTCCTCTTAGTAACTTCCACACCCATGTGTCTATTGTCTAATTGAGCGCCTACATTATCAAACCTGGCACATATGTACCTGGTAGAGATTACATACAGTTGTGCCAACACACACTGCACAGGCATGGTCTGCCATTGTCTCTAATGTGTTTCCCCCAAAAATAAGACCTACTGTGATTTTCGGGAAGGGCTGCAATATAAGCCCTACCCTGACTATAAGCCCTAGTTTAAAGTTCTGGTGAAATACTAGAGTCCACCCTATTACAGTGTTATAGAATGTAGACTGTGAGTATTTGTGTGATCTAGTTGTGCCAAATACCTTCGGTAAAGCGCTGACCTCCCACTGCTCTCCTCTTCTTCTCCCAGCTGTCCAAGCAGTGCTTGGAGCGGGGACCAGGGCTCCGGCAAGCCATGGAAGCGCAAAGCGGCGCTCAGCTGATCTCACGCTGCTCTCCTCCCAGCTGTCAGCAGGGAGGATTTTGGGCCCCACTCCCTCTGCAGTACTCAGAGCTGGGAAGAGGGCTCTGGTGGGCCATGGAAGTGCAGAGCGGCGCCCAGCTGATCTAACGCTGCTCTGCTCTTCTGCAAGCTGTCAGCAGGGGATCTGGGGCCCCCCTCCCTCTGCAGGACTCAGAGCTGGGAAGAGGGCTTTGGTGGGCCATGGAAGTGCCCAGCAGCGCCCAGCTGATATAACGCTGCTCTGCTCTTCTGCAAGCTGTCAGCAGGGGATCTGGGGCCCCCCTCCCTCTGCAGTGCTCAGAGAGGGGCAGAGGGCTCCGGCGGGTTACAGAAGCGCCCAGCGGCGCTATAAGAAGGTATGTGGTACAGTTGGATTGCAGAGACATACACATTTTGCATTATGTGGTGCTGTAATGGAGAGGATTCTAGGATTTTACAAGCACATTTACACGGTTCCACGACCAGAGCAAGCAAATAACCAGGCAGGCTGCTCAAAACCGGATAGCGGGCCGCGATTGGCTGGTGGGCCTGACTTTGGACATGCCTGCCCTAGAGAATAAATTGGTGGCTGTTGCAATTTTTTATGTCACATGCTATTTGCGCAGCTTTTCAAACACATTTTTTTTTTTAAATACACTTTTAATTTTAATGCCAAAAAAAAAAAAAAAACACAATACATAACTCAACTTCTTTGTAAAATATAAAAAAGGTGATGTTAAGCTGAGTCAATAGATACTAAACACGTCACACTTTAAAATTACGCACGCCCGTGCAATGCCAACAAATGACATACATTTTACTACTACTACTTTACTAGGCAACACTTTAAAAGCCTTTACAGCAGTTCAAAGCATGACTCCCACAGGCAGAGGCGTGATGGGACTTGTAGTTCCGCAACAGCTGATAGGCTGCCAGTTTGGGACCCCTGCTTTAGGCTCCATTCACACCTAGGTGTTTTTGGGCGATTTTCTGCTTTAAGCTCTAAAAAACGCCCAACAAGACAAATCCCATTCATTTCAATGGCCCCTGTTCACATCTGAGCATTCTATTGCCTTAAGCAAAAGGGCCGTCGCTCAAAAAAGTACATGAGCATCTTTTTTGGCAGATTACAGGCGTTTTTACTGCTTTTCATTGGTGACTTCAAAACGCGTGTACAAAAACACCAGAAAAAAAACGCCAATAAAATAGCAACGTCTAGATGTGAATGGAGCCTTACAGGTTACCACCTTAAATTTACACAGGTGCTAGAATTACTGCCCATGATCTGACGTTTGTGCCAATACCTCACATGTGTGGGACGATTGCTGCTTGTGTGTGCGCAGGGCCAACGGCGAGCATTTGCCTTTGCACTTGAGCATGGGGGGGTGGGGTTACATTTTTTATTTTTACACTGTTGCTTTAATTTTTTATCACTTTTATTACTGCAACAAGGAATGCAAACATCCTTGTGACAGCAATAGGCATGTGACAGGTACTCTTTGTGGAGAGATCTGGGATCTAGAAGACCCCAAATCCCTCCTCTGCCCTTTAAAGCATTAAAAACCCCAATATAAAGATCAGTGGTTTTGAATGCTTTACATTTTTAAAAAATGGCGCCGTTAACATCCAGGTAAATCAGAAGTGATGTCAGGTCATCGCTTCTGGGTTGCCAGAGCCGATCAAAGCCAATCCGGGCTTTGTTTGGCTTTCCGATGAGCCGTCGGACGGGACAGCTGGACGTTCGGGCCTTTCCGATGAGCCGTCGGACGGGACAGCTGGACGTTCGGGCCTTTCCGATGAGCCGTCGGACGGGACAGCTGGACGTTCGGGCCTTTCCGATGGGACGGGATAGCCAGAGAAGCCGCTAGGATTTCTTTTACAAGAGAGCCAACCGGCGGCCCTAAAAAAACAGTACTGGGATAATGCTTGCAGCTGCAGTCATCATCATGGTATAACTACGTGAATTCCAGCCACGTATCAATACTTTACTGGCCTGAAAGTGGATTGAGGAATCCACCCACCCCCCTGGGACATTGTATTCTGATAGCAAGGGGCTCTGCTGTCAGAATACACTGATCAGCGGCTGCAACCACTAATTGAGGAAAGTTTTCCAGCATGGCCATTTAACAGAATTTTATCCAACAATCGACTTCTGTCAAACAGGGAGAGCCACACACAGATCGAAATTCAGCCAGTCCTTGCTGAACTTGCCAAATCTCGATCTGTCTGTAGCCACCTTTACGCTATAACGAGGAGCACATTCTTGCAGCCTGCTGCTGCAGATGACAAGCCAACCAATCTGCCCTACAAGGCTCAACATACAATCTTTGTACAATCAACCTTAGATTCTCCAAAGCTATGTAATAGAACAACCTGTCTAAATTTTCCAATCAATCTGTATCAAATCAGGCAGGTTCTTACACTAAATAGTTGCTGGTAGATCTACAATAGATTGTACAATCAGACTGACACACGTGTGGTGAGCTTTACCACTTGCCCACCAGCCACCGTCATTATACTGCGGCAGGTCGGTTCGTTCCTGCAAATCGCCGTAGGTGTACATCGGCTATTTTAAGAAGTATACAGCAGGCGCCCGCTGCATGGCGGGGGAGCCGATGCACGTGGTCAGCGGCCACGATGTCTGCCAGCCACCCGCGATCGCTCCACAGAGAGCCAGAATGGGGATCAGTCAATGTAAACAAACAGATCCCAGTTCTGACAGGGGAGTAGAGAGAGATCTGCTGTTCCTAGTGATCAGGAACAGAGATCTCTCTCTCCCCTCCTCCAGTCAGTACACTCCCCCCACAGTTAGAAACACCTCCCTAGGGAACACATTTAACCCCTTGATCACCACTAGTGTTAACCCCTTCCCTGCCAGTGACATTTGTACAGTAATCAGTGCATTATTGAAGCACTGATCACTGTATAAAGGTCACTGATCCCAAAAAAAAAAAAAAGTGTCAAAAGTGTCTGATTTGTCCACCGCAATGTCGCAGTCCCGCTAAAAATCGCTGATCACCGCCATTACTAGTAGAAAAAATATAAAAATAACAATAAAAAGTCCATAAATCCCCTATTTTGTAGATGCTATAAAACTTTTGCACAAACCAATCAATATACGCTTATTGCAATTTTTTTTACCAGATATGTAGAAGAATACATATTGGCCTATACTGATGAAGAATTTTTTTTTTTGGGGGGGGGGGTATTATAGAAAAAAGTAAAAAATATTGTCAGCTTATGTTTGTTTATAGCGCAAAAAATAAAAAACCGCAGAGGTGATCAAATACCACCAAAAAGAAAGCTCTATCTGTGGGGGGGGGGATACATACATTTTGTTTGGATACAGCGTTGCACGACCGTACAATTGTCAGTTAAAGTGACGCAGTGCCGGATCACAAAAAATGGCCCGTCGTTAAGGGGGAAAAAAATCTTCCGGTCCCTAAGTGGTTAAGGCCTGGTTCACACCTATGCAGTATGCTTTTGATCCGTTTCTGCAGTGCATTTTGCATTACTGCACATGAGTTTGACGCGTTTTGCATTTTTTATGCTTTCTTTTTTGCTCCAGATTAAGAAACACACTACATGCTTTTCTGCAGCTTCTCCATTAAAGCCTTTTGAACCAAAAATACACTGCCCTGATTTAAAAAAAAGTCCCTGACCCTTTTACAAAAACGTAGCGGCTGAAAAAAAGCATAGACTTGAACGTGTTACATAGAAAACCAAGGTAAATGGACTGTAGTGCGTTTTTGCAAAAAGCACTAAAAAAAAACAAAACAAAAAAAAAAAAACGCATAGGTGTGAACCACAGGTAACTGTACCAAAAACTACGTAGTGCAAGGGTGTGTCTGTTTGGATACAGATTAATTGGTTAGATCAGGTAGGTGCTCATATTACATACTTTTGGCACATCTAAAGTTGATGGTACAGTCAGATTGCAATGTGTATGGTGGCCCTGGTTAAGAAACAAACCAGCAGCGGCAGCTCCCATATTTCTACCCTGACAGGCTCTCTTAACAGATCTGCGCTATAGCCGAATAATGGCTACAGCACGGATCTACATTGCCGGGAGGGCGTCAACAGACGTTCTCCCGTGCCCGAGCGGCCTGCGCGCGGCGCGCTCTGATCAGCGAGTCTTTGAGACTCGGCTGATCACAGATCCGAGTAAAGGGTTGATCCCGACCCCTTACCACGTGATTAGCTGTCATCCAATGACAGCTGATCATGTGATGTAAACAGACCCGGTAATCGGCAATTGAGAAAAAAAAAGCCGATCACCGACGGCTGTCAGGGGGGACATCAGTCCCGATCGAGGAGAGCTGCCGCCATCTCATCTGTGCCACCTGCCAGTGCACAACAGTGCTGCCTACCAGTGCCACCTATCAGTGTCACCAATCAGTGCCTCATCAACAGTGCTGCCCATCAGTAACACCCATCAGGGCCCATCAGTGCCATCTTATCAGTGCCGCCTTATCTGTCCCCACCAGTGCCGCCTTATCTGTCCCCACCAGTGCCGCCTTATCTGTCCCCACCAGTGCCGCCTTATCTGTCCCCACCAGTGCCGCCTTATCTGTCCCCACCAGTGCCGCCTTATCTGTCCCCACCAGTGCCGCCTCATCAGCGCATATCAATGAAGGAGAAAAATTACCTGTTTGCAAAATTTAAAACAAACTATGAAACATGATTTTTTTTTCAAAATTTTCCATCTTTTTTTGTTTGTTTAGGAAAAAATAAAAACCCCAGCTGTGATAAATACCCCCAAAATAAAGCTCTATTTGTATGAAAAAAATGTAATTTGGGTACAGTGTTGTATGACTGCGCAATTGTCATTCAAAGTGAGTCAGCGCTGAAAGCTGAAAATTGGTCTGGGAAGGAGGGGGGTTTAAGTGCCCAGCCAATCAGACTTCTCGGAATGCTGAGCCAGCTAAGTAAATGAGCAGCACTTTAGTGATGGCTCTGTCTGTTCCTAGGTGTGTCTGGGCTAATAACTGACCCGGAGCTTCTGCCCTGTCAGACCAGTTACTTCAGGTCTAGGCAGAGCATAGTGTTACTTCCTCTTGTAAGAAGAAGACTCATATCTTCAGCATGTGGCCGGATACACAGGAAGGCGCTCCTCCTCCCCCTCACACATACACACACACACACACACACACACACACACACACAATGGGTTAACCGGCCAGCACAGTGCAATACACTGGTGGGGAACATGGTCCACATTGCGCAACGCTAACATCCAGATGTTTAGTACTGGATTGTTTCCTCTCATTACAGCCTGCTAAATAAGCAACGCTTCCTGCACTTAGTGTAGGGGGGCACGGGAAAGTGAAAGCCGAGGTTGTGTGTTTACTCTGGAGAAGGTGGCTCACCACACACACACACACACACGTTACAATCCGACCATACAATCAACTTTACATTGACCAAAACTATGTAGCAAGAGGGTCTGTCTAAACTTTCCAATCTGTATCCATTCAGGCAGGCCCTTGTACTACATACCTGTTGGTATATCCACGCCCCAGTTCACACTTATGCAGATCAGATGCGATCCCAAAAGCATAGATTTGCATGTCATGTAAAAAATACATTATTTCCAATGAAGGCCATTCCCATATATGCGGTGCAAATTTGCTCCGATTTAAAATGTGCGGTGTGGATTTCTGCTCCATAGACTTCTATGGGACCGGACTGAATTCTTTTGCCTAGGTTTTAATAGAAAAGTGAATCACAGATGTGACCGCCCCCCTCACAAATTTGCATGGAAACCACACATGCCAAGCAAAATTCACATTGTGATGTAAAAAAAAAAAAAATAATAATATCAGAATGCGAATTCACACCATGCACCGCTTTAACTTTGCACCGCATCAGTGTAAGCCGGGTCTAGAAATCACACCTGTAAAGTGCCCGAAAAGCACTTTCCATTAATTTCAGTGTGTCTTTTCACATTGGGCGGTGCGTGGTTGCGGGACGTTAGGAAAAGTCATGCAAGCAGCATCTTTGGGGCGGTTTTGGAGTGCGGTATTTAGAGCTCCCAAAACGCCCTGCCCATTGAAATGAATAAGCAGTGCTTCCATGGGCGGCGGGTGCTTTTAACCCCTTCTTTGGGGATGAGCCTAGGTTCACACTGATGCGATGCGGGAACCAGCGCGATTACAGCGCTACTTCCCGCATCGCATTTCTCTTGCAGGCAGTTCACACTGCCTTCTCTGATCCGCTGTGGGTGTCATTACTGACACCCCCAGATCGGTTCACAGATCGCAGTGCGGACTGTGAACTCGCACAGGAATCGGATCGCATAGGTGAGAACACCTATGCGATCCGATTTCAGTGCGGGGGAAAAAATATCCCTGTACTTTTTTTCCTGCGAATCTAATGCGAGTTCAGCCATACAACTGTATGGCTGAACTCGCATCTCACAGACATCGCATGCGATTTGCACTGTAGGTGTGGGTGCGAATCACATGCAATGTCTGTGATCGCAGTAGTGTTAAACCTGGGCTAAAAGCGCCCCACTAGCAGCCGAAACGTGCAGTTAGCCGAATAACGAGCGGCGCTTTGTTGTGGGCTGTCAAAAGACCCATCTCTGATTGGATGCAGGCACTCTCAGCTGACCATTTCCTGATCGGTTTCTTCAATTTCTTTTTCACATGCGTGAATACACACTTTAGTTATCCAATCGTCTGCAGATGAAATAAGTAGTCAGGCATTTGCTTTTCACTTGACTGGATAATTGAAGTGAATATTCATATAAATTTATGGCATTCGCATTCTTAGCTCCTTTAGGAATGCATCCTCACTTGCGTACAAGAATAAACAGTGTATCACATGAGGATGGCTGCGTACTCATCCTGTGTCATGTGGGTTCCATCTTGAATTTATCATGTACACTGCTTTTTATTTACACAGCACACCCTGATGTGTCAGTTTGTGTGTATGCAATCACTGCTATACCTTCTCTGAGGTACTATAGGAGTAGATGTTCACTTGTAGGCCCCATTCACACCTCAGCTTTTGTAGCTCAAAGCTCCAAAACAATCAGCATCCATAATCCTGTGTATTTTATTGGTGGCCATTCACATATATGCGTTTTCTGGCACCTGTAGCTCAACGCCTGACGCTGTGAAAGCTACTATGGAGACTGAATTGGATGTTTTTGATCTAATAAACTTGGATGGGAACACCTGGAGACACGCAAATGGAGGATTTTTATGTGATTTTTAGCCTGTAAACACTGTTCCCCCTCCCCCTAGTGCTTTCCATCGGCTAAAGCCTCAAACCTAAACACTTGATGCTCGAATACACATGTAAAAAAAAAACTTGAACTAAACTTCTAAAACGCTTGTATATGTACAAAAGAATGTGCAAATACACTTGGCCTAGTTTGTGCGGGTTGGGAATGCTTGCAAAATCGTGCGCATTCCTGACCTGCAGGCAAAAACGTTCTGCTCTTCAGTAGACGTGCAAAGGTGGCAAGAATTCTGAAGATGGTAGTAAACTGCAAAAATAAATAAATACACAGGGCTTTTTTTTCAGCTGGAACTTGGTGGAACTCAGTTTCACCACCTCTGGCTCAGGCCCTCTGCTCACCACTATTACTTGTAAACACTGAAGTCCGGTTTCTGTGTTTACAAGGGACAGCTTGTCTCTCAATGGCTCCCACAGATCTGATCTCCTGAATGACCAAGGAAGATGCAGGTGCAGACAGATCCCAACTCCCCCACTGGATCATCTCCCTACAAGTGAGAGAGGAGCCACCTATAGTGTGTGGGGAGGTACTAGAACCAACAGGGTGCTTCAGTTTAATACAGCAACACAAGTAAGACATATGGAAAATGGTGAAGCTTTTAGGCCCCTTTCACACTGGGGCGGTGGGGGCGTCGGCGGTACAACAGCGCTATTTTTAGCGCTGCTGTACCGTCGTTCTTGCAGCTGTATTCGGCCGCTAGCGGTGCGGTTTTAACCCCCGCTGGGGGCCGACAAAGGGTTAAAATCCCTCGTACAGCGCAGCTATAGCCGCAGTATAGCCGCGCTGTCCCATTGATTTCAATGGGCAGGAGCGGTAAAGGAGTGGTGAATACACCGCTCCTTCACCGCTCCAAAGAAGCGGTTTGCAGGACTTTTTTCACCGTCCTGTCAGCGCACCGCTTCAGTGTGAAAGCCCTCAGGCTTTCACACTGAACAAACAGCGAAGGCTGTTTAGGGGCGGTTTGCAGGCGGTATTTTTAGCGCAATAACGCCTGCAAACCGCCCCAGTGTGAAAGGGGTCTTAAGGAGGGAGGGAGAAGATGGGGGCCGTGGAAGGGAGGTTGCATGCAGAGGTCAGAGCTGAAGAGGGCTGAAAGTGAGATGTGGATGGGGGATGCAGACGCAAGCAGCTGCGGAAGAAGGCTGAACTCTGCACTCTGTGTGTAGCGCACTCCTGGAACGCTGCACTCTGTGTGTAGCGCACTCCTGGAACGCTGCACTCTGTGTGCAACATCCCCCTCCCCCTGAACTCTGCACTCTGTAATTAATGCACTCAGGGCATTTGATGCCCCTTTAAGACCCTTACACTGTTAGTGAAATTTGACCACACCCACTAATTGATGCGGTTTGAAGGGTGTCTGTATTGGGGCGAAGGTTGGTTTTGGGGGGTCGTGGTCGAGTTCCTGCACCTATTTTCTGATAAAAAAAAAGCCCTGTAAATATGTAAAATAAACTGCCCCCTGCAAAAATAATAGCAGCATGTGCTAGTAAAGGTAAAGACTTACCTTAGCCGCTGTCACCACTGACACGGCTTCCATCTTCATCAAGTCTTCCTTCCAGGTTTGTGGACTTCGGCAGTTTGACTGGCCGAGCCACGATGATGTTGCTCCTACGCATGCTCGCGGGAGTCACGGCGCGGCTCTCTCAATGGATAGCAGACCGTCCATTGAGAAAGCAGTGCACATGTAAATATCTCCTAAACAGTGCAAGCTTAAGAGAGGTTTACTATACATACAGATAAGTCTTACTTTAGGCTTAGCTGTAGGTACAAGTAAACAAGGTAGGCTTTGCTACCACTTTAATGGCACCCCCATGAATCAGCAAAATACCTGCGTTTTTTTGTGCGCACAAGACCACATGTGCCGCAGAGCATTGCAATTCTGTGTGGCGCGGTTTTCAAGAAAACATTCCAGGACTTCTTTACCCATGTTGCTCAAAAGTGAAACAGCCCATTCAAATGAATGGGCTGTTGTACCCACGATGTGTGCGCACAAATGCGCCCCCACGAGTGTGAACCTAGCCTTAATAAACATGTCTGAAAATCTCTCTGCTCAGGTATGAATGCAGCCTTAAAGTGAATTTCACCTATTTCATGACTTCTACACACCAGCCTCACTGGGCAGCATTGCTGAACACATACACAGGGTAACTTGCTTTAGGTCTTACTGCTTCAGGTCAATAGTGCGTTGGTGTGCATTGAAAAAAAAAAAATAGGACCTGTTGCACTTTTGCACAGTTGTCCTGAACACTGAACTGCATCACAATGCAATGCCCTGCATAGAGTTAAAAGACGTTAACATTAAAAGAGGTTTAGGCCCCATTCAGACTTCTGAATAGAAGTGGGCAGGAAGCTCCATTGAAAGCAACAGGAGACTGGCAGCTCCAGCAGCTATTTGTGACCACTTTTATGTAGTCGCTCAAACAGCGATTACCTGCAAATGATGGGCACTGGATGCAGGCAGGAAGGAAGCCGCCGTCCTAATCCCTGTTTGATCTGCAGTTACCATGGGTTCTGCACATGTGATCATTCATGACACCAGCCATTTGATGGCTTGACAGTTGGCTGAAAGCACAGGCAACTGTGACAGTTCTCATTCATGGCATGCCCTGATTGGAATGGTTTTGGGAAACAACTAAATTGCTGGCCTTAAAGTGGAACTATACTCACCTTCTATCCACTGCTGTGGTCTCCTGGAGCTTCCCACTGGGCACTGTCATTCGCTTCCAGGTACAGATCTTCGGCTATTTTAATTGGCCCAGCCAAGATGACGTCACTCCCACGCATGCGCAGGAGCTCAATCATCTCGGTGTTGCCAAAATTTGTTCACTGGGCTGTGTGTGCGCAGTTTAGTGTACAGGGCATACAGGAGGGTAATTGCATTTTAATACACGAGACATTGGGGTTGCTTTACTAAAACTGGAGAGTGTAAAATCTGGTGCAGCTGTGCATGGTAGCCAATCAGCTTCTAACTTCAGCTTGTTCAATTTAAGCTTTAAATAAAACCTGGAAACTGATTGGTTTCTATGCAGACCTACTTCAGTTTTAGATAATCAACCCCATAATTTGTCTCTTCTGCATTAAAGTGGATGTAAAATTATTTGTAAACAAATGGCTGACAGGCAGGGTATTTATGACAGGAGAGACCCTATTGGTCTCTTCTGCCTGTCAGCTGTCATGTACACTGAGTTGTGCATGCGCAGCTCAATGAACATTTACGGATGTGATCCGTGCCGCAGTGATGTGACTCCCATGCGCATGTGCGGGAGCGACGCCATCGTGGCCTGGTCTATCAAATGGCCGAAGGCATGGAACCCAGGAGGAGGACCGGGCGAAGATGGAAGCGATGGGGGCCTGCCGGATCGGTCCCACCGCAACGCTGGGAGGACACCATATGACAGGTAAGGCTGCCATAATGTTCTAATATGCTGTGCATACTAGAACATTATGGCACAACCCACCTGGGGGGTCCTAAAAAAAAAAACTAATTTTAGGTTGCTTTCACACTGGGGCGGTAGGTCTGGTCTGTTTAAGCTGCGCTTTTAGGCCGATAGTGGAGTGCTTTTAACCCCCGCTAGTGGCTGAAGGGGTTAAAAGCGCCCCTGTTGTGCCCCTTCCAATGGGTAGGAGCGCTCTAAATAGCGCTCCCAGACTGCCCCAAAGATGCTGCTTGCAGGACTTTTTTGCTGTCCCGCAAACGCACCGCCCCAGTGTGAAAGCACTCAGGCTGTCAAACCAGGGTGGCTTGGGAAGCAGTTTTCAGGCGCTTTACAGGCGCTATTTTTAGCGCTAAAACGCCTGAAAAATGCCTCAGTGTGAAAGGGGTCTTAGAGTGGACTTTACTTCTGCTTTAAAATCCTACCTGTGGGCCAAATTTGTTTTCTTACATAAAGTTCCATTTTAAGTAAGTAGTAACACCAAGAAGTGGCGGTAGCTTCCTGGTCACATGATCGCTGTCACATGATCAGAAGCCTATCTGATCACAAATAGTAGCTCAGGTGAGTTTAGATCCGGGTACGAACCCACCTGAGTGAGCCTAGCATGAAGCTGTCTCCTGTATGTGCCAATCAGGTGTTCCCCACCACTCACCTGAGCTCCTCAGTAAGTAGGATAACACAGAGTGTGGTGGATACATATGTGCAGCGGCTGGGTTTTAAGGCCCTTCTGCTCCATATATGTGCTCAGGACTGGCTATTCTCCTGTCATTCACTAGAATAATAGAAAATTGACTTTGAAAGTGAACCCACTGTACTCCTTTAGTAAATCAGGGTGGGATGATCAGGATGGGGTGCTCCCCCTCCAATAAGCACACACACAGGCCGACCACCGATCTGAGTGTGGAGAAAGTTGTGTGCGGGGTGAAGCCATGGATGGAGAGCCCCCCCCCCTTGTCCCTGTACCCGGATCCCCTCTTACCTGTACCCCAGGCAGGCCGGTGTGCCCCAGGGAGACGCTCATACTGCCGGCCCCGAGATCCACAGGCAGCCCAGAACTCGGATGGCCAGTCCGGGCCCAGGAGGAGGAGGAGGAGGATTGCAGGTCCGGAGTGTGCAGGAAGAGATTTGTGGACGATGATGATTTCCGGCCGGGAGGATAGTCCGATCAGTGGTGGCCGTGCTCAGGATCGGGTGGGGGGAGATATGTCAGCCTGTGATTTCTCCGATCTCTCCTCTACAGACCAGGAAACAAGAAATGTAAAAAAACAATAACCACCCACCTACCCTCCTCCTCCTCCTCCTCCTCCTCCTCCTCCTCCTCCCGGCTCCTCCTGCCACCGCCGCTCATCATGTCACTGCTGACAGCACAGCATGCAACAGGTCTGGAGGAGGGGGTCACATCAGGATCAGGGGACCCCCCCTTTATCTCATACACATTGCTGTTTACCCACTGCAAAGGGAGACCCTTAAAGTGCAATTCACCTAAAGAGAACTTCTGCTCCCCCACTTCTTCTGGAGTATTATTTTAGGGCGCATGTACTTAGTTTTGACAGGTGCCCACTGCCACTAGAATCCCCTAGATCAGTGATTGTCAGACTGTGTGCAGCCTGGGATTTACAGGGGTGCCCCGGGAGTTTTCAAAAACATTTACAATTGCTAGTGTTTTCAAACCTTGAACATATCGAAAAATGAAACGGTAAATCAATATTGCAAAAGTTTAAAAAGGAACATATAGAAAAATGCAATCTCTGTCGGTCTGTCATTCGTTGGTTCCTTTTCGGAACGCAAGACTTGTGCGAGATCTCGGGAGAACTCAATCGCTCTAATTATATTATAGTAATAGAGACCGTTCCCTACCAACTTGTGGTTTTGTGAGTTTGGATTTTCAGCATTGACTGTAAATCAAATCGAAAAAGAGAGAGAGAGAGACTTCTTATAATTGACGATGAAATACGCACTTGTTTCTCGACTTTGGAGCCTCGCTTCAATCTGATATGCACTCAAAAGCAGGCACATCCTTCACATTAAAGGGGTTGTAAACCATTGAGGTGAAAAACCTCCTGTAATGCTGCAGCCCCCATTTTACTTACCTGTACCCCCTCTATCCCGTCCCGGGGACGAGCACACCAGCAAAAGCCGGTGTCTGGGGTCCTGATTGGATGGATTGATAGCAGCGCAGCCATTGGCTCTCGCTGCTGTCAATCAAATCCAGTGAGCCAGGGGGCAGGACCGAGTCATACATTCGGCTTCTATGGATGCCAGATGAACGACTCAGGAGTGCGCCTGCAAGGTAACCCGCCTGGAGAGCGCTTCTCACAGGGCGTTATCTGATGCGGGGAGGAGCCGCCGAGGGACCCCAGAAGAGGATGTTCAGGGCCACTCTGTGAAAAACGAGCTGCACAGTGCAGGTAAGTATGACATGTTTGTTATTTAAAAACAAAGCTTTATGCCACGTACACACGGGCGGACTTTTCGACAGACTAGGTCTGGCGGACTTTTCGACGGACTTTCTGACGGACTTTCCAAATGAACGGACTTGCCTACACACGATCAACCAAAGTCTGACGGATTCCTACGTGATGACGTACGACCGGACTAAAACAAGGAAGTTCATAGCCAGTAGCTGCCCTAGCCTCTGTTTTTGTCCCTCGGACTAGCATACAGACGATTGGACTTTTCGACCGGACTCGAGTCCGTTGGACAGATTTGAAACATATTTAATTTCTAGGTCCGTCAAACTTTTGGGGAAAAAAAGTCCGCTGGAGCCCACAAACGATAAAATTATCTGACGGACTCCGGTCCTCCGGACCAAGTCTGCCGTAAAGTCCGCTCGTGTGTACGCGGCATTAGTGTCATTTTAAATTTAAAATTAAAGCGGGACTTCCAGTTTAAGCACTCCTCGCCCCCTTACATGCCACAATTGGCATGTCATTTTTTTTGGGGGGGGGGAGTGGGTACCTGGTTTTGACAGGTACTTCCTGTCCCACTTCCTGCTTCCGCTGTCTTACAGCCTAGGCGACTCCTCCTCTCCCCCTAGGCGACTCCTCCTCTCCCCCTAGGCGACTCCTCCTCTCCCCCTAGGCGGCTCCTCCCTCTCCCCCTAGGCGGCTCCTCCCTCTCCTCCTAGGCGGCTCCTCCCTCTCCTCCTAGGCGGCTCCTCCTTCTCCCCCTAGGCGACTCCTCCTCTCCCCCTAAGCAGCTCCTCCCTCTCTGCAATCTTCTGGGACACGTCGCAGGTACCAGAAGATTGCTTGGCCATGAGGAGAGCGCGACGCACATGCGCAGTGTGCACCCAGCTTTAAAAGACACAAGGATTCCACCCGGAGTTTTGAAATGCTGGCCACCTGGTGATCCTCCAACACTTCCTAGGAATGGGTGCCACATTATTATTACATAATCAAAGAGCAAAAATCAAATAGAATCTCTTACCAGAGAGTGCAGATGTGACCTGTAATGAGCCGATGATGACAAGGCCCTTGTCATGATCAATTTTATAGTCATTGGTAGTTTAAGGATTAATATAAAATTTTTCAATGCATCCGTCATACACAAAATTCATTGTGATTATAGCCATACTGATTCATTAGCAGTGTACAGGGCTCCCTACTTCATGTAAGGTTTAGCAACACCATCATTTTATATTATTTTTACATAACTTTTAATTGACATCATATTTTACATAATTACATTTAAAAATTACATGTACTAAATATTTACCTGATATTTTACATAATAACTGTGTATTTAAAAAAAAGAACTTCTATGAAGTGTAAAGTGCTGGCAGCTGGCAGTCTATACCACTACAGACAAGTCCTGGGCCAATCTGACTGGCAAAGCTCTGTCTTCTCCTATCTACCACAGCACCCATACCAGGGGCGCCATTAAAAAGTAATACTAAAGGCTTTTTTTTTTTTTAAATATCAAACATGTTATACTTACCTGCTCTCTGCAGTGGTTTTGTACAGAGTAGACCGGATCCTCCTCTTCTCAGGTCCCCCCCTCCACTGAGTGCACCCATAGCAAGCTGCTTGTTATGGGGGCACTGGTGCGTGGTTGCTCCCGGGCCCCGCTCTGTGTGTCCATAAAACTCACCCCCCGCCCCCTCTCTTCACATTGTCTCAGATTGACAGCCAATGGCTCCTAAAGCTGTATCTGGGCCAATGAGGATCAAGATCGGGCTTAGGTATGTGTTTAGGGGGCTGCAAGGGAAGCTGCATGCGGACACTTTTTTACCTTCCTGCATAGAATGCAAAATCCTTCTGCCTTTAAAACCACTTTATTGGGGCCTCATACAGCTTACCTGACAGGCATCTCTCCCCTTCCCCCAGTATTGTTGGTCTTTGGAAGGCTCAGCCTGTACAAATAACCCCCCTGTCCTCCAGCATTGGTATTCTTTGGAAGGTAACACTGTAGTAATAAACCCCCCAGCTTTGGTGCCCACTGGTATGCTCAGGCTGTAATAATAATGTCACCACCCTAGAAACTGGTGAGCTCAGATTGTTATAGTACCCATCCCAGGAGGTCAGGGGCATATTCAGGCTGTAAAATGTAATCCTTCCTCTAACATTGGCATTCAGTGTTTCTTACCTGAGCACATACTACTACGCTGCTGCCTCTCTCAATGTTGGCTGGAACTATACTTCAACTGTTTGGTGGAGAACATGACAGTTGCAGCTGCTTTTAGTGCCAAGTGCTGGAACATAAAGAGCACACATATACATATATATAAAAATGCATGGTGGCATAGTGGTTTATGTATGTATTTACAAGCATACACACATAGGGAAATCTTTGGTGGCTTTCAGATACATACAGTGCTTTGAAAAAGTATTCATACCCCTTGAAATTTTCCACATTTTGTTATGTTACAACCAAAAACGTAAATGTATTTTATTGGGATTTTATGTGATAGACCAACACAAAGTGGCACATAATTGTGAAGTGGAAGGAAAATTATAAATGGTTTTCAATTTTTTTACATTTGTATTCAGCCCCCCAGAGTCAATACTTTGTAGAACCACCTTTCACTGAAATTACAGCTGCAAGTCTTTTTGGGGATGTCTCTACCAGCTTTGCACATATAGAAAGCGACATTTTTGCTCATTCCTCCTTGCAAAATAGCTCAAGCTCTGTCAAATTGGGTGGAGAGCATCTGTGAACAGTAATTTTTAAATCTTGCCACAGATTCTCAATTGGATTTAGGTCTGGACTTTGACTGGGCCATTCTAACACCTGAATATGCTTTGATCTAAACCATTCCATTGTAGCTCTGGCTGTATGTTTAGGGTTGTTGTCCTGCTGGAAGGTGAACCTCCCCATTCTCAAGTCTTTTGCAGACTCTAACAGGTTTTCTTCTAAGATTGCCCTATATTTGGCTCCATCCATCTTCCCATCAAAACTGACCAGCTTCCCTGCTGAAGAAAAGTATCTCCACAACACGATGCTGCCACCACCATGTTTCACGGTGGGGAGTGTGTGTTTAGGGCGATGTGCAGTTAGTTTTCCGCCACACATAGCGTTTTGCTTTTAGGCCAAAAAGTTGAATTTTGGTCTCATCTGACCAGAGCACCTTCTTCCACATGTTTGCTGTGTCCTCCACATGGCTTCTCGCAAACTGCAAATGGGACTTCTTATGGCTTTCTTTCAATAATGGCTTTCTTCTTGCTACTCTTCCATAAAGACCAGATTTGTGGAGTGCACAACTAATAGTTGTCCTGTGGACAGATTCTCCCACCTGAACTGTGCATCTCTGCAGCTCCTCCAGAGTTACCATGAGCCTCTTGGCTGCTTCTCTGATTAATGTTCTCCTTGCCCGGCCTGTCAGTTTAGGTGGGCGGTCATGTCTTGGTAGCTTTGCAGTTGTGCCATACTCTTTCCATTTTCTGATGATGGATTGAACAGTGCTCCGTGAGATGTTCAAAGCTTTGGATATTATTTTATAACCTAACCCTGCTTTAAACTTCTCCACAACTTTATCCCTGACCTGTCTGGTGTGTTCCTTGGTCTCTAACAAACCTCTGAGGGCTTCACAGAACAGCTGCATTGATAGTGAGTATAAATTACACACAGGTGGACTCTATTTACTAATTAGGTGACTTCTGAAGGCAATTTGGTTCCACTAGATTTTAGTTAGGGGTATCACAGTAAAGGGGGCTGAATACAAATGCACGCCATACTTTTCAAATATTTATTTGTAAAAAATTTGGAAAACCATTTATCATTTTCCTTCCACTTCACAATTATGTGCCACTTTGTGTTGGTCTATCACATGAAATCCCAATAAAATACATTTATGTTTTTGGTTGTAACATGACAAAATGTGGAAAATTTCAAGGGGTATGAATACTTTTTCAAGGTACTGTACAACTACGAAACTTTGAGGATACAACAAACCCGTTGGCTGTGAAAGCAGATGTCGAGTAGTCGAGTAGATGTCGAGTAGTCCCTCACTGTATCCTGTACCTGGTAGCAGAGCCAGATATGATGAGGAAGGCCTCTCTTACACCTCTGGCTGATAGTGTAGACAGTGCAGAGCAGAGTGGCACGAGATTAGATCTATAATGGGTCCATCCCTGCTACTACTTTTGCTAATTCTTGTTTTTTTTTGTCATTTGTGTTAGATTTTTTATTGTTTGCTTTTCCTTATGCATTTTTTGCCTAAGGCTGTCTAGCTAGTCTAATCAGACTAGTCTAATCAGACTTTTTGCCTAAGGCTGTCTAGCTAGTCTAATCAGATTTTTTGCCTAAGGCTGTCTAGCTAGTCTAATCAGATTTTTTGCCTAAGGCTGTCTAGCTAGTCTAATCAGATTTTTTGCCTAAGGCTGTCTAGCTAGTCTAATCAGACTGGTAAAAGTCTTTTGTCCAATTGTTGTATTTATGTGCCTTTACAACCTATTGAGATTGTGTGGATCGCTCTTTATATGCACTTTGTATGTAATGTGAATGGTGGTTAGCGTCAGCGAGGGAAGTGTACACTGAGGACACTGGGTGGTTGTAAATGAATATGTTAGTTCAACGTGGGATATTAAAGACCTGACCCACTGGACCCTCCTTATTCTGAAGAAGATCACTGATAGCCGGACGAAACCTGTCAGCGTGATGTCACTATGCAACTCCAGTGACCTTACCTACCCCGCCCAACTATTGGGAAGCAGGCTGGCTTTGCAGGACTTCAATCTCTCTGGGTCATTGGACTAAGATATAGGACCTGGCAAGCATGGACTGCACACAGCACAAGGATTTGCAACAACCCCTCCTTCTGTGAGACATGAGGTGGTGAGCATACTGATGTACAGTGGCTATATGCTGCCCAGTGAATGCTATAAGGGACTTGTGTGTTGAATCCTCACCACTGTATTTGTATGTGTGTGTGTATATATATATCCAGCGACATCTGGCTGTGATTCTCCTGTTGTGGGGTTGACTTACACCAACTTGTGTGACTGGCTCTGCTGTTCATCCATAAACCCTATCTAAGATACAGCCAGCTACTCCCATTTCCATCCAGCTCTTATCTCCCCATCCAGCCTGTATTACCCTCATTGCAGTTTAATTCTATGTGGATTGCTACACCCTTTGATAGGACAGGGTTTGGTCTCTGTGGATTGAGTGGCTTTACCATTTGAAGAATGTCATCCTTTCTTATCCCACTGACTGTGGAAGAGCCCGTGTATCCCCATAGACTTAATGCAGTGTGGACTGTATGTGGTGGGTGTATGAGGTGTGCTGCCGGCAGGTCTCTGAGTTGTTTGACAACGTTGTCATTTTTAATGTTTGCATCAGTGGTAGTTTTTTGCATTAATTCATTTTACCATATTCAGTAAAGGTGATTTTTTAAGTCCATGGTGTTCCTTTTATAAGGTTTCTTGGTGATCCCTATTCCCCATTTTTTTCATGCAGAGTGGTACATGTAAGTTTTGCAAGCAGCAGGGCAGGTGTCCTCAGGGGGCAGGAGAAGTTGTCAGATGGCTTCAGCAAGCAGGCAAACAGGCAGGCAGCTGGTGCTGGCAAAAGCAGGCAGAGTAGCAAGGTCAGGCAGGCCGGGTCATACACAGACATGATGGATCGATACAGAGCACAGACAGGAACGTGGTCAGGAGACAAACCAGTTCTGGAACCAATAAGTGGAACAGGAGCTAATGGAGGCAGAGGTCAGGGGACAAGCCAAAGTTGATGCAAGTGGAGTTCAGAGAATGGTCAAGACAAGCTGGGTCAGCAACTGGAAGCAGCATACAGGTTCACAGAAGGCTGAAGACAAAGCAGCGCTGATCCTGAGCACTGGTTGAGTTTAAATAGTCTGTTTGGTTTCAGCATCTGTCACAGGTGCACGCAAGTGGCGAGAATGCGTGACGGCTCGTGTGCGCACACTAGTTCGCATATGTATTAGCCAATGCCCAATTCTTGCGAGCACGGAAGGGAATACGTTTTAGCCTGTGCACAGAAGTTCGTCCAGAGCAGTCATCTTGTTTGCTGGCATGCACATCCTGACACACTGTCCCAATCCTATCTCTCTTATACAAGCTTCTATACCCTGCTCCAACATTAACCTTAAAATATAGTATATGATATGCCGCGAGGTTCAGATAGATACATCCAGCTCAGTGGGGGACTGGCAAGGTATCTGCTCTGCCACTGCTAAGGGTCCTCTCAACACCAGCATTACAAAATCTACAGAAAGTTTTTTTGTTGGAACTTAACCAGTAGTCACATATCAATATATGTTCCTGATTACTCATCTCTCTGTTTTCGGGGCTGTGGACAAGATGGAACTATGCTGCACATATGGTGGTCATGTCCTAAAGCACAAAAGCTCTGGATTAGGGTATAGGGTATCTAATAAACACAGTCTTAAATTGCAAGCTACTCAAAGATCCTGATAAGGCCTTGCTGGAAAATGAATTCCAGACATCCATAGTAATACAGCAAGGATGATTCGATTTATTTTTATTGCTGCTAAACAAACCATGGCCCATTCCTAGAAAACACCCACATTGGGATTCATAGAGATCAAAGCCAGATTAAATGGCACAATAATTAATGTATTGAACATACTGTTATAGATACTTTCTAATACAGGCATAACTATGCAGGCACCATAACTGCTATTTCAGAAATGACCTTTCTTTAATTTTTTACAGGAGGTGTGTGCCAGAGGAAGTCTAAGAGGGGTCAGGGGGTAGGATGGCTGAACCAAACTACCCAATACAGGCATGCTGTGTGCCTGCACAGCTTCCTGTACCTCTGAATGGCCAGCCAAAGGAAGAAAACTGACTACGCAAGAATAGATCAACTTCTGTGTTTTGCATGTTATACTGTTGTCTGGTTTAGATTCTTTTTTTACCACGCTCCTATGCTCAAAGGAAAAAACAGGTGTAAGGATACAGGTTGCATGCAGGAACACAGAGTCACTGTGGACATACTGATCGACAATGGGAGTACAGTGAACACAGCCATGGACATCTGGCTGTATGCTATCACCACTTCCCAATTAGGTGGTACTATATCTCAGATACTGATGGTTTATATAGATCCTGGGCAACATCTTTAGTCCCACGTCAGACTATGTGAGTATGCTCTTTCCCCTTTCCCTTATAAAGATATTATACCTGATGTTGGACTTTTTTGCCTGTACATGATACCTGCAGTGTGTAATGTCACTAAGGGTCTCCCCTTAGCTCGAACACATCCAATACACGTTTTTAAGATACTTTGAATCAGATACAGACAACAAAGCCCTGAAGAAGCGGCCTGTGCCACGAAACATGTTGGCAGTTTCCACAGTATCTGTGTTTTTATGTGCAGACTCACATTTGCCCTTATCGTGTTGATATGCTATCTTGCATGTATTAATAAAAAATAAAATTTATATATCTGTAAAAGAATTGATATGTATGTTTTTTTTATACATTTTAATACCTATGGGAATAACCGTTTAAAAGCCCCCACATATTACTATGTTTTTTCTTTTTTGCACTATATATTGGGCTGGTGTTCCCTTGGGTTTGAGCCCCATGATCTAACATACCCTTCCTTTCTACAGAGTACACACTGGAAGGCACAGGGAGATGTTTGCAAATAGCCACTAGGAACAAGGGGGTCCAACTACAGGATCACTAGGAATATTGGGAGTCACTGGGAATCTCTCAGAAGCTAGAACACTAGGAGTGTAGGGGTCCCTTGAAATCTTCCCAGGAAGTCAGGGACACAAGGAGTCTTAGGGTCACAAGAAATATTTTCAGGAAGCCATGGACACAATGAAGCACTAGGGTTATACTAGAAATCTTCTCCACTAAGAATCACAGGGTACACTAGGGAACATCTTGGCCACCATTGGGGGGCTTAACATTAACTGTTGCTCAGGCAAAGCCTGGGTGAATGAGCCCAGATTAAATAGAAGGGGAGATGGTCTGGCTGGGATAAACACGTAGCTTTATTCAATAACAGGTGGTTAACCAGTCTCGAACACAAGTCTTGTGGGATAAAGGGTAATCACATGTACCAGCATGCCTACTGGTCTTTGGGAATAGAGGTGACAGATCTGCAGTAAAGCAGAGGTATTTTTTTACTGCTACTATTCCTTTATACCGGCTTTTGAAATCCATAAATGCAGCAATTTAGAAATTGGATGAAAGGTTTAGCACTGGGAAACACTTTTTGAAAGGCAATAAGTGCATTTTGTATACAACTATATAGATCAGACCAAAATTAGGGACAAATCAGGAATAAAGAGGGATAGAGGGACTTTGTTCCAAATCAGGGACAGTCCCTCAAATCAGGAATAGTTGGGAGCTATGTATACCAAACTCTCATCTAGGATAAGAACAAAGCAGCTGGGAGCTATCATTTACTGACAATTTAAACAGCATTTTTTTTAAATGTCAGCTTTGCTGTGGTAGGTTGTATACATTCTACAGATGCACCACTTCACAAGCAAGTTTAGGGCACCCTCCACAATTGTTATTTAAAGTAATTTAGCATTTCTAATGTTTTTTTTTTTTGTAAGCATTGTTCGACCTCCTGCACACTGGGTGTTAACAACACCACTTTTAGGAGCATTTTACTTTTTTTCTGCCTCTCAACACCCTTATGTATAAATGCATACATAGATGTTTGCAGGCATTTAGAGGCAGAAAAAAATCCACTGTCAGCTCATTCAGGAGCAGCAGCATTTTGTCAGAGAAAAATTTATTGATGTGCCTAAACGCACATTAACTAAATTATGATTCTGGCTCAAGACTTTTTACCTTCATGCATTCTATGCATAAAGGTAAAAAAACTTTTGTGTGCAGCAGCCCCCCCCCAATACTTACCTGAGCCCCCTCTCGATCCAGCAATGTGCATGAGAGCCTCTGCACTCCCTGGTCTCTCCCTCTTTATTCGTTGAGACAGCAGTGGTAGCCATTGGCTCCCGCTACTGTCAATCACAGCAAGTGAGCCAATGAGGAGAGAACGGGGGTGGGGCCAAGCCACTCTCCATGTGTGAATGGACACAGCAGCAGCTCATGTGCCCCCATAGCAAGTTTCTTGCTGTGGGGGCACCAGGCAGGAAGGAGGGGCCTGGAGCACTGGCAGGGGACCCGAGAAAAGGAGAATCTGGGTTGCTCTGTGCAAAACCACTGCACAGAGCAGGTAAGTTTACCATGTTTGTTATTTATGTAGCACACCCCCGTAGAGACTGCTGATGAACTTGGATCTCCCACAGTCAGGCACACCGAATCTTCACAAGCACCCAGAGTCAGAGAACAGTCCATGACTGTGTTTTTTTATTTTTTTATTAGAGGGTTAATAACTTGGATAGGGATGGGAGGTTATGGGTTGCCCACTTGATTTTAGCACAACTTCAGCAAACTTCAGGGACATCTTCCTATACACAGTCTCCTTCACTCTCCTTCTGCACATTCACTTGTTAGCTCCAGCTGAATCACTCTGATTTATCTGACAGGCTCGCCACCTGTGACAGATGCTGGCCCACAGACTATTTAAACTCAACCAGTCCTCAGGATCAGCGCTGTTTTGTCTTCAGCCTCCTGCGAACCTGTATCCTGCTTCCAGTTGCTGACCCAGCTTGTCTTGACCATTCTCTGAACTCCACCTGAATAAACTTCGGCTTGTTCCCTGACCTCCACTTCTGATTTATCTGACAGGCTCCATGTCAGATTAGCAATAGCCTATTGCCGGCAGGAACTCACAGTCACTTTTTGTGTAGCACAGTTGCAGTGAAACAGCATGTAACTTCTCCCCTGTGGCCACTGATCCCAGCACTACCTCTTCATGCTCTGCCAACCCACCTGGCTGCAGCTGCCCATTTCATTAGTCCTCCAGGCTAACTCTCCACAACAGTCCTCCAGACTGACTCCTCACCAGCCCACCTGGCTGACTCTCCACACCAGTTCCCCAGACTGAATCTTCACCAGCCCATCCGGCTGACTCTCAGGAGATCTCTAGGGAAAGGCTGACGACCGCTGTCTTCAAGGGAGACTGGCTACATATGGCAGTCTCCCCCCTTTGTGAGTACCCACAGTGTTGACCTACTCACTCTGTTCTCTCTTACTCTCCTGCCTCCAGGAAACCTCCTCCTGTGTATTTTTGCCAGGATCCTTCCAGCACCCAAGCCCCAGCCTGAGGCAGGACACCCCTCCCAGACTAGGGGGTTCGCCTCAAGGGCCACCAACAGCCTCCTCAACAATGTATCTCTATCTTCCACCTGACTGCCCCTGCTGGCATGGCACAGGTCTATTTATGGAGTGGCCTCACCCCCTGCCAGCCTACTTCTGAAGATTGACTGAGGCTTCATAAATATTCAAGGCAGCGCCTCCTAACCTCCACCCACTAATTCTAGAAGATCCAACCTTCTAGACCAGGGGAAGGCACCAGAGAGGTGCCAGAATGAGTCACCCAGCCCTGGACTTTAGTAAACCCTGACCCAGATTCCATAGCGCGGGCTTTGGCCTGAGCTAAACTATAATTTTTCTACTCTCACTTCTAGCACACACTAATGGGTGCTACATTTTAAAACAAACCTTTAATGTCACTTTAAAGCAAGTATAAGGATTATATAGTTTATAGTTACTCCTTAGATTTTTATATGTCTTTGCAGTCTGTAGCTTTAACCAGCAGAATTTAGAAACACATCTCAAATTTGCTATACAGTATATCCTACTATATACAGTAGATAACAGTTTATACATGATTTGGAAAAATATATTAATATTTGATTTGCAGAAATCAGGTTTTCACTAGCAATTGATGAAACCTTGGCATTTTGTAATTGTGAGGTTTTTCTAATCATTTGGTTCATGCTAGTGTTAGTGACCTGTCTGCATTATACTTCCTTTGTCTGATTAGTACTGAAGCTGACCATTAATCATTGGCTAATAGCTTCCTGTCTGTGATCATATAGTTCATAGCTAGACATTCATAATCTTCCATACTTAATAGGAGCAAATTGTAGAGAGGAAAAAATAATTATAGCTGATAAGATCATTATTCTCAGTATTATACTTAAAGCAGAAATCCAGCCAAATAGCTAAATATACTTTTCAATCACAGTACATATATGGGTTGTTTTTAGTTGCAACAAGTTTGTAATTCTGTTTATTCCTTTACATTAGGTGCGCAACCGAAAACAGCAAAGCATAAATTACAAAATCTGGTTGTGTAGTGAAGACCTTGCAATTTTTAGGTATAACCATGTACCATGAGCTCTACCTATATAGGCTATACCATAACTTCCTGTGTATTGTACAGATTTGTATTGCACTGTTCTTTTGAAAGAAGAAAGATATAACTGTGAAGGCTTGTTGGTTAAACTGTATATCAACCCTAGCAATAAACTTCCCTTACTTTGTCCCTTTTGCTCTATAAAATACATAATTAAAAGTGTTATTTTTTTTTTAAATATCTGTTGGAAAACTGCAAACAAAATACCAATTGATCTTGTTAGTTGTCATGTGTCCTGATTATTATTCCTGTGTTAAATTAAAGCTGAACTTCAGTCATTTTTTTCAACTTAACATCTATTAAATCTTCTGCCCTTGTTGTTGTTTTAACTTTGGATAGTAAAAATTTTTTTTCTGCCAGTAAATACCTTATACAGCCCACTTCCTGTTTATTGTCTGGAAAAAAGCCTAGGCTTACGACATCATGCACAGCTCTCTCTCTCTCAAGTGAGAGTTTGCCAGGAAGGGAGGGGGAAATGAGTCATAAGAGGGCCAATGAGAGCTGGAGGTGTGCCTCTGTGTGTCTGTGTAAATCCAGGAAGTGATACGGCAGCAGCTTCAGCTGCCCGCAGTTAATATGGATGCAGCCAGACTCAGTGGAGGTAGATTTCTGCAGCACATTTGGCAAGTACAGAATCACAGTATATATAAAATAATATGCAAAGTGGTTGGAGGGAAGCTTCAGAATGGCAAAGATGTTTTTTATTACAAATTATGTGAGCAGACTGCAGTTGCTCTTTAAAGAGACCGATCAGGATCAGCCCTGTTAGTTCTAATCTCGGGCTACAGAAAAATGACTATGCTGTGGAAATGAGGAGAGGAGGAATGTTCAGTAATGTATCAAAGGACAACAAGGCAGGACTGACACTATTTCGTGCAATTTCAGTGCATAAACTAATGTGTTGTCAGCCCACAAAAGAAAATTATGAGTTGAGAGCATTTTTAGCAAACCAACTGGTAATTTTCTGTACTAGCAGTGTGTTCAAGTGAATAAAACTTTGGAAAACATGCATGTATTGCAGAGATGTACTGCATTTTTTATTTCTATTTTGCTTTGACATACATACATATACAAAGTGCTACAAAACCCAGGACCCATCATTCACTATATCTGGTCTACCACAGTACACAGAACATGGAAATGCAATTATTTTAGTAAATATAAACTGCTAAATACCTTTTCTCATCAGCAGTATATAACAGTCTTGTGACATCTATCAGTGTCTGGCCAAGCACTGGTTAAAGCTTGTAGGAGTTTTCATTTTCCTCTGACTGTCCTATGAGGCTGCAGGATCCCTGACCCTCTGTGTGGACAGTGCTAATTGGCCCTGTGCTGATCACATGCACCCTCCCCCAAAAAATACACACCAAACTGAGCATGTGCCGAGTGCTTCCAAGGCTCTGTACTATCAGCAGATTTATTGGGGACAGTAAAAGAAGGGGAGGATCAGAGAAGACAGCATCAAATAGCTTTTTTTACACAATGAGCAGGACTAACCCCTTAGGTTTCACAGTGAGTATAACAAGCATGCTTTACTGCATATACAGACGGATTTTACTGTTGTGAGTTTAGTAAAACTTTAAGGGTGTGGCAGGGAGCGATTGACCTGAGGAATGTTGAATATACAGTTTACATGCACAAAACATGTCTCCTCTACCTAGTCTCCAGAATGAAGGCATAAAAAAAAAAACTACAGATGAGTTCGACATGTTTATTCATTCGTGGACACTGGGCAAGCTACACACAACCAAAAAAATGTAATCAAAGTGCATAGCCTGTGTAGTACACTCTGTCCTTCTTCTTCACTGCTTCTATCCTCCTCGGACTTGCCAACACAAATACAGTCGACAGCTGGTATAAAACATGGACCGTGACACAGTGTTTATAAACACTGTTGAGACATGAGTTAGAAAACTAACCGTTTTAATTTAAATCTATCTACTCTGTTTAATGCTTCTGCAGATCAAAAAGATGAGCTTCAATCTGCAAATGATGTTGATTAAAGCAACCTGCAAGTAAATAAAAAAAGTTGGTTTTTTTCGGAAATACAGTTTGTTCCGATGCTTTATTAACCCTTAACCTCCCTGGCGGTATGATTATTTCGGATTTTAGGTGCTGAAAGCGGTGCAATTATTTTGCATGGAAATTTGGCGTTTTATATTGTAGGCCTGTAAATCTTAACAATAACACACTTAAATATGTCCAAACAAGAGTCTAGTAGATATCCCGGGTATGATAAAGTTTGAAACACAAAAATATAAATTATAATATAATAAATAAATATATATAATTAAAAAATAATAATATAATAATAATAAAATGAATTTCCCCACGATTCACTATCGCTCAATTCTGCAAGTGTTCTAATTTACCTTCGCTGTTTTCTAGCTGGTCTAAAGCCACTTTTGACATAAAGGGGCACTTTTTGGTTGCTATGGACAATCTCCAGTTTCCAGGCAGAAAGAACAGTATATATAATATAAAACTGCATGCAGGGCATGGGCCAAAGCACTGGGGACAAAAGGGATGTGAAATTTCATACAGTACTGTAATCTGTAAGATTACAGTACTGTATGTGTTATGGTTTGTAAATTTTTTTGAATTTGCCGCCAGGCTCCGCCCCCGTGCGTTGCGGCGCCTGCAGGGAATGGAGCCTGGCACAGAGAGGTTGCTAGATCGTGACCAATTAATATATCATATGCCAATTGCTGCAGGAGCTCCAGGAGAATAATCCGTATGATTTTCGGACTTATCTCCGGATGACGGATCCCTGCTTTCACCACCTCTTGGCATTGGTGACCCCCTATATTAAGAAGCAGGACACATGTATAAGGCTTTCCATCACTCCAGAGCAAAAGCTTATAGTCACCTTGCGGTACTTGGCGACGGGGTGAAGTCTCCAGGACCTCATGGTTACTACTGGGATCTGCCCCCAGGCTCTGGGAGTCATTATTCCAAAGACCTGCTGAGCCATCATTCAAGTCCTGCAGAATGACTATATTAGAGCAAGTTTTTACCTTTTAAGATCACATTCTATTTATTTGTTTGCTAATGTATTTTATTCATTTGTTGATTTAAATATTTATCAATATTGTAATATGCTGTGAATGTCCTCTTTGTCCTCACGCATGCTGTAAGCTTTTCCTGCTCCTTTTTTGGCCTACATGCAAATTTTTTTTCAATAACCTCCCCAGCATGCTGTCCTGAGCCCATACACACCTAGCCTGGTAACTTAACAATGTTTTTTGTGGCCTACCCTAAACAACCCATAAAATGTGTATAAATGTTATTGGTGTCCTCAAATTCGGTCAGAGTGCAAGAGACAATTTTTTTTGAGCCCAAACTCATTTGAAACCCTCCCCTCCCCCCCCAAAATGCTAAGTCAAAAGATACAAATACTCTATCTGCTGACTTGGAAAAACCCATACACACATAAAACCCATAAATTCCCCAAACCATGTAGTGCAAGGGCCTGCCTGATTACCTACAAATTGAAACTTCTTAAGTTTTTGTCTCCTATTATATTGATTGGTTTAATCATAATGTCAAAATGTGCTGCAATTTGGACAGTGTGTATCCAGCTTTGTAGATTATGACACTTCTTACCTGTCCACCGGGCTGCCAATAGTGTAACTAAGGAGGGGCTGTAAATTAGTAATTTTTTTTATTTTTACTTTCAATATGTTTTATTAAAAGAAATGATACAGAGAAGCAAAAAGATCTTTAAATCCAACAGTGATGCCCCAAAACACGGGGCAAGAACCGACATTAGTGAAGATTACAGAGCACATAAGAGCCCAGGGAATTGTCTGGTGCCTAAAGGCCACTAACAGCCAGGAATATCGCCTGAAGACTATCATATAACTAATGCACAGTATCCACCTTTCCTTATATAATAACCCTCAATATGGTAAGACCAGAGACAAAACAAAAAGGGAAAGGGCCAGAGAAGAATATAAAGGAAAAAGAAAGAAAAGGGATAAGGGCAGTGAGGCTTCAGGGACATTACCTAAAAAGGATTAGAGTACCCAAATTGCCACCAAAATCATAAATCAATGTGCATATAGTCGGCCCATGGCCTCCAAATTTTCTCAAAATGCTTCTGAAAGTCCTGTATTATTCTAGCGAGTTTCTCATGGGTCATAACCCAGGAGACCTTCTGCCGTAGCTGAGAGGCATGGACATAAGTCTTTTTCCAACATCTGGCAATGGTTAGCATAGCTGCTAAGAGGATAAAAACCTTCTGAAGTGGTTCACTTAATAAGGCTACTCTAGGGGACGATGAGATGGAGACTCCTGTCATCTGCCTCAGGAGGGTAAATACCTTGTTCCAAAAAACCCCAATTCGGGGCCATTCCCATCAGACATGGCCCATAGTTCCCTGCATTTGACAACCTTGAAAACAAAAAGGTGAGGAGCTTGAATAGAGTTTCTCTAGATGGGCAGTAACCAAGAGCCATCTGGTGGGAGCTTTTAAATTGTCTTCAATTAAAGAGACAATCAAAATGCTCTATTTTCATTTTTATTCATTTTGTTTGTATATTTTTTAGTGTTGCAAAAAAAGTCTTTGCAATACCTGTGACCAAAATTATAATTTTAATTTAATTTTAAACAGTCCAAGTTATAGATTAAAATATATATTTTATACCTACAGTAACAACATTTAACTAACACTAATCAAATAGAAAAAAAGTGCATATTTTAGTTTTGCAGAACAATAAAAGAAAGCCTTGCTTTCCTTTGTCAAAAAATATGACATTGGGGCGTGGCCGGGATGTGAGCCGGGAAGGACGCGTCTCTCTGGAGCTCCGTGCACATCCGATTCAAACATCCCTTTCTCCCACTGTCACAGACCGGGACCGCAGCACAATACCTCCGGAGGGGCTCTGGACACTGCCGGGTCGATAGCCATGTCCTCAAAAGGTCGGGGTAAGTCCCTGAAAGACCCAAAATTACAGCGCTCAGGGAAGGGGCAGGCTGCAGATTCCCCCGGCGCCATCTTGCCCAAGACGTCCGGAGCTCAGCACGAGCGGGAACAGGGACAGAGCCCACGCACAGTGCCTGCAGCTATGCAATCTCCTGCTGGGGAGCAAGAAGTGTCCCTCCATGATAATCTCGTGGCCGCAGCACCTGACACAATAACAAAACCCATCCTGGAAGCCATAGAAGGCTTTAAAACCATGCTGATGGTGCGGGTGGAGCATATGGCATCAGAATGCACACTGATCCGCCATGATCTGGACAAAATTAGAGGGCAGCTAACGGAAGCAGAGAATAGGATCGGAGAGGTGGAAGATCAGCAAGGGTCGCAAGCTGCTCAGATAGCGGACCTACACGCTGCAATGAGATCCCTGGTTCATGAAGGGGACGACGCCGAGAATAGACAAAGACGCAATAATATCCGGGTGGTAGGCCTTCCGGAGGGAGCCGAGGGCACGCGCCCTGCCACATTTGCTGAAACGCTGTTCAAAACCCTGCTGGGCCTGCCTGACATGCCTCCAACATATGTTGTTGAAAGGGCTCATAGAGTCCCCACCGGCCGCCGTCCAGAGGGTGCCCATCCTCGACCTTTTCTGGTGAGATTCTGAAATTTCCGAGACAGAGATATGATATTAGCAGAGGCCCGGAAACATCCAGAGCTGCCGTATAAAAATACCAAAGTAATGCTTTTTCCAGACTTTTCGGCTGAGGTGCAGAAACGTCGCAGATCCTTCAACGAGGTGAGACGCAGGTTGAGAGAGAAGGATATCAAGTATAGTATGTTATACCCCAGCAAGTTGCGGGTACCGCACAAAGGCTCGGTTCATTTCTTTGACACCCCAATGGAGGCCAACGACTGGATTGATGGACTATGACTTGATGAGATTCCTTAACATGCACCACCTGCTATCCATCTTACATAAATGCAAGAAGGGGGGGGAGTCTTAAATGCCTTATTGCTTGTGGTCCCTCCATACTCCGCTTACTTTTTCCTTTTTTTTCTTTTTCATTTTTGCAAGGAGGGGTGAGAAGGAGGAGGGGGGGGGATTCAAATTCAAATCCCTATCATAATCTGGGATGAATGTTGCACAACCTACTCCACGTATTTTGTCGCCTTTGACTGGTTTCGGGAGTTTGTCGCTGCCTTGATAGTAATAAAAACTCCTACCTGTGCAAGAGGGGGGAAATATAATGTCTCCGGCATGAAGGCACGGAGCACAAGAGACATGAACATGAAGTTTTTCTAGACTGACGGACTCAGGTTTTTTTCTAATTTTGTTTTTCTGGTTGTTTTTGACCTTTTTTTTACGGTCACGCTTCCTACATGATCAGAAACAAGTTACGGGTAAATGCTCGGTGTATAGTTCTTATTGTTTTTTGTTTTTCACCGCAGCAAGGGGTTATGCAGGGTATGAGCTGTTTCTTTTAGGAATGTGCAGCGATCCAAGTAGGGTGTTGGGTGATGGTACCAAACTTAAGTACAGACAGGGTGATGACATAGCCTGGTCGCGCCTAAGAAATGTTATGCTCCATGGTAGTTTTTGTGATGTGATAATCTATAAATATGGCGGGGTCAATGGTTAACATAGTGTCTTGGAACGTCAGGGCCCTTAACGATAAATTCCGCAGGGCCCTGATGTTTCAATACTTGAAGCCACTTAAACCACAATTAGTATTTTTGCAGGAGACGCACCTAGATGGGAACAGGATTCTGTCGCTTCGCAGACCCTGGATTCAGCGAGCGCTCCATGCAACTTACTCTACGTATGCTAGAGGGGTGGCTATCTTAGTTAGTAAGTCTTTACCATGCACAATCCATAATGTTATATCTGACCCAGGAGGTCGGTATCTAATTATTGTGGCTGATCTCTATACACACAAAATGGTATTGGTCAATGTGTATGTCCCTCCTCCTTTTCAGATTCAGATATTGTATGATCTGCTGGGTAAGCTGGCCCCCTTTATGCATCTCCCCCTGCTGATAGCAGGGGATTTCAATGCCATTCTGTGTGCCGCGATGGATTCATCTAATGCATCTAGGGCGGCATCGATTGATTTGGCCACATGGGCAGATACGGCATCCCTGACAGAGGTATGGCGTTGGAAGAACCCAATTACAAAGAGTTTTTCATATCTATCTAAAACACATAAGTCTTCTTCCCGGATAGACTTAGCATTTGCTAATTCACTCATGTTGCAGCTGATAAAGGGTGCAAACTATCTGGCCGGGGGCCTATCAGATCATACACCACTATCTGTACACATGAGTCTGCCTTCCAGACTTAGAGGAGGAGCTTGGAGATTGAACCCGGGCTGGATAGAGGTAGAGTCAGTGGCATCGCAGGTGACACCTTATGTTTCTAGTTACTGGGAGGATAACCTTGGTTCAGCGTCTTTGCCCATTGTATGGGATGCCTTTAAGGCGTGCATGCGGGGGCAATACATCTCGGCCATTAAACAAGCAAGGAAAAACTTTAATAAAAAAATGCAAGAGTTACAGGAGGCAGAGAGGGTACGTGAGGCAACACATGCCAAAGATCACTCAGAGGTCACATACTCGGAGCTCCTGGAGGCGCGACGAGTGTTGGCGTTGCACTTCACAGAGTTGACACATACTTCCTGGACAAGGAGGGCGAATCCATTTTTGAAAAGGGGGACAAAAATGGGAAACTATTGGCCATCTTGACTGCGGAGCAGAGACTTCAGACAAATATACCATGCATTAGGAACAGACAGGGTAATCTCCTTACAGATCCCAATGACATTTTGGAAACATTTGTAGATTACTATAGAACCTTATATACTCCCATATCTACTTATAGTTCACAGGAGTTGGAAACATTGCTGACTTCTCTAGAAATTCCAATGCTCTCAGAATCTGATAGGGCTGACCTAGAGGCTGAGATCACTGAAAAAGAGATCGAAACTGCCATTAAATCATTTCCACCGCACAAATCACCAGGGCCTGACGGTCTATGTATTGAATGGTACAGGGCAAATATAGAGACCTTGGTCCCACGACTCAAAAATATATATCTTTTCTGTCTTAAAAATGAGATCTTGCCGGAGTCACTGTTGGAGGCTCAGGTTATCCTATTACCTAAACCAGGGAAGGATCTGTTGGAGTGCTCTTCATATAGACCCATAGCATTATTGAATCAAGACCTTAAGATCTTAACCAAAATTCTGGCCACTAGACTTTCTAAAGTCATCACTAGCTTAGTGTCTATAGATCAAACAGGCTTTATCCCACAGAAATCCACAGACACAAACCTACGCAGGCTATTTACAAACCTGCAGATTGATCATGTCAATAAAGGGACTAGGGTGGTCTTATCCCTAGATATGGCTAAGGCCTTTGATTCTGTGGATTGGAACTATATGTCAGCAGTGTTACGTCACATGGGGTTTGGGGCAACATTTAGGACATGGATATTACTACTTTACAGTAAGCCAAAGGCAGCAATTAAGTTGGGAGTCTCTGTCTCGCAGCCATTCGAGGTGGGCAGGGGAACGCGGCAGAGTTGACCCCTGTCGCCGTCCCTGTTCGCTCTAGCAATAGAGCCACTGGCTATAGCGCTTCGTAAATCCCAGGATGTACAGGCATTAAGGGTGGGGGGCATTCGCGAGTGTACTGCCCTGTACGCAGATGACATGCTTCTCTTCCTACAAGACCCAGGTCTGTCTCTGGAGGGAGTATTCAAAATACTGGAGGAATTTTCGAGATTCTCAGGGTTGTGTGTGAACTGGGAGAAATCTAGTGGGATGGCCATTGATCCTGGGGCAAGGGCAGTGGCAACACAAAAGGTCCCCATAACCTGGGTAACACAGTTCAAATACCTAGGCATCAATATAACGCCTAAAGTGAGTGACTATATGTCAATAAATCTTATGCCGGCACTGGCAAAAACTAAAATACAGCTGGAAGCATGGAAGCACTTACCACTCTCGCTTATAGGGAAAGTCAACCTCATTAAAATGAAGGTGTTGCCGGTTTTCTTGTACTTTCTAAGGAACTCACCAGTCTGGGTTCCGGCAAAGTTTTTCAAAAAGATAAACAGTATGTTTGGGTCGTTTATTTGGTCCAAAAAACACCCCAGAATAGGCCTTAGGACGCTGCAGGAGCCCTGGGGGCAGGGAGGGCTTGCTCTCCCAGACTTATTTAAATATTTCATAGCTGGACAAATGGTTGTGGCCAGAAGATGGTTGGTGCGGGATGATGGGGATGCGGCAAATGTGTTGGAAGCAGCCCATTTGGGGTCCTTTGAGAGCCTTTCATTTTTGCTATATAGAGAAACATAGGCTATGTCATCTCCGACTAACTCAATGCGAGTAACAATCCGTGCATGGGTCAGAGTGAGGGCGTTGATGAAGTCTCCATCTGATGTGTGGTCCCCAGACACTCCCCTGTGGTTCAACCCCAAACTCCCGCACTTAAACACAATTCCCGATCCAATCATATGGGCCAGAGTTGGTATAAAACAATTGAAACATATAGTGGGTGGTAATAAACTTCTTACTTTTAACCAGCTGAAAGACAGGCACAAATTGCCTAACTGGTATTTTTTCCGCTATTTACAACTTAGCCACGCGTTTAAGTCGCAATTTGGATCAGATTCTCCAGTTATAGGTACACTTCCCATTGAATCATTATTGAGTGAGGAAAATTTAAAGAAACCTTTATCGGAAGTATACAAAGGGCTATTTGTTGACACACCAAAAATGCTTAATAAGTGCAGATACACTTGGAGTGCGCTGGTCCCCGATTTTGGGAGAGACGACTGGGATGATATGTGGGACCACACATTCGGAGTTTTGGTATCAACTAGAGACAGACTTATCCAATTCAAGCTGTTGCATAGGATTTATTATACTCCGGCGAAGCTGGCAGGCATATATGGCACTGGTACAAGTGAGTGCTGGCGTTGTGCGCACAGCCCAGCGGACTTTGACCACATTTTTTGGCATTGTCAAGAGATCAGGAAGTTCTGGACGGGGGTAACTAGCGCTGTCCAGGCCTTGCTGAAAATGCCTGTTCCTCTCACGGTGTCGGTTTGCCTGCTGGGCTTGCTCGAAGGTATTGCACCACGGAGAGCTCAGAGGACATTGATTTCTATTGTTTTGTTTTATGCACGTAAAGCCATAGTAAGCTATTAGAAGAAGACCGAGCCACCAACGGTACCCTTTTGGAAAGATATGATAAATAAGGTTCTCCCATTATTCAAAGCTACATATTTAAGCAGGGGCTGTCCTACGAAATTTGAGAAGGTGTGGCAGTGTTGGATTGATGCCAATGAGACCCTAGCATAATGACTGAGTGTATTACGAAGTGAGGGACATTATAGTAATAATTGGAATATAGGCGTGATTAGGTAGAAGACTCTTCTTTTTGTGAGTATGTTACAGTGAACTATTGTATAAATAAGACTATAAGGTTACTATCTCAAACACCATGATAAAAGAATATGCTCCTGTAACTGGTAGGGTCGCTGCACGGGATTGGGGGAGAGGGGAGGGGGGGGGGATAAGGGAGGGAGGGTTGGGATTGCAATATGTTATGTTTGTATGTATGTTTTTAAAAAACTGTGAATAAACATAATTTTTCAAAAAAAATATGACATTAGTATTGTATGTATCTCTTTGTAATTTTAAGCAATGACCAAATTATTGGTGAATAAACAGGCCCATAACAGAAATGTAAAAATTGCTCTGGTCTATACAGGGTGTTAAAGCTGAAGTGGTAGATCCTGCAAGTACAGAAAAATACCTGTTGATCTGCCAGGAAAACACCTGTTGATCTGCCAGAAAAGCACTCAATTCTTAAGCCATGTTGTAGACTGACAACATACAACTTTTTTTTTGTGGACTGTTGTCAGCCCAACACAAATATTTTTTGCTAAATTACCCAACCACTCTGTAGGCAGGTCAGGGGGAGGCACCACCCTGTGGCCCACTTAATATAGTTGCCCCTTTAAATCCTTCCAGGAAGGAGGGTGATTTCACTTCCTGCCTGGAAGGATCCCTCATAGTGTGGCAGGAGTTAGTTAGAGAGTAGAGAGCCCTGGCTATTGGAAGGGTTGCCATGAAGAGTATGGTCACCTAAGGCCGCGTACACACAGGCGGACTTTTTGACTGGACTTGTCCGACAGACTTTCCAGCGGACTTCCGACTGACTTTTTAACAAACGGACTTGCCTACACACAATCACACCGAAGTCCGACGGATTCGTACGTGATGCCGTACACTGGACTAAAATAAGGAGGTTGATAGCCAGTAGCCAATAGCTGCCCTAGCGTCGGTTTTTGTTCGTCGGACTAGCATACAGACGAGCGGATGGGTCCGGCGGAGTTACGACGTAAAGATTTGAAGCATGTTCCAAATCTAAAGTCCGTCAGATTTGCGACTGGAAAAGTCCGCTGAAGGTCCGGTGAAGCCCCCACACGATCGGATTGTCCGCCGGATTTGGTCCGTCGGCATCCGTTGGACAAGTTCGGTCGAAAAGCTGCACTCTTTTGAGGGCGCCCATAGGAGTGGGTCACCCTTATCTGGCCCTGACTGCACCTCACTTGCCTCGGAGAGACTTTCAGCAACCAATGAGTTTTAGAACTTGCTGTGGAACTGTGTTTGGCCTAAGGCCTGTTGGTATGTACCGTGAATCTTCGGAAAAGAAGAAGTTTGTCTGCATGTGGATTCTGTGTGAGTTTTTCTGATGGTGCCCTGGGAGCAGTGGGCCAGTGTCCACATACCCCTTGGATTGAGGGGGTAAAGCCACGCAAGGAGGAGAATGGGCAGAGAACCTGGTCACTTGCCCTCACCCACGCATGAGGAAGAGAGAGAGAAAACTACCGAGCGAGGGCTGGTATGCCCCGAAGATTAGTGTCTTGTGAGTACTACAGAGTAAGGGCTGGCATGCCCAGAATTTGAGTGTGTAGTTAGAGGTGCTCTGGCTGTTGCTGTGGCCATGTATACATATGCCGTCTCCCGCTAACATCTCCTACTCTCAGCTCTTCATGACATAATATATTATCCTGTAGTCCAAGATAAGAACTAGGATGGCTCTTTGAGATAACACATATGTTATAACACACGTGATAACACATTTCTAGCGTGTCCCTTTCCATTGTTATACATGTTAGGACTGTACTTTACAAAGGAGCTTTGACAAGGCAGAGAGGCTTCCATATACATTTGCAAATGTTGTACGATTGTTGTGCAAATATAACATCTGTTTTTAAAATGTGGAACTTCTGCTTATTTGCCCCCCCCCCCCCCCTGGTGTCACATTTGGCAACTTTTAGGGGAGAGGAGGGAACGGGGACCTGTTTTTGACAGATCCCCCTTCCCCACTTCCGGAGACGGCGACACGGCGCTGTCCCTCAGAAGTATGGCCCCCCTCCTCCTTCCTCCGCTGCCGGGCCAATTAGAAAGCGCAGCACGCTTTGTGCATGCGCAGTAGCGTACCATCTGTGAAGCCGAAAGGCTTCACTGCCTGTTTCCATTAGTGTCCATATATTATGACTTTTGCATTTTTTTCCCCAGGGTGGAACACCTCTTTAATGCTAATTGTTATGCCGTGTACACACAAGTGGACATTTCGACCAGACTGGTCCGACCGATAATCCGACGGACTTTCGGCAGACTTCCAACGGACTTTCCCAATGAACGGACTTGCCTACACACGATCACACGAAAGTCCTACAGATTCGTACATGATGACGTACAACCGGACTAAAATAAGGCAGTTGATAGCCAGTAGCCAATAGCTGCCCTAGCGTCGGTTTTCGGCCGTCGGACTAGCATACAGACTAGTGGACTTTTCGATAGGAACTGGGTCCGGCGGAGTTCCGACGTAAAGATTTAAAACATGTTCCAAATCTAAAGTCCGTCAGATTTTCGACCAAATAAGTCCGCTGCAGGTCCGATGAAGCCTACATATGGTAGAATTGTCAGTCGGACCAATCTGGTCGAAAAGTCCGCTCATGTGTATGCGGCATTAGACTATTTTTAGATCTTATAGTGGTTGTAAAGGCAGAAGTTTTTTTTTTTAATCTTAATGCATTCTATGCATTAAGATAAAAAACCTTCTGTGTGTTGGAGCCTCCCCAGCACCCCCTAATTACTTACCTCAGTCTCAGCTCTCTCCAGTGATGTCCAAGAGTGTCTAAGCCATCTGGGACTCTCCTCCTGATTGGCTGAGACAGAGCAGCGGTGCAATTGGCTCTCACGCCTGTCAATCAAAGTCAGCCAATCAGGGGAGAGAGGGGGTGGGGCCGGGTCAGGGCTCGGCTCGAATGCCCCCATAGCAAGCTGCTGGCTGTGGGGGGCACTTGACAGGAGGGAGGGGCCAGGAGCAGCAAAGAGAGACCCGAGAAGAGGAGGATCCAGGCTGCTCTGTGCAAAATCAACTGTACAGAGGAGGTACGTTTTTTAACATGTTTGTTATTAAATAAAAACCCCAAAAAACGAGACTTTACAATCGCTTAAAAGGGGTAGTAAACTGCAAAAAAAAAAAGAATTAGCAAAAAAAAGTTCCCCTGCAAAACAATAGCATAATGTGCTAGTATGCATCGCATACTAGCACATTATGAAAGATTTACCTTAGAACGAAGCCCTCCAGTGGCACGCTGTCACTGCTGACATGGCTTTTATCTTCACCTGGTCTTCCTTTCAGGTTTGTGGGCTGCAGCCGCTTGATTGGCCGAGCCGCAATGACGTCTCTCCCGCGCATGTGCATGGGAGTCACGGCCGCCGCACAGCTTTCTTAATGGACGGCACGCGGTCCATTGAGAGCCCAATGCACATGCGACCGTGATGTCACCAGCTGCTACTATAGTAAATATCTACTGTACCTACAGGTATGCTTTATTTTAGGCTTACCTGTAGGTACACATAAACATTGGGGCTTTACTAATACTTTAATGGATTCAGCTGAAAAAAACTTACTATTTTATACATAATTCTCATTATCTTGGTGTGTTAGCTTTGTGAATTGAGCCTTATGTGTGGAAATAAAATATGATCTAAACATACTACACAATGTTAATGCATCAGCCTGTTCTGAAATAAAAACAAAAGTTTACACTGAAATTCATATAACGAAGTAATAAATGAATGAAGGCACTATATTTACCATTTACCAGGAATTCAGGAGCTACTTATGCTGGATTTATACCGCGCAGTGCAGTGTTATGTATTGGATTTACAGACCATGAGGGCATCTGTATTGCACAGTTCACAAACCTCTTCTGATTTTACAGTCTCTCAACTTTGTGTGTTGGATGAACATTGCACAGGGCAGCACACTAAGTTTTTCTCTTGAACAATTCCGACAACCCATTTGATTTACAATACACATGCAGTGTTTATTATTGTGCTCTGTCATTCACTTTCACAGAAGGATGCAAGAAAGTACATTCACATACTGCTGTGTGAGAAGTATATGTAATAATTCACAACTTCCCTATTTCTCCAATTTTGAGGAAAAAAATTAAATTGGTTTATGTTTTTTTTTTCTCCCTGTGGGGAGGAACAACAGTACCCTACACTTTCTCTAGCTGTTTGAAAAGGCAGCACAGATTTCTGAACCAGTGATATGGCATGGCGGCAAGGCTTATCACAGACAGAACCCCATCATCTCTGAATTTTGTTGTGCCTGGGAGTCTGGCTCAATTATGGCATAGAAAAGTAATCTTAGAGGAGCTGCTGAGTAAGACACTTGATTTAAGTGCCTGCACAAAATCCAGCATCTTTATATATGAACGTGACAGTGATCTGTATGGATAATTTCACCCATTTTGTGTAAATGTGAAAACACATTTAGACAGAATTAAATAGCCAATAATGAATTGTTAAAGTAATGAAATACATTTTTAGTTAATAAACTGTTATGCCCTGTACACATGACTGGTTTTGCCGCCGGGATAAACTACAGAGGTTTCTTCGACGGAACTCCGACGGAATTCCATTCAAGCGGCGGTCTTGCCTACACACGATCAAATCAAAGTCTGACCATCGAGAACGCGGTGACGTACAACACTTATAATGGGACTAGAAAAAGGAAGTTCAATAGCCAGTAGCCATTAGCTTCCGTCTCATACTTGCTTTAGAGCATGCGTTGTTTTTGGTCCGTCAGAACAGCATACAGATGATCGGTTTTCCCGATAGGAATTGGTTCCGTCGGAAATATTTAGAGCATGTTCTATTTCTAGGTCTGTCAGAATTTTCTAAAAAAAAAAGTCCGATGAGGCATACACACGATCGGAATATACAATGAAAAGCTTCCGTCTGACTTTTTCTGTCAGACATTCTGCTTGTGTGTACGGAGCATTAGAATACCTATGTTTTAAAACAAGCCAACAAACAAGCTTTTGTTCAGTCTCTTGAACCAGGTGAACATTTTGTGGACAATACAGTTTCATGCTTTCACATGGATTCTCTCTATTACAGAGAAGGCCAGAGCCCATACTAGGTCACTTACAAGTCAGGGGGAAACATAATTCTTTGGCACAGAATGAGATGAGATGAGACCCTTCACTCAACAAATTGTTGGTTTCTGGTAGTAGTTTTGATCCTTCTTTAGAACTGGGCCACAGCTGTAACCGTATCACCTCTTTTAGGGGCCAACCACTGGATCCTCTCTCTGTGTCCCTGTGTACTTTGGCCTTCCTCCAGTCAAGTCAGGAAATTCTATCGCTTCAGTTTTTCATCCACGCCTCCAATTCTTGAATTTATAGTTGTTCCGTTTTTCATCCCACTGCTTGACTCCCGGCAGCGGGGCACTATAGTTTAATGGCTTGCACTGTATATGGTTGGTGGCAGTCTCTCTAAAAATGGCCCAACTCAAAGGTCCTAGCATGAGTATGGTGACCTTCCTTGCTTCCAAGGAAATATTCATCTTCTCAATAAGGGGACAACCCCTCCTTGCACCTCAGTGTAATATTTCTGTCTGTAGCACCCTGGTGTTTAGGCAGGGTTGCTCCTAAATTTACCTGCCAGGTACAGCTGCCTTGGCTAATTGTTGAGGATCAATTGATTTAATTCTAAGTCTGTATTTGCTGCAATTGCTTCTCTCTTTTGCCACTAGGTGGCTGGGTACCTGGTGGCATTTGATAAGAGAAGGTCAATGCAAGGTCATATTATGGATATATGGGGTAATGGGCAGGGGTTTTCTTGGATCCCTTGACCTGCTGGGAGAGCCTATATATTTGGATGGAGTCAGGTGATCGGTGTTCTGTGCCACCTGGACGGCTGTCTGGATGAAAGTGTGTTGTATTGCCCAGGCTGCTAGGCCAGAGTTTGGGCCTATCCTGAGCACATCTGGCTACTAGGGTGTCTAAGGGCCTATCCAGAAGCAAGAGAGCAGCGCAGGGTTGGGATTGCGGCTTGCAGTCCAACCAGAAGTGACGCTTCTGCCGGCCGGAGAACCTGTCGTGGTCAGAGGTAGAGGGGAAGCTGTCGCCACTGAGGGACAATCCACCTTATTACCAGGGACCACAGTGAGTAGCTGAAGTAAGTACTGGAGCAGTATTCTCACCAACCGGAGACAGTGAAGAATCGGGAAACTTCAGTGGGTATCAAGCTAGGGAGGCGGGGGGTGACGCTTGAGGAAGATACTACCATGAAGATTGGAGGAGCTCAAGAGATTCAGTGGCAGTGAATCGTCTAGTCTAGTGAGAGAGACTGGGAGCTCAGTGGGCTGAAGAACTACAAGAAGTGATTGTAGTGGAAGTGAAGGAACTGTTACACTTTGTGATAGGAACTGTTAAGGATTGTTGCCATAGGAGACAGCATTTCTACACAGATGTGGCATCTTGCTGGATGCCTTTCCCTGTATGGCTGTCCTGTTGAAGTCTCGTAGTCTGCCAATTAATCTTGCAACTACCTAAGGGTATCCTGGCCCTAACCCTCTCTCCCAAAGTTCTGTTAAGAGAAATAAAATCTCTTTTGCATCCAAGAAGTGTCTGGCGCCCAATCAATCTACCTTGCATTACACCCACTATGCTATACAACCCACCATATACATAAGGATGTCAGCTATCTCTGGCCCTGGAGGTTCTCATTAGACCTAAAGAGGGCCTGGGACCTTGCTACATGTCTATGTTTCCATGTGGATAGCTCTGCCTGGAGCTGTGCCATTTCTTGTGTCAGTTTCTGGATGGCCACCTCCCATCTGTTTGGTTGCCAGTGGGTCCATTGATTTGCCACCTATGATGGCCAAAGGTGCATCTAAGGCTGGGCCATACACAGTTCGAATCTCGGCTGGTTCAGCAGGAACCGGCCAAGATTTGAAAAATGAATAGGCAGGCATAATGTACAAGTTGATCTATCAGCTTGGGTACAACCTGCCTTCCAGATTTGCTTGCAATTAGCGCAATCAGCTGCTACAGCCGCTAGCGATAGCAACTGTCTTCTCCTGGTGGGGATGGCTTCCCCTGCCCACCCCCCTGCCGGGAGCAGACAATTGCTGATTGCCCTGTCAGCACTGCCTGTGTTGATGGGCGAATTTCTTTCCTGCAACCCATGGTATGGCTGGCCTAAGACTGTATGTATCTGCTCCTGACACACTATGTCCTTTTTTTATGGAATGTCAAATTGGGACGCCTTGCAAAGATTCTCTGACGATGTTGAATAGCAGTCCATCTACAGAATTTTCTGCCTTCTGAGCAGGCAGGATCCCATATGATTGGATCAGGCCCTGCAATCTCCTGGCCCAATTATTCAAGTATTGATCTGGTCTATTGTTGCAGCAGGAGTCCTGCCAGGAATAAGAGGGGCATTACTGTACAGGCAGTAGGTTGCCTGCTTCCTTCTGGAGTAGTACTACCAGGCGCTGCTGTCGCACCACTCCCATCACCATAGGTAGATGTAGTGTAGTGTAACAGGATAGGTAATCAGCCATTTGATTAGACAGAAAGTACCTGTAACTTGAGAGATTACTAAACTAAGGCGCAAAGTTAGAATCAATGATACAAAATAAGATCAGAATAGCAAAGAGCATGCAAGCACTGCAGAATAATACAAAACAGACTATGAAAGCAGCTCAAACATGAACTTCTCACAGCAATGTCTCTGTGGCTCAATCAAGGTAAGATGATGTGGCTGTATACAAAGTCACTATTTTGCCACGTACACACAATCGGGATTTCCGTCAGAAAAAACTTCGGATGGAATTCCGCTCAAGCTTGCCTTGCATACACATGGTCACACAAAAGTTCTCCAAACTTTCGACCATCAAGAACGCGCTGACGTACAACACTACGATGAGCCGAGAAATTCAAGTTCAATGCTTCCAAGCATGCGTCAAATTGTTTCCGAGCATGCGTGATTTTTTGCGCGTCCGAATTGCATACAGACGAATGCATTTTCGGATAGGAACTTTTCCTGACCGAAAAATAGAGAACATGCTCTCAATCTTTTGCTGGCTGGAATTCCGCCAGCAAAAGACCGATGGAGCATACACACGGTCGCATTTTCATACAAAAAGCTCTCATCAGAGTTTTGCTGGCGGCATTTCCGATCGTGTGTACGAGGCATTAGACTCTATAACAACAGAAAGTCTAGCTGAGAATGGCTAACAAATAAAACAGCACAGAACACAGCTACTTGTGATTATTCTCATAGGCAGTGTCCCTCGCAGTGAAGTCAATGATAGCTGTGGTAACAGAGGAGAACAGCTGGAGGGATCCAAAGTTGCAACTGGGGTAGGGCTCCCAACAGAAGCTGGGTCTTTTTGAGAAGTTGTGTGCTATGCTCGCTGCCTACATGCTAGTTTTGACATTGAAGGATCTCTGTCACATACCTGGTGAAGAAGCTGGGTGAGATAAGGACAGCCTCTCTTACACCTTCAGCTCAGGGCCCCAGAAAAGTGGACAGGTGGCACAATTGCATGGAGTGAAATGAGTGCCTCATAGTTCTTTCCAGATGCTAATAGAAGAAGACTTTTCCTTTACAGACAGGAAACTGGACACTAGCATATCAAGCAGCAACAACACAGCGATAATGATAGGATCAGTGGACAGATGATAGACTGATTTGTTGGTTGTTGGCTTTTGCAGTTGTTTAACCAGGAGCATCGACTAAGAGACTGCAGGCTGGTAGTTAAACATGGCACAAAAATTCAGGACTGGTGTCAGTAACAATAGCATTAGCAGACGCAAAGAAGAGGTACAGGTCGGAGTTGGTAATGGATTAGCAGGTCAGGAACAGAAGAAGCAGATTGAAGCACAGACCAGGTGCAAGTCAAGGTCAATAAAGGTGGATATCGGGAGCAGGTCATGGCAAGCCAGGTCACTAATGGATAGAAGTCACAGATCACAGATTCACAGGCTATTTACTGCTGACCATGTTAAATGGCAACATGCGTGCTTGAGAACACAGCTATTGGCAATTCTTGATGTGGTGCTACAGGCTAGCCTGCGCATGAATACTCGCACAGATGTGCCATTCCGAATACTGGCATCACCTTTCTGACTACCTCTCACCAGACTGTTGAGGGAGGGGAACAGAGCTACTGATCTTCCCTGGACATGAACACGAAACAAAGAAGTTGTGGGAAAAGTAGTTAAATGGACCTGTGTCTGCATCTGAGCATGGCGAGTAAAAGGGTACTCTGCTACATATAATCCAAATTCTTTTTATATTGTATTATTGTGAAGTTTATATAGTTTCTGTACTTGGTTAGTCATGTATAATCTCTGCATTAAGCTGCTGAGTCACAGTCAATATTTTCAAGTTGCTCATACCTTTTTATGTATTGTGGTGGTTCAGCTTCAAACTCTGAACAATGCAGTCCACTCACCAGAGTCAGGGCCAGATTAAGAACATCATGGGCCTGGTGCTGAGGATTTTGGTGGGGCCTTTTATAAATAATAAATAAATAAAAATGCAAAAAATTTTTGTTATAACAAATTACAGTAAATTAAAGAGAGAGAGGGAGGATGAGAGAGAGAGAGAGAGAGGATGAGAGAGAGAGAGGGGGGTGAGACAGAGAAGGGGGGATGAGAGGAAGAGGATGCACATAAGCATGCATGGGAATGACATCAACGCAGCCCGGCCAAGGCAAGTGACCGAAGGCACAGAACCCAGAAGGAAGACCAGGTGAAAATGGAAGTGCCCGGGCCCCGCTGGATTGATCACAGCACAGCACTGGAGGGCTTAGTCTGACAATTTAAGTGTACCCTAATGTGCTAATATGCTGTGCATACTTGTACATTATGGCATAACCTACCTCAGGGCCTCTAAAAAGTAGTAATGTTAGCGAAGTTTACTACCACTTTAATATCACAGGATCCCAGGAGCCTTTCCTGGGGCCCCCTACTGACCCGGTGGCCCTTGGGCAGTGCCTAAGTGCTTAGTTGCCAACATTTCAAAAATATTTTCAGGGACACTTTTTACAAGTGCTATATTTAGAGTAGCTGACATCCCCTATGTTCCTCTATACATCACAGTAGTAATCACAAAATTAAATAAGTACTAATAATGGGGCAGAACAAATATGAGGACTGAGATTTCCTTTAGTTAAACTAACAAAAGTGTGCCCATTCTAGAGCTGGTAACATTGAGGATATTCAGTATAATTTTAAAGAACTGTTTTTGCGGGTAAGAGGCATAGGGGAGGAGTATGGATGGTATAAAAGTGGGAAGTATGTGCAGGTGAGGGAGAGGAATGTGGAGGGTCTAACAGTGGGCACTATGTACATGAGAGGAGTGCGGAGGGTATGGCAGAAGGCACTTTGTACAGGAGAAGAGTGTGAAGGGTATGAGAGTGGGCAGTATGCACAGCAGAGGAGTGTGGGGGGTATGCCAGTGGGCATACCTGTACTATGTACAGGAGAGAAGTGTGGAGAGTGGGACAGTAAGCAGTAATTACAGGAGAGGAGTGTGGAGGGTATGACGGTGGGCACTATGTATAGGAGAGGAGTATGGAGGGTATAACAGTGAACAGTATATACAGAAGAGGAGTGTGGAGGGTATGACAGTGGGCACTTTGTATAGGAGAGAAGTGTGGAGGGTATGACAGTGGGCACTATGTATAGGAGAGGAATGTGGAGGGTATGACAGTGAGCAGTATGTACAGGAGAGGAGTATGGAGGGTATGACGGTGGGTACTATGTAGAGGAGAAGAGTGTGGAGGGTATAACAGTGAGCAGTATGTACAGGAGAGGACTGTGGAGGGTACGACAGTGGGCACTATGTACAGGAGAGAAGTGTATGACAGCGGGCACTATGTACAGGAGAGGAGTGTGTAGGATATGACAGCAGGCGCTATGTATAGGAGAGAAGTGTGGAGGGTATAACAGTGAGTAGTATGTACAGGAGAGAATTGTGGAGAGTATGACAGTGGGCACTATGTATAGGAGAGGAAGATGAAGGAATCTGGGAAGGAAAAATGTAAAGGTTTGTGGAAGGAAGTTTAGGGACTGTGTAGTCGTTAAGCGGGCCATACATGGATTAACCACTTCAGCCCCGGAAGGATTTACCCCCTTCCTGACCAAAGCACTTTTTACAATTTGGCACTGTGTCACTTTAACTGCTAATTGCGCGGTCATGCAATGCTGTACCCAAACGAAATTTGCGTCCTTTTCTTCCCACAAATAGAGCTTTCTTTTGATGGTATTTGATCACCTCTGCGGTTTTTATTTTTTGCGCTATAAACAGAAAAAGACCGAAAATTTTGAAAAAAAATGATATTTTCTACCTTTTGTTATAAAAAAAATCCAATAAACTCAATTTTAGTCATACATTTAGGCCAATATGTATTCGGCCACATGTCTTTGGTAAAAAAAATGTCAATAAGCGTATATTTATTGGTTTGCGCAAAAGTTATAGCGTCTACAAGCTAGGGTACATTTTCTGGAATTTACACAGCTTTTAGTTTATGACTGCCTATGTCATTTTTTGAGGTGCTAAAATGGCAGGGCAGTACAAAACCCCCCCAAATGACCCCATTTTGGAAAGTAGACACCCCAAGGAAATTGCTGAGAGGCATGTTGAGCCCATTGAATATTAATTTTTTTTGTCCCTAGTGATTGAATAATGACAAAAAAAAAATTACGAAAAGTTGTCACTAAATGATATATTGCTCACACAGGCCATGGGCATATGTGGAATTGCACCCCAAAATACATTTAGCTGCTTCTCCTGAGTACGGGGATACCACATGTGTGGGACTTTTTGGGAGCCTAGCCGCGTACGGGGCCCCGAAAACCAATCACCGCCTTCAGGATTTCTAAGGGCGTAAATTTTTGATTTCACTCCTCACTACCTATCACAGTTTTGAAGGCCATAAAATGCACAGATGGCACAAACTCCCCCCCAAATGACCCCATTTTGGAAAGTAGACACCCCAAGCTATTTGCTGAGAGGCATGTTGAGTCCATGGAATATTTTATATTTTGACACAAGTTGCGGAAAAGTGACACATTTTTTTTTTGAACAAAGTTGTCACTAAATGATATATTGCTCACACAGGCCATGGGCATATGTGGAATTGCACCCCAAAATACATTTAGCTGCTTCTCCTGAGTACGGGGATACCACATGTGTGGGACTTTTTGTGAGCCTATCCGCGTACGGGGCCCCGAAAACCAATCACCGCCTTCAGGATTTCTAAGGGTGTAAATTTTTGATTTCACTCTTCACTGCCTATCACAGTTTCGGAGGCCATGGATTGCCCAGGTGGCACAAAACCTCCCCAAATGACCCTATTTTGGAAAGTAGACACCCCAAGCTATTTGCTGAGAGGTATAGTGAGTATTTTGCAGACCTCACTTTTTGTCACAAAGTTTTGAAAATTGAAAAAAGAAAAAAAAAAAGTTTTTTCTTGTCTTTCTTCATTTTTAAAAACAAATGAGAGCTGCAAAATACTCACCATGCCTCTCAGCAAATAGCTTGGGGTGTCTACTTTCCAAAATGGGGTCATTTGGGGGGGTTTTGAACTGTCCTGGCATTTTATGCACAACATTTAGAAGCTTATGTCACACATCACCCACTCTTCTAACCACTTGAAGACAAAGCCCTTTCTGACACTTTTTGTTTACATGAAAAAATTATTTTTTTTTGCAAGAAAATTACTTTGAACCCCCAAACATTATATATTTTTTTAAAGCAAATGCCCTACAGATTAAAATGGTGGGTGTTTCATTTTTTTTTTTTCACACAGTATTTGCGCAGCGATTTTTCAAACTTTTTTAAATTTTAATGCACTAAAACACACTATATTGCCCAAATGTTTGATGAAATAAAAAAGATGATCTTAGGCCGAGTACATGGATACCAAACATGACATGCTTTAAAATTGCGGACAAACGTGCAGTGGCAACAAATTAAATACATTTTTAAAAGCCTTTAAAAGCCTTTACAGGTTACCACTTTAGATATACAGAGGAGGTCTACTGCTAAAATTACTGCCTTCGATCTGACCCTCGCGGTGATACCTCACATGCATGGTGCAATTGCTGTTTACATTTGACGCCAGACCGACGCTTGCGTTCGCCTTAGCGCGAGAGCAGGGGGGGACAGGGGTGTTTTTTTTTTTTCTTTATTATGTGTTATCTTATTTTTAAACTGTTCCTTTCATTTTATTTTAATCATTTTTTATTGTTATCTCAGGGAATGTAAATATCCCCTATGATAGCAATAGGTAGTGACAGGTACTCTTTTTTTGAAAAAATTGGGGTCTATTAGACCCTAGATCTCTCCTCTGCCCTCAAAGCATCTGACCACACCAAGATCGGTGTGATAAAATGCTTTCCCAATTTCCCAATGGCGCTGTTTACATCCGACGAAATCTAAGTCATGAAATGCTCGTAGCTTCCGGTTTCTTAGGCCATAGAGATGTTTGGAGCCACTCTGGTCTCTGATCAGCTCTATGGTCAGCTGGCTGAATCACCGGCTGCATTCTCAGGTTCCCTGTTGAGACAGGAGAGCCAGAGAAAAACAGTCTAGAGGCTAATTAGTCGCTAGGATTGCTTTTACATGAAACCGACCGCTGGCTGAAAAGAATGATACCAAGATGATACCTAAACCTGCAGGCATCATTCTGGTATAACCACTCAAAGTCGTGAATGGCGTACCTGAAGACAAAAAATGGTTAACAATAAAACACAGTAAACGGTAAAGTATAAAAAATTGCATACCTGAAAAGCAAACATGATAAAACATAATAACAATAAAACATTGCAGAATAGAATACAGTAAAAAAGAGCAGAACAATAGAAAGAGAATAGAGAGAGAGAGAACAATAAAACGACAACTATTTTTTTTCATCTTATATATTTTTTTTTTTACACTTTTTTTTGTAACTAACTTTTATAACTGTAACCGGTTCCAGGTTCGGGTCTCTCAAAATGCGATGGCATCTTGGGAGACCCTGTGAAAGTGTGCCTAGTCTGTGCAATGCTGTACGCTACGCTAATACTCAACTAGTGAATGGTAGCGTTCAAAACATTCACCAATGCAAAGACCAGGGTTGTCAGGACAGGAGGGACAATAATAGAGGGTGTCACGCCTATATCCGCGCTTGCTGCAGACACGACATCTTTTTTGGGGGGGTTCGTTGGGTAGGGGTACTCGGAAGGACATAAAGAAAATGCCTCTCATGCAGCCGACTGCATTTGGTTGGGGATGCGAATGGGGGAAGTATGGGCGCTGCAGAAGTGGTGGGTTCCCAATTAGGATTGGCGAATGCAGCAGGAAGGGCATTATGGGCACGACGGGCCTGTGTTTGTCTTTTTCTTGGTGGCAGCGGGACACTACTTGTGCTTGCCACCTCACCAGCTTGAACTGCACTTATGGGACTCGCCACGTCACCAAGTGTTACTGCAGTGCTGGTTTGACTACGACCGGGGTGTACTAGGCCGCTGGTGCTTGCCAGTTCACCAAAACGCTAGGTGTACGGTGCGTGCGTGGGTGTTAGCGGTACTGGCGCTAACCTGACGCTGCCTGGGGCTGGTGCTTGCCAGTTCACCAAAACGCTACCAAAGAAACTGTTAGCGATCGCAGGGATCAGGCCTGACTCTGCGAACGCTGCAGTTATGCGCTTAGTGTTTTGTAAGTGACAGTGATCGATCGATACTGCACTTGGGTGGGCTGGGCTGAGCCGGGCGGAGGGGCAAAACGCAGGTGCTAGCAGGTATCTGGGCTGATCCCGCTAACACTGCGTTTTTGGGAACCCTAAACTGCTGGGGACGCTAGTATAGATCTGATCGGATCAGATATTGATCTGTTCAGATACTATACCACTAAGGGAGGCGTATGCTGCGTGCGTGGGTGTTAGCGGTACTGGTGCTAACCTGACGCTGCCTGGGGCAACGCATATCACCGCCGGGCGATCAGGGGGCTAAACCTTTATTAGGTAATAAACGGCGGGTGCCCTGACACTATAAAAAAATAAACGAACTAACCAGCGTCACCCGTAACGGTTATACGGTGATCAGTGGTGAAAGGGTTAACTAGGGGGCAATCAAGGGGTTAAAACATTTATTAGGTAGTATATGGGGGTCCCTGATGCTATAAAACGCTGACGGCGAACCTAAATATTTACCTCCCTAACTAGCGTCACCAGTGACACTAATACAGCTATCAGAAAAATTATCGCTTAGCGACACTGGCGACAGGGGGTGATCAAGGGGTTAAAACTTTATTAGGGGGGGTTAGGGGGTACCCTAGACCTAAAGGGGGCTAACACTAGCTGCCCTACCACACTAACTGTCACAAACTGACACCAATGCAGTAATCAGAAAAAAAAATAAAAATAAAACTGCTTGGTGTCAGTGTGACAGGGGGGGAGGGGTGATTGGGGGGTGATCGGGGGGAGGTCGGGGGTAAAGGGGGGTGTATTGTGTGCCTGGCATGTTCTACTGTGTGTGTAGTGTTGTGCACTAACATTGCAGTCTTCTCTCCTCGGCGCCGGAACGGAAAATACCGAGCCGAGGAGAGATGACATGACATCCTTTCCTCTGCCTCTGTGTACTATACAGAGGCAGGGGAATGATCCCATTGGCTGGGAGCGATCGTGAGGGGGGGGGGGCCACGAATGGATGGTCTCCCCCTCACCTCTGATCGCCGGGGGACAAACGCCGACCACCTCTGGCACCGGGGGGGTCCGATCGGACCCCCCACCCGCGGGAGGCAGATCACGTACAGATACGTGATTCTGCCTGCCCGTGCCATTCTGATGACGTATATCAGCGCGAGGCGGTCGGCAAGTGGTTAAAATTACACCAATTAAGCAGAGACCAGTCATACTCAACCTATGTATGGGCTAGCTGGTTTTATACAAGTCAACCTATTAACCGACTTACTGTAAGTACAATCAGCCTGCCATGTTTTTCCCAAACAATCAGTGCTGCCAGCTATAGTTAGCAACACCAATCATTGTATTCACTGGCAGAACACAATAACATTGCAGGAGTGATTGCCCCATCCACAGGTCAGCAGGTGAGAGGGTGTGTAGGGACAGGCTGGGGAGAGATATTAGTCAGTGGCTGGGTAGGCACTGGCTAGTATCAGAGCCAGATACACACAGGTTACATCTAGCAATAAAACTCCTCTGTAACTCTAAACATGTACCCTGTAAAAAAATGTAAAGCATTGCTTAGTATACAAAAAAAATCGTGCTAACATTAGTGGTTTTTTTTTTATGAATGAAACAGTTTCTTTCCAAAAAAAAAATGTTTGAAAAATAGCTGCGCAAATACTGTGTAGCATAAAAAGTTGCAAAGAGCACCATTTTATTTCATAGGGTGTCTGCTAGAACAATATATATAATGCTTGAGGGTTCTGAGTAATTTTCTAGCAAAAAAAATGATGATTTTTACATGTAGGAGAGAAGTGTCAGAATTGGCCTGGGTGCAAGGGGTTAATTACCATAAGTAATATACAAAGAATTATTATAAGCACTGTGAGCTCATTCTCTCAGTCTATAAGATGAAACAATCAGCGTCATAAGTAAAAAATATTGTGATGTTTAAATAAAATAACCTAATAACAAACATGTACAGCTGCTAAACATTCTAAGTGGTACACCACACTTATTTCAAAATGGATAGTAAATAAATAAATGTAGCGCTATGTGTAAAAATGTCTATAAATATAAAGTGCAAATCTCTAAAATAAATAAATCCTACATATAAATGAATAGTCCATAAAATGAAAAAATGAAGAAATAAAACATGAAAAACTCTTCTTGTGATCAGTGTATCCACACAATTCCACCACAGTGATTATTTGTCCTCAAAAGGAGTGCACACCACCACCAGTAAAAATGCACGCTCACCTCCCAGATGAGTCAAAACTCATATGCGGATCTCCCCACGAGCTCTTTGCTCTAACTTCCTCTTCCCAGATCTACTGAGGAAGGCCTGTGATTGGCCGATACGCGTCTAGAAGGGAGGAGCTGATAGTCACGTTCAGCCAGGCACTGTGTATGTGGTCACGGTGGTGCTACTCTGGAGGTTTTTATGTGATTTTAAACGTTTTTATCTTGTAAGTGCAACTTGTCTGTTTGGAGGCTTTAAATAAATTTGTATACGGAGAACACTATGGTATCTATACTTATTATTTACATGTCCTGAACTCATGGAATCTTGAGCCAAGCTGGGAGATGATCCGTTTCTTTGGATGTTAATGTGCTGAGTTACCATTAAGAAAAGAGCCATCTGGATTACCCACCATTGATTGGGAAGAGGAAGTGAGAGCAAAGAGCTCGTGGGGAGATCCACATATGAGTTTTGACTCATCTGGGAGGTGAGCGTGCATTTTTACTGGTGGCGGTGTGCACTCCTTTTGAGGACGAACAATCACTGTGGTGGAATTGTGTGGATACACTGATCACAAGAAGAGTTTTTCATGTTTTATTTCTTCATTTTTTCATTTTATGGACTATTCATTTATATGTAGGATTTATTTATTTTAGTGATTTGCACTTTATATTTATAATTTTACACATAGAGCTACATTTATTTATTTACTATCCATCCTCTCAGTCTGCTGCAGAGTGTACCAGCTTGTATTTAACCACTTCCAGACCAGCCGCAGTTATACTGCGCGAAACCACGTAGCTGTACATTGGCTCGTGGGGTCCGGATAGCAGGCGCGCGCACCCGCTACATAGCGGGAGTGCTGATGCTGGCAGGCCGACGGTCGCAATGACCGCTGGCCACGAGTGATCATGACCAGGAGACACAGAACAGGGAGAGTGTGTATAAACACACACTTCCCTGTTCTGTTCTGACAGGAGTGACAGAACCACGATCTGTCACTTCCTGTAGTTAGTCCCTCCCCCTTCAGTTAGAATCATGTAGCAGGGAACACAGTTAACCCCTTCACTGCCCCCTAGCGTTAACCCCTTCACTGCCAGTGATCAACAGTGATTACAGTAATCAATGCATTTTAAATCGCACTGATTGTTGTATTAATGCCAATGGTTCCAAAAATGTGTTAAAATTGTCCGATGTATCCGCCATAATGTCGCAGTCATGATAAAAATTGCAGATCGACGCCATTACTAGTAGAAAAAAAAATAATAATAAAAATGCTATAAATCTATCCCCTATTTGTAGACGCTATAACTTTTGCACAAACCAATCAATATATGCTTATTGCGATTTTTTTTTTTACCAAAAATATGTAGAAGAATACATATTGGCCTAAACTGAGAAAAAATTAGCTTTTTTTTTTAAAAAATGGAGATATTTTTTATAGCAAAAAGTACAAAATATTGTGTTTTTTTTCAAAATTGTCACTCTTTTTTTGTTTATAGCGCAAAACATAAAAAACGCAGAGGCGATCAAATACCACCAAAAGACGTCAATTTTGTTTGGTTACAATGTCGCAGGACCGCGCAATTGTCAGTTAAATGATGCAGTGCCGAATCGTAAAAAAGCGCTCTGGTCAGGAAGGGGTAAATTCTTCCGGGGCTGAAGTGGTTAAACGGGCCGCTCTGTATGTAGCTTCTGACAGAAGCCCCATATCTCCGGAACCATAGATGATAGCAGCCCCATATTTTAACCAGTGGTGGAGTGTGTCTTCAGCTACCTACCCCCTAAATGTGGGGTCTCTGTGACCCCTGGTCGCCAAGCTACAACCCTTAAAGTCGATTATTTTATTATTTTTTTTTGGGCAAATGAGCCTATCTTGAGAAAGGGGCCTGGAACTGCAGCTCCAATAGCCCCTATGTTAATCCGGCCCTGACCAGAGTTGTTTTCCTTACTTCTATCCATCCAGCAAAGTGACTACAGCAAGTTTCAAACTTTACTCAAGTTTAGACTAAAAATCCGTTTCATCCACAGATCTTTGCAAAACTGTTTCATTTGGCTGCCTTTAACTACAGGTACAGGGGTTGCAAAAAAATGCATAAATATTGCTAAATGAAAAACAGCACAATTTGCCACGGCTGTGCATTTTGCTTTGCCACCAACTTGCATGATATATCTTCCTCACTGTATGTAAACCCATCATCGGGATAACGTTTGCAACACATGGGAGCAAGCAGTATACAGATCACAATTTAGTTCCATGTTAGTTATACCACATTCTGCTACCCCCACTTCATCACTTTGCTTTCTATACGTTGCAGAAGCAGCATGCTGGGATACAGAGGGTGAGCCTGCACTCCAGCTTATAACCAAGTTTGGATATGCATAGTGTACATCATACAGTGATTTCAGGGGCAAAAAAGGTGCATTGTGGCAGAACTGTAATTAGCACAGATATGTACTATTTCCCTGTGGTGCTTCCTATACCATGGTAATGATAGCCTTTACAATATTTTGCGTTAAAATTTTCCTTTAAAAGACAATAAAAAATGCATTTGTTAAAATTCTTAAGTGTGATGCCCCCTCCAGTCCTGTTCCTTAGCAGCTGTTGAAGTCACAGCTGCCAAAATACTGGAAGGTGCAATTAATACTATGACAGGTGATGCTGCTTTCAACACTCTTCATTGGAATTTTAACATACACTTTACATTATAGTACATGTTCACTCTCTAAAATTTAAAAAAATCAAAATTACAGTTGAACTGTATCATTACGTAATCAACAGGAGTCACCGATTTACATTCTTTTAGTTTGTTATGTAGCGCCTTACATGAGTTTTGTGGAAAAATCACACACTTGCCAAATACAGCTAAATATTACATTCTGCAGACCTGTAATATCGAGAAGCAGTCCTCATCCTCTTGGCATGCTGTTGAGGACATAACTGTGTAGCGGTGTGTTGTCTCTAGTTACTAACATCCACCATATCACCCTGCTGCCCAATCCTTCATATATCACTTCTGAGACAATGAACAGTCATTTTGTTTTTGTTTATTGGGGGGATATAACTTTACTTCGACTATCCTTTGGCAAATTCCTGTCAAGCCCCCGTGCACAGATTCACAGCCCAGGTAGCTTATCTCTTTGTTACCGTGGGCTGTGACTATTTGCAAGGGTGAGCGTACATCTCTGCGCCATGGACTCCAACCTAGGTAAGCCCTTACACCCCTGGGAGTGGAGGCGGACAGTTTGTGCTGTCTCAGATAGCGATCCATGCCGTTGATGGTTGTAGGGAACGGCGGTTTGGTCTGCAGGCTGTCTGGGGTGTCGGTGGGTACCAGTAATGTGAGGTGATGTTTCGTTGGTATGCTGTAAGGGTGACGCTGGCCGGGAACTCTCAGTACAAGCGTCCTCAAGCCGCCATGCCAAAGCCACGCCCCTAGTTGCGGTAGCTCTTAGCACCGAGATTTCTTTATGCAGCGTTTGCATAGCTGCATATGTCCCTGCATCTTTAGTGGTCACATAGCTAGATTCTAGGGCCTGGGCCTGTCTTTCAGCTTCCTCTCTTTCAGCTTCCTCCAATGCAAGCCTAGTGTTTTTCCTAACCTTACTAATAATCGTGCGGTATTGTCCGTCTGTGTAGGCCTTATAGGCATCCCATACCATCAGTGGGGGGGCCGCCGCCCCCTGCTGTGTGTCCAGTAGGTGCCCATCTCTCCCGCAATCTCAGGAGCAACGCGCTCATCAGTTATCCAGAAACCTGAGAGTCGCCATAGGCTAACGCCAGCCGGTGAGTCTGTGGTAAGTTGCGGTAGCAGGGGGGCATGATCCAAGATATCACGGGGCAAGATTTTGACCTCCTGAGTGGGGGAAAGTAGGAGGTTACATAGTTACATAGTTACATAGTTAGTAAGGTTGAATAAAGACACCAGTCCATCCAGTTCAACCTCAGTGAGTGTGGGTGCGTGTCTACAATTATCCCTATTCATTTAAGGTACCCATATAGCACGCTGTCAATTTACGCAGCACTCCACACATACAATGCACACTCACATTGGTCCCAAGGAGCCCACAATCCAAGGTCCCCAACTCGCATTCATATACTAGGGCCAATTTTGGACAGAAGCCAATTAACCTACCAGCATGTCTTTGGAGTGTGTGAGGAAACCGGAGTACCCGGAGGAAACCCACACAGTCTCAGGGAGAACATGCAAACTCCAGGCAGGTAGTGTCGTGGTTTGGATTCGAACCAGCGACCCTTTTTACTGCTAGGCGAGAGTGCTACTCACTACACAACTGTGCTGCCCACAGTGGTGTTACTGGCATAGAGCAGGTCTATCCTGGAAAAGGAGGCATATGTGGTTGAGTGACAGGTATATCGCCTTTCCCTGGGGTACCACCACCTCCACACATTACTGAGACCATATAAATCTGCCCATCGGGACAGTGGGGAGTCAGAGGCCAGATCAGGGTTAAGCTTATCTAAGCTAGGATTTGGGGGCATATTAAAATCCCCCCGCTAGTACAATAGCAGCTGCTGGATATTGAGCCAATACTGGGGTTAGTTTATGGAGGATATTGAGGGAGTCCGGAGGGGGGTTGTATATCCCCACAATGACCATCTCAAGCCTGTCACATGTTAACATATCTCCCCTCTGGATCTAAATGTAGATCAAGGAGAGTAAAGGGGAGAGATTTATGGACCAGGACACTGACTCCTCTAGAGTAGGAGAAATATGTGGAATGGTAGTATGAGCCCAACCATGGCTTTTTAAGAGCCAGTTTCCTGCTCCCTGTTAGATGAGTCTCCTGCAATATACAGATGTGGGGGCTGTATTTTTTAATGTAGTTGAATACAATAGATCTTTTTATCTTGGAGTTCAAACCACGAACGTTCCAAGACAAAACGTTAAAGGGAGTCATCAGCTTATTTTAGTGGATATCTGGAAGCATCGGATCAACCTCAATATTATATATACCCACAATAGTAGATCAGCAGACATAGCACTGGTCATTCACACACATGCACAGTTATATGAGTTACCCACTCCCTCTAGTGGAAGGATATCAGCATTACATGCCTTAAAATCAGACAGAAAATCTGAAAAAAAAGGGAACAAAAGAAACAGTAGAAAAACATGGAGTATGAACATTCACTCCGGTATTGTCCCCAACCCCCCACCCGGCACCGCCCTTAAACTTTGGGGTGCCTTCCTCCTAAAATGATTCGTGACAACTGCCCATGGGGCACGTGAGCAGTGGAGCACCAGAGCGTTATAGTTTGTACTCAGAGAGTCCAGTTATGGAAAACGTGGGATAAACAATCCGTCCAGATCGATGGTTCGCCCGGAATGTTCCAAGGGCAGCGCCCCTATACTTAAACTAGGTGCTAACTTGAAACTGCATCCCCTTCTGTCAGTAATGCTTGCAGGAGCAGGGAGATCACTCCAACACAGTGTTGTATGTAGGTCCCCAATTAGTATTGTCTCATACTCACAGTAAAAGCTCCTGTGGATGGTCAAGGCTGGTAATGTTTAAAACCAGGTAGACAAGGGAGCTGATGGAAGGGTGAGCAGAGCATGTAGTATGGGGTTGAGGGAGGTAGGATCATAACTACAAGAGGGGGCCATATTGCCATCAGGGTCATCCTCTCGGCAGTGCCTCTAGCCATCAGCAAGCATCTTCATGGAAGGTAAAGAAACGTACCGACTCCCTATTCTGGACTCTCAATCGGGCAGGGAACAGCATGCTGCACTTGATCTTTCAATTGCGGAGGTCGAGTTTAACATGGTCAAAGGATCTCCGCAGCTTTTGTGTGTTGACCGAATAGTCGGGGAAGATCATAAGCTTCGCTCCCTCACGGAGGAGTACTTCAATCTTCCTTGCTTCCCTCAGGACCAGAACCCGATCCCTGAAGTTCAGGAGTTTGAGAAGAAAAGTGCATAGAGGAGCTTCCGGGACTCCCCGGGTAGCAGGCCTCCCGTGTGCCCTCTCCACAACAAAAAAGTCAGAGAATTGGGCTCTCAGGAGGAGGCCTAGCAGCAGGTGTTCCGTGAACATTGTGGGGTCATTGCCTTCCACTGCCTCTGGCAGCCCCACTATGCGGAGGTTATGTCTGCGATTCCGGTTTTCGGTATCCTCCGTATGTGCCTCCAGGGTGTTCATCTTGGTCTGCAGCATGCGTGTCCTCCGCATCCCCCATCAGGCATGTACTGGCCATCGGGACTACCGGGAGTTTCCCGGTAGGCCGATGGCTCAGTGGGCCAGTTTCAGTGACAGAAATGCCTTCTTTTCTTTTGTGTAGTGGGTGCCTGCGGCCCCGCATCTTAATCCGGCCACCACATAGCTGACACAGGCACAAATTGGGTCTCTCAAGCGATTTCCAAACTGGTTGCTAGCCGCCTGCCGCCTAGCGTCTAGCAACCAGTGACGTCAGGCACACAGACACAGAAGGAGGCTGAGACAGCCCCAGCATTCACAGCGGAGCAGGATTTAACTTTCTCCTCCTCCGCGCCCAGTGCTTAGCTCCACCCACCTCCTCTTCTGCTCCGGTGACATGTTCTCAGAGAGGTGTGATCCTCTTCTTCTGCTGCTCGTGCCCGACTTTTCTGCACTGCCTGAGTGTTGTCGGAGGGACCCGAGAGGGAGAACAGACCTTCCTTTGCCCGCTGTGTCCCCACTGCTCCTTTCCCTGCTATCTGTTGCTGTTCGGGATCTCCAGGCAGCTGTCACTATGTCAGGTGACATCAGGCATGCCCATTCTAGCTCCCGAACTACAGTCTACAGCACAGTTTTGACCAATAGGGAAACAAGCAAAAAGCAGCAGGAAATATGACAGGAGGGGACATCAGCAACACCAGATGACATCAATGTACAAGGTAATGGATCGGTGAAAAGTGTGAGGATTGGTTTTAGTGATAAGCTCTGTAACATTAAACAAAACTAGTTCTGAATGAAAGCTGTGAACCTTTAGGGGTTAACTTAGTAACAGTGCAGTTACCCTCCAAAGTGACTGAAGGGGTTAGTTTGTACCTCTGATTTAAGATAAGAGTCAGTGGAAGCTTCTCTCTCCCCTTATCTTAGTTTGCAGGTTTTGCTGTATTGCAGCTTCAACTTTGTGCTCTGGTGTGGCTGACTTGAGTGTCCAGAATCATTACCTGAGGATCAGTATTCAGGATGTGTTTGAAATGTGGGGAGATAACATTATTTTATCACTATAGTAGAGCCACAGTAGCTTATGCCATTGATATGAAACAGACTCTAGTCAGGTCACAAACATCATTGCATGGGTATCTATGGATGTGCTATATGTTTAAACCATTTATTTTTCCAATGATCTATTAGGGCAGGTTCACACTGCTGTGATGCGGGAACCCTGCGAATCCATTACGGGTTCCCGCATCGCATGTTTTCTTGTGGCAGTTCACACTGCCCTATGCCAATTGCTGGGAGTGTCAATCAAAGTTAATGACACCCCCAAATTAGTTCGCAAAGCGCAGTGCGATCTGCAAACTCAGACAGGAATCGGATCGCATGGGGGTGTGAACACCCCTGCGATCCTATTCTGCTGCGGACAAAAAAGGGTCCTGTGCGAGTTCGATGCAAATTCAGCCATACAATCTTTTTGGCTGAAATCGCATCGCACAGAGATTGCATGTGATTTTCACTGCAACGCGGTGTGAATCACATCCGATCTCTGACATTGCAGCAGTGTGAACCGGCCCTTATGCTGTCATGTTAGGTTGCAGTAAATTGATATAAGAACAGGAATAAAGTATCTGCTTTCTGCTGACAAGTCTAATAAGAGCAGTATTAGGATGCACTAATTTTCTTTTCCTCAGACCACGTACACTGACATGAGAGCACCTCCATATATGCCCAGTGCTGGGCGATATGTACATTATATTGATGGATTGCTGCTAAACTGATTCTTGGTGGATGCAGAAGGATATTTCTGTGTAGCTTTTCAGGGAGACTTTTATTCATGATACGGTATTTAATGTATCATTATTTTAGGTATAGACATTGAGATTTATAGCAGCTGAATGAGGTCCACACATTATAGGGAGTGCAGTTTGACAATGCTGCCAATTTGTAATGGTGAAGGCCTTATTCATTTAACTTGGATCTAGAATGGCTTGATATAGTTACAGTTTAGCCTCATTTTGTCCTTGTGTGTGGCCACATTTTTATCCAATTTTTATCTTTTCTACATTCCTGCACTATATACACTATATTTTCAAGTAGGTCACTGGACTTCAAGTAGTTATACCATGAAAAATGGTTATTGCCCTGCCCCCCCAGTTTTGACTGTGGTATCTTATGTGCCCCCCCATATATATTGTTCCTAGAGTCACCACTGTGTACTGCCTATAATAGAAATAAAGTAGAACGGCTAACGGACAGTGAAGGGGGCTTGGGTGGCCATCAGGTTTGGCCATGTCCAGCCGGCATGAGACACACCTGTCATCTGCATTGCCCATCACCTCACTTCATAGTGCGCAACCTGGCTCAGCCTCAGCACCTCTGCATTGCTGAAAGGCAGCCAATGGCTGTGCAGCAATGCCGGTTTCTAAAATTCCAGCCAATGAGGATGTAGCAATATTTCTGCATTATGTTAGCCCTCTCACTTCACTTGTTCGCTTGTTTTTGTGCGTGTTTGCAAAATTAAAGTGGGCCGGTCAGGATGAAGTCCAGGACCACATTTTTGTCCCAGTCCAGCCCTGTCCCCCATGCGCCTCTCAGTCTCTGTTAGCCGTGTTCGAAAGCAATCCATATCCCTCCGGATTAGGCTGATGTCTAGTTGCATAGTCTCAATTTTGGGTAGTCTGGCAAGTGGTGATGGCCTGCATCAGAGCGTCAAAGTTAGTCTGCTCCCTCAGCTCTGGATTGGTGCCCTCCCTCTGAGACGCCATATTGACTGCCTTGGCAGGAGAAGACCGTGCTTTGGGAGTTGTTTTAGGGATGGTATGTGTCTTGCGGAGCAGACCTCCCCTTGGACATTTCAGTCCGGAGCGAAGTCTCCCTCATTCGGGTCAGGATTTGGGTATCAGGATTCTCTCCTTTAAAACATAACTACATTTAAATGTTCATGTAGCATATTAAAAAATAGTATATTTTCTTTTTTTTCCTTTTCATTTTTTATTTTTTCATAAAATCTATAAAATAAAAGTTTATATGTTTAGGTGTGCTAAGAATTAAAAGCCTTATCTGTCTTAAAAAAAAGATTCATCTTGTATTAGAATGGGCTGCAATGTCACTTTACTCACTAAAAAGTTACAAGGCCCATGGCCCATTATGTGTTTGAATGGAGTGACTGAAGTTTTAATTCAGTTATGTGGAAAAGTTTTCTTATTTTCTTTTAACCTTACTCTTAAATAAACAATAACACCTGTGTTACCATGAAGAAAGTAGCACTGGGCAATAAACCAAGACAAATATGACAACATTCCACAATTTGCCCATCCCATCTCCCCCAGTCAAACTCTTTCATGTACCATGTTGGCACAGAGTTTTCACGAGTACGGTTGAAAAGCTGTTAAAATGTTGGCAGATAGATGAGACCCCAAAGTTTAAATTGAATGATGATAGAAATATGAGTTTATTCTATTTTAATGCTGCATTGTTGATATAAATCTTCAACACTTAGAAACCTTCCTTTATTTAAAGTCCTGTTCAGACTGAATTGTGCTGCAGTAACTGTATTTGGTTAGCGGCTGGACCAGGCCGGGGGAAGGGGATAACTTGTGAAAGTTCTGTTCTTGGGCTTTATGTGATCTAAAAAGGGGGAAAGCTTAGGTCCTGGGCTTGGCTCTTCTGGAGATTTCTCTGCTTGGTTGGATCTTTCTAGCTGTCTGTGTGTGGATTGAAGACACTGAGACTTTTGGAGACAGCCAAACCAATGACAGACAGACAATGATATAACGGATTCAAACCTCACAGAGGTATGCCTGGGCAGCCACACTACTATAGTTAGAGTCAGGGGAAAGATGTTGTTCATATTGAACTGTATGCCGGAACTTGTTCTGTAAATTTACATTAACCATTATGAGTCACTCTGGCCTGAAGTTATTCAAAGGGGTGCATGTTAGTTCTGGCATATCTAAAAGAATCTGGGTCTGTAAAGCACTACAGGGTATGAAGTAACACCAGTACAAAAGGGTTAACTCAGCAAGTCAAGGAAAAGAGGATTGTAGTGGCTATGGGTAACCAAGTGAAGGAACAAGCTGCAAGCAACCAGTCGTTAAGCAGGGTACCTGGTAAAGTGACATGTCCTCCGATAGCGAGGGGGTCGATGTCGCACTACTTTCCTAGCGGTCAGTATCCAGTAGCAACTGGATCCCAACCAGGGAGATCTATGGCCTGGTCATGTGGTATGGGAAGTGAAGAGTTAATAAGTGCATGCATTAGGTCCACACTAGGTGCACATTGGGACCCCATTCTGTTACTGAGAGTGAGGTAACAGAGGTACGCTGGACTGGTGGAGTGCACGCAGGATTAGCACGTCCCTCCTAATGTAATATATAGGTTACAGTGTGTAGTGACATGGGACAAGTCTCTTTTTAAAGGAACTCTGTACCTTAATGACTGCACACAGCGAAGGCTCATCTCTAAGTTGGGGAACTGCCTTAATGTTAGATTTTTCACATGACTGCAGTCTGCGCCTGGTACTGGGCATTGATGAGCATTGTTTTATTTTTTAAAATTTTTTTAGCCCATGGTGTGTGAACACATTTAAAAACTTCACCTGGTGCCCAAATATAATGTCCACACGCATCAAAAGCGAAACACAAAAACGTGCAACGGGTGTACACAAGTCCTCTAAAACCAAAGGACCTTGCCCTGATCCCCCGGGCTGTTAGGCTCCAGACAGAGACAGGGGGACTTACACTTGGTCCATCTGGCCGAAAACAGACCCCATTCTCTGGAGGGTCTGCCGAAACAGACCCATCCAATACTAGGTCGGGCTCCCTTGAAGGGAGATCCCATGAGAGAGGGCGAACTAAGCCAGAAGGCCATGTCCACCCCCTACCAAAACTTTCAGGGCAGGCCCGAGGACCTACACCCTACCAGTCACAAATGCAAAATAGTGTACAAACATAATACAAAAAGTGACAAACATAGGCTAAAATAAAAGAAAGTGGGGGAGAAGGAAGTGGAGAGGAGAGTGAAAAGTGGTCATTGTGTGGTACATGGGCAGGAATCAAAAATTCCTCCGGTCCCAACCAAAAGGCTCGGCCCTGGAGGCAGGTGGAAAAATAAGTGTGATATGGTGCAGTGACCGTGGTGCCATAAATCAGAGTAACCCTCACTCACAGTGATTTTACAGCACCACTGGACTGTCACTCCAGGGGCACATACACCATGGGCTTCTTTCCAGGTCTGACCATCAGCCGGACCAGTGCGGCCCTCCATCCCTGCCAGATAGTGAGCCCTTCTAGGTTTTCTGATTCCATTTGGGGCTATTTTTATTATTTTTCACACTTATCATTATTGGTATTTTGTTCTCATTACAATATCAATACTTTGTGTCACTTACCTGATTGATTTTTATCACTATTTATATATTCATGTGTGTATAGATATTAATATTTTTATTTATTTAGCGCGGTCTTTTTGGATTATTCTTATATGTATTTGTGCACGCCTCACTTCCAGGACTGCAGCTTTAATTTCTTAGATTTTTAGTAGTATATTATTGTTTTGAGAAGCGCGGTAATTTTTGTTGTTTACTGTGTAAATGTCACTGGCAGGAAAGGGGTTAACACTAGGAGGCAATCAAGGGGTTAACTGTGTGTTCCCTCAGTGTGTTCTAACTGTGTGGGGATGGGAGTGACTAGGAGAGGAGACATATCGTTTTTCCTACTTAGTAGGAACAAACAATATGGCTCCTCTCCTCTGACAGAGCAGGGATTTGTGTGTTTACACACAAATCCCCATGCTGGAGCGCGTGATCGCACATGGCCGGCGGCGATCGTGTCTGCTGGCCAAGCGCATCGGGTCCCCCGCCATGCAGCGGGTGCTCTCTGGTGGCCGAAAAAGGGTAGAACTTACCCGTATGGGGTTTCACCCAGGGGAGCCATTCTGCCGCACTATATATCTGCGTGAGCCGGTCGTGAACCGGTTAAATAAGGCAGTGCCGTATCACAAAAAATGACCTGGTCATGAAGGGGGGGTAAACCTTCCAGAGCTTAAGTGGTTAAAGAACTCTCTTTTTTTTAAAAGAGAGCTGTTTTTGCAAGTCCTTAATCTACAGAAAAGCTTTTATACTAGACTGTCAAAAGATATGCATGGATATTGAATATATGGATATTGGATTCTCTTCCAATTGAGTCCCCTTTAAAAATGTGCTCTTCCTTCCAGATCTGCAGTTCTCCAGTCTATTGATTTGCAGTGCACCAGTCTAGTGCACAGAATCATGTGAGTGTGTTTTTACTTAGGGTTCAATAAATGTTTATATGTATACGGAAAGCACTATGATGGTTCAATATTTCAATCTAGGAGCACCTGTGGAGTTTTAAATTGATAAGTGACACCGAAAGGAGCAGTGGAAGTGCATGAAGTATATGAAAAAACATCTGGATTAATCTAGGTCTATGATATCCATCCAGGTTATATTATCCCCTTTAAGGGGAAGGTGCATCCTAACCTAGTTTGTGTAGGTCTGCAGGTTGTGGTGGTGGAATGTGTACACATGGTGAAAATGTAGTAGAAGATTGATGAAAAGCACAGGATTAAAATACATACATAAAGAATTGGTACTTGTGTATGTAAGCAATAAAATCATAGAAAACCGCCCCCACTTCGAACATATATCTTTGCAGTGGCTTCTGGAAGCGTGTACTACAAGAAGATTGCCGTGCGCCGCAAAAGTGTTCGGGTTTGGCTTGAAGAAAAGGTGGCAACCCTACTTCGACCATACATCTTTGCAGCGGCTCCTGGAAGAATGTGACTGACATCTGGTGGCTGGATAAAGGAGAAGGAAAGCTATTACATTAAGGCTTATGTATGCTGAATTTCTGGTGAGTGCAATCTCATTGGGGGGATCTCCCCTACACGTGGTGATTACAATTGGTGAAAGAAGCTCTCCACTACTATAGAACACAGCTATTTTGAACTTTCCTGGATCTCCTTGATCATTAATGTTTTTTGTTTCATGTGTCCGGATCGGCTCGACACATAGCGCTGCTGCAATAAGGGATTAGAGACTTTGGGCGGGTGTTTTGGTTTTCTATGATTTAAATGCTTACATACACTTGTCGATTTTATTTTAAGCAGCTGCTTTGTCTACATCATATCTCTCATTGAATCCTGGCGCAGAGCAGTGGGAGATAGAGGCGGCCATATTTCCATATTTCCACAATTTTTTGGTGACAAAGAATTGGTACTGTTTATTATTTTAAGGGACTTTTATGAGGGATTTGCTCCTTTTTTTATGGTCACAAATATAGTATATGATTGCAGCGCTGTTTTGTGAGAGGTTTTCTGTTTGGGTGAAGTTTTAGATATAGTGGCAGCAGTGGTATATAAATAAGATCATAAGGTGGGATAATTTTGTGGATTGATTTATATACTTATTTATTTATGTTTTTTTTAAAGGTATTTCAAGAGATTTCATTTTACACTTTAAGAAAACAAAATATTTAAGGAAAGCTTTCCATCATGCCTTAGAGTTTTAAGTAGCAAGTTTGCACGTATAAAATGAAAGCAACGTCTCTTGGGTCACTACAATTGCAAGCCTCACCTAGTATTAAACGTCCAACAATATTCAGTGAAATAATAATTTGTGCAATCCCCAAGTGATAAGACATCTGCACATTAGGCAAGAACTAGAGTTTTAGCCTGGGAATGGCTTACTAGGGTACATATGTATCAAGCGTTTCTAGAACAAGTTGGAATACATGTATAAATGTGTGTCGAAATGCACATCTGGTTGGGCTCCCCCCCCCTTCTTGCTGATCATGTTCAGTCCGCTTGATAAGTCTAAAAAGGAATTTGTCCTTTATTCCTAAAACCATGGCTGTGTAATTCCCACAACAGGATATTTGAATTTAAAATCATTCATAGAAACCCTTCCTCTCTCTTCCCTAAGGATAAAACCCTAATTACGGTATATTCTTGCCAAACTGTAGATGAAAGTCCAGGAAGTCTTAGCTACATGCAATGAATCATCTCATATTACTTGCTTGACTCGTAGGGCTCCCAGGAAAAACAAATTTAATTTAGGAAAAAAATGTATCTATTATAATGTAACATCTACCGTTTGTATTTTTCACAGTATTTTGATATATATATATATATATATATATATATATATATATATATATATATATATATATATATATATTAAATCTCACCTAAGATTTTAAAGGAGGTGAAAATGAGGGACAATATTACAGCCATTACATCTAATGATCAATTGAATGGTATCATTGTTAATATACTCCTAGCCATTTTTTTTTTATAATTATATGTTGCCAGTGAGGTGATTGTTTGCATGATTATGAGCATACAAGACAAGCATTATTGTAATGTATTGCTGCTCGGGGTATGTGTTACAAATGTGGCTATTACTAACATAATTATCGATATTAAAATATGGTTGGTGGAGCCTTTAGTTTTATATTGTATTGCTGTCTAGGCCATTATTACTATCATCATTGATGTGTTGGTGGGATAATAATTGTGATATTCTGCTGATGAGGATTTATATGCTGCCAGGACTGGTCTTAATGTAGTGTGCTTCTCGCAGATTCCAAATATTATTACTACTATCATGTTGTTTGTGAGCCGATTATTGTACTTGCTATTGGTGGAGTTGAACTGATAAGAGGGAAAAAATATATTAGGCTGATTGTGAAATGGGATGAGGAGTACTTAGGAGCAGAGTTGGTAGCTCATTGTAGATCACCATGAAAAGAGTCAGAGCAGGAGTTGAACATGGATCATGGGGAAAAACAAGCAAAGGTAGAATGGCAGTTGACCATAGACAAAACAGTAACTGGTTTTGGACTGGGGAGAGAAGGCATCACAAAAGCTGATAGTGTGAGGAAAGGGGCAGCAACTCACCATGGAACACTGGGAGAAGGGGTAGAGCATCATTTGACCAGGAATTAACAAGAAGCACAAAGAAAGAAGGCAAAGCATGAACTTATTAATTAAGGACCAGGATGAGTGAGTGGAAAGAAGTACAGGTGGGCATCATGAAGTGAGAAAAGTTAAAAGCAGAAGGAATCTAATTGTGGTCTGGTGCTAGAAATAAAGGAGCATGAGTACATCATGCTGGTATAGGCGACAAAGAGTAGAGCTGGCCAAAAACTGGTAAAGAACTTTCATATGAAAAATCCTGTCAGTACATTTGATAATGGCAACATAGGCTTGATCAATGTTGTTCAAAGGTATTTCAAAATTGTATCTGCTTTAACAATTGATTTTGGCATGAGTGGAATTTCTAGAACAAAAATGACATGCACTGTTAGAAAGTTGCTAGTTCAATTCCCTTCTAGATCGTAAGCTCCAACAAGCAGAGCCCTCTGATTCCTCCTGTATTGAATTATATTGTAACTTTACTATCTGCTCTCATGCTGTAAAGCGCTGCGCAAACTGTTGGCGCTATATAAATCCTGTATAATAATAATAATCATGCTCTTTTAAATTTTCTCAACACTAAAATTGTAAACAAACCTGGATTTGACCCCATTAACTATTAGAAAAATTAAACGAAGAATCAGCTTTAGATGATCATGGCCTGGGGTGAGGGTGGTAGTGAGGAAGCTGATCATGGACAAGGGTGAATGAAGGCAGTTGCTGAGGGCTAAGGAGGAGAGATGAGTAGTAGTTAAGTAGTACTAAAGCAGGAGCTGATGGTAGATTGGAAGGGAGATAGGAGGTACATCAGGAGCTGCTCATTGATCAAGGAATGATGTTACAGAGTGGGAGTGATTGCCGATCATAATCAGTGTGATGAATCCCTCACTATGTTTTAGGACTTACTATGTTTATCATTACCAGATCATATGTTTTAGGACTTACTATGTTTATCATTAACAAATCATTCCCACTAGATGTAATTTAATGCATTTTGCCATATTTCCAGCACAGAAAAAAAGATCGGACAAGAAAATATCTATCGAGTTTATTAGAATCAGTTCACACCAATATGTTATGTTGTAGTGTGCTGTAAAAAAAGTCCTTTGTGTTACATTTTGTATGTGTTGACCTATCATTCAAGTTAACATACTATAATTCATTCAAGAAAACTGTGCAGCACAAAGCTTCTAAAATACAAGATAGCAAAGTGAATGTTAATGCTTTCATTAGAGACTGACGAACTCTTATGGATAATTAAATTCCAGCTTGCCTTATTTGAAACCCATCAAGGTGATTGCATGTTTCTGTCCATTTAAGCCAATGCAATTTGATTTAATCACCGCACTGTAATGTTTATGCTCGTAAGAGAGAGCAAACAGTCTTGGTAGGGTATCTGCATTATGAACATAGTAGGCAGACATATGCATGTTTGCCTTTCACTATAGGAGGAACTGACAGTAGTGATTGTTGTGATGACACCACAGATATTAATAAATATCCACAACAACTACTTTATCTCTGCTTAAAACCAATGTTATGGATGTGAAAAGATTGATGATACATGTGTGTCTATTGTAGTGCTACCCCTGCAGGGGGCGCTGATATTAACTGGTTCTTTCCCAAACAGAACAGAGGTTGCCAATCACCCAAGCAACAGTCCACTCACTTCGGCTCCAATAAACAGTCTAGGGGGTTGTCTTTTTCTAATTTATTGTTGACAAACCTTGTAACAGGATAGAGAATAAGGCATGGGGTATTTCAAAATGCTCCACAATAGTTGGTGAACAGAAGGCAGTCTTTTCAGTAGTAGTAGTAGCAGTAGTCAACAGTTCAAGGCCCTACAGCTGAAGATCATGGGGTAAACTCCGGTTACCCTGTCCCAATGCACAACTATTGTCGTCCTATGTACAGATACTCCAGTCTCTGCTGTGGAACTCTACAGCTCCTCCAGGGTTACCTTAGGTCTATGTGCTGCCTCTCTGATTAATGCCCCCCCCTGCCTGGTCCGTGAGTTTTGGTGTGCGGCTGTCTCTTGGCAGGTTTGCTGTTGTGCCATGTTCTTTCCATTTGGTTATGATAGATTTGATGGTGCTCCTAGGGATCATCAAAGATTTGGATATTTTTTTATAACCTAACCCTGACGTATACTTCTCAACAACATTGTCCCTTACTTGTTTGGAGAGTTCCTTGGTCTTCATGGCAGTGTTTGGTTAGTGGTGCCTCTTGTTTAGGTGTTGCAGCCTCTGGGGCCTTTTAAAGGTGTGTATATGTAATGACAGATCATGTGACACTTAGTTTGCACACAGGTGGACATCATTTAACTAATTATGTGACTTCTGAAGGTAATTGGTTGCACCAGAGCTTTTTATGGGCTTCATAACAAAGGGGGTGAATACATACGCACATGACAATTATCAGTTTTTTATTTCTGAAAAATAGTTTTATGTATATGTTTTTCTAATTTTACTTCACCAACTTAGACTATTGTGTTCTGATCCATCACATACAATTCAGATTAAAAAAAACATTGAACTAAAGGATGTAACAAAATAGGTAAAAAGCCAAGGGAGATGAATACTTTTGCAAGGCACTGTATATAGTAGGTGTATGGGTATAGAACATATGATTTGATACACTAGATCGTATTGATTTATTTGTACTTAGTGTAGCATATTTTATATATAAACATTTTGTTGGGTGATTTTTTTTTTCACTGCAAATGCTTGAAGCTTAGGGTTAGGTGAAGGTTGTAGCGTGAAATAGCTTAAAATATACATAAAATTTATACTAAATGCAGCGCTTATCATAAAACATCAACAATCAAATACAAGATAATTTAAAAAACAGTCCTTTTAAAAAAGTTCATGCATAGGCGATGATGCTTATAGAAAAAATGAAAAGTCCACAAATATGCAAAAAAATGTGCTTCCCATAATCACTAGCCAGAAAATACAGTTCCAGAATAACTCCAAAAGTGAAGACAGGCAAAGGCTCCCCAAATGTCCAGTAGAAGTGAAGGTGAAGGTGGCTGCTTACCAGAGGTTATTGGCTTTCAAACAAATGAAAAGCCAGAAGTGCTTTAGGGGATAAACCCCAAATGGATCCACAACAATCAGAAAAGAACAATCTTCGGCCTCTCAGCTCTACTCTCAATACATGGGGGCATATAGAACATAAAAGCTCACAGTGTAGTATATTCTGATAAAAGTTTATTAAAAATTGTAACAAAATCCACTCACATTTAAGAAGAAATTGACAGGCATCTCAATATCATTAAAAGCTGCAGCTAGCAAAATGTTGGCAATACTTTTCAATTTTTCTATACACATCATCACCTATGCATGAACTTTTTTGGACACACAGTTTTTTATACTGATTTAATACTCTTTTATTCCTTTTTTTTATGTGCTTATGATAAGCGCTGCAGTAGGAATTATATGGAGTAGGTTTGTATCTGTTGACCTGTGCTAGCAGCTGTCTTTTCTTTTTCTTTTCTTTTCTCTAGCACGGAATTTCACATGATTATATAGGACACATATACATTTATATATATATAGTATCTCACAAAAGAGAGTACACCCCTCACATTTTTGTAAATATTTTATTATATCTTTTCATGTGACAACACTGAATAAATGACACTTTGCTACAATGGAAAGTAGTGAGTGCACACCTTGTATAACAGTGAAAATCATCTTGGAGGTGTGTTTAGGGTCGTTATTATGTTGGAATACTGCCCTACGGCCCAGTCTCCGAAGGTAGGGGATCATGCTCTGCTTATGTATGTCACATTACATGTTGGCATTCATGGTTCCCTCAATGAACTGTAGCTCCCCAGTGCCAGCAGCACTCATGCAGCCCCAGACCATGACACTCCCACCACCATGCTTGACTGTAGGCAAGACACACTTGTCTTTGTACTCCTCACCTGGTTGCCGCCACACACGCTTAACACCATCAGAACCAAATAAGTTTATCTTGATCTCATCAGACCACAGAACTTGGTCCAGTAATCCATGTCCTTAGTCTGCTTGTCTTCAGTAAACTGTTTTCGGGCTTCCTTGTGCATCATCTTTAGAAGAGGCTTCCTTCTAGGACAACAGCCATGCAGACCAATTTGATGCAGCGTATGGTCTGAGCACTGACAGGCTGACCCCCCCACCCGTTCAACCTCTGCAGCAATGCTGGCAGCACTCATATGTCTATTTCTCAAAGAGAAACCTCTGGATATAACGCTGAGCACATGTACTCACCTTCTTTGGTCGACCATGGCGAGGCCTGTTCTGAGTGGAACCTATCCTGTTAAACGTCTGTATGGTTTTGGCCACCGTGCTACAGCTCAGTTTCAGGTTCTTGGCAATCTTCTTATAGCCTAGGCTATCTTTATGTAGAGCAACAATTTTTTTTTCAGATCCTCAAAGAGTTTTTTAGACATGAGGTGCCATGTTGAAATTCAAGTAACCAGTATGAGAGAGTGAGAGTGATAACACCAAATTTAACACCCATTCACACCTGAGACCTTGTAACACTAACGAGTCACATGACAGCGGGGAGGGAAAATAGCTAATGGGGCCCAATTTGGACATTTTCACATAGGGGTGTACTCACTTTTGTTGCCAGCAGTTTAGACATTAACCGCTTGCCGACCAGTGCACGACAATATACATCGGCACAATGGCATGGGTGAGCAAATGGGCGTTCAGGTACGTCCCCTTTAAGAAGCGGCATTGTGGGCGCGCGCGCCTGCCGCGTGCTCCGTGACCGCGGGACCCGCGGACTCAAAGTTCGGCAGTGTGCCGCGATCGTGTCACGGAGCGGCAGAATGGGGAGATGCCTATGTAAACAAGGCATTTTCCCGTTCTGCCTAGTGACATGACAGAGATCTACTGCTCCCTGTCATCAGGAGCAGTGATCGCTGTCATGTCCTAGGTAGCCCACCCCCCCCACAGTTAGAATCACTCCCTAGGACACACTTAACCCCTTGATCGCCCCCAATGTTTAACCCCTTCCCTGCCAGTATCATTTATACAGTAATCAGTGCATTTTATATCACTGATCGCTGTATAAATGACAATGCTCCCAAAATAGTGTCAAAAGCTTCCGATGTGTCCGCCATAATGTCGCAGTCACAATAAAAATCGCAGATCGCCACCATTATTAATAAAAAAAAATTAACAATAAAAATGCCATAAATCTATCCCCTATTTTGTAGACGCTATAACTTTTGCGCAAACCAATCAAAATACGCTTATTGCGATTTTTTTTAACCAAAAATATGTAGAAAAATACATATTGGCCTAAACTGAGGAAAAAAATTGGAGTTTTTTTATATATTTTTTGGGGATATTTATTATAGCAAAAAGTAAAAAATATTGCTTTTTGTTCAAAATTGCCAAATGTTGTCAAATACCACCAAAAGAAAGCTCTATTTGTGGGGAAAAAAGGACATCAATTTTGTTTGGGTGCAACGTCACACGACCGCGCAATTGTCCGTTAAAGTGATGCAGTGCCGTATGGCTAAAAGTACTCTGGTCAGGAAGGGGGGTAAATTCTTCTGGGGCTGAAGTGGTTAAGGGCTGTGTGTTGAGTTATTTTGAGGGGACAGCAAATTTACACTGTTATACAAGCTGTACACTCACTACTTTACATTGTAGAAAAGTGTCATTTCTTCAGTGTTAAAAAGATATAATACAATTTTTACAAAAAATGTGAGGAGTGTACTCACTTTTGTAAGATACAGTATAAATATATATATATAGATATATATATAGATACATATAATATATATATATAATATAATATATTATATAATAATAATAATAATAATGCTGACAGAATAAACAGCATGAAAACCTCATTGGTGTGCTGCTGCTCCTACTGTCATGTACACTGCTGCTGGTAAACGGACATTTAGGAGCAGTTGGGCATTTTTTTCAGTTGCCCCCGAACTCTCCTCTGTTATCTTATCAGTACATGTACACTGAGTTGTTTATAGTCGTTTCTAAGCATTTTTTGGAAAGCAAAAAAATGCGTTCAGGATGGATGTTCAGAGGCATTGCCAAATGCCTGTAACAGCTTGTAAACGCGGTAACTCGCATTTAGTTGCGTTTCGTTTACAGACCTTTTTAATGGAGATACATTTTTGACTATTTAAAAAAAAAAAAAACGCTTCTAAACGCAAACACGGCTAAACGCAGCATGGAAACGCGGCAAAACTGATGTTTTTAAACATCAGTTACTATCTGTCAAGTTAAATAGTTCAGGAGAGGTTTTAAAACATCCCATGTACATTAAGCCTAAATGGAAATGCTGGAGAGTGTTCTTGACCAAGTTGTACTGCCACTACAATGGTGGTCAAAGATCTCAAAGATCTAGCTGTACTGTCTAGTATATGGCCATATTAGGTCATCAGGATCTCCACTGCATGTATATATTTACATTAGTACTTTAAAGTGGATGTAAATCCTCTCCTATACCCAGTGAAGTGAACAGCCTCAGATGATACACAGAGATTAAACAAATCCTCCTACATAAGTTTTACATGTATATCTGCTATCTTCAGCTTTATATACTGTTTAGAAAGCGCACATTAGAATTTTCTCTTCCTGATTCCCCTGTGGGTGTGGATTCTTGCCATACACTGTGAGACAGGTGATTGGAGGAAAGGCACACACCCCCTCTCCACATAGGCAGAGACTTGCAGAGCTGTGCTGTGAATAGACCAGCTCTCTGCTAAACTATTTATAGCACCCACTCTGACACAAAATTCAGGCTGGTTTTATCACAGTTGTTGAAGAACTTGTCAGAATTTATCATACTGATAACAGAAGAATGGAGCAGGAGAAAACCACAGGACTTGAGGGCTTAGGGAAGAGAGAAAAGAAAACACTGCAGATAGATGTGCCCAGCTCAAATTTCATGAATGGGGTTTACATCCACTTTAAATGTTTTAGCCCTGGTTCACACTGGTGCGGCTTTGAAATCGTGTTACTTCATCGCGATTTCAAAGCTGCAGATCAGTGCGATTTGCACCGTCGATTTCATTGCGGTTTGCAACTTCATTTAACAGAAGTCTATACAAATTGCAATGAAATCGTAAAAAAAAGTATTGTTGGAACCTTCTTCATAATTGGTGCGATATGAGTCACTGTGATCTGAATGCTTCCATTGCCAGCAATGGGTGCGACTTGTCATGCGATTTGGAACTGTCAAATCACATGACAAATCGCACTGGTGTGAATGAGGGCTTAATGTAAACCAAACAGTTTTATTTATTTTCTGTTCAGTGACCTTTTTTCTAGGTTAACCATGAGCACAACATACCTTTACAGCAGCGGTGCCTTTGTGTATATAGTTTATATATAATGTATATCGTGTCAGGCATTTCTATGCATACACTATGACATGGCACTTTATAAATTACAGAGCAACATGTCATTTAGTTAAGTGTTTACTCTGGCAAATAACTAAAAGGAGTGTGGCTATATGTGTAACATCTGGCTATTTTTAAAAGAAAAATGAAGACCAGCTTTATTATGCTGTTACCTTTAAAAGGACAGTATATGTTCCTTCTGTAGGATAAACTATTTGTGATAGATATAGATGTCAGAAACATGCTAGTATTTCTAGCCACATGGCTAACTCTTAACTCAATCCCCAATGGTAAATCACAAAAAAAGCCACCAGTGGTGGTGCCATATACTGACCTACAAATACACTAGCCATGATTATCAAATAATAGCTTAATAATTAGTTTATTCTGGTGCTGAGTTACGAATGTTTGTGGTAGTGTTCAACAAGGATATTGGTGTCTTTGTGGATCAGCACTGAAGCTCATGGTCATTCTAGCTCTGTGCACCACACTGCAGAGGAAAACTTTTATACTAATTGTACACTGAGTAAAGTAAAACATTCAGAACGCTTTTGTTTCTTTTTTGGTGATTGTACGTATGATGCCTTTACTCCCTGCAATTTTATAAAAGGCAATTTGATATATATACATAATTCCCTTGTGTCCAATATGTGGCCTGCCAGCCCTCTGCATGCAGCCCACAGGCTGTTGGACACCAGTTAGGTAGCAGAGTGTCAGGGAGGTGCTGGGCGCTGAAACGCTTTCTGTGTTCCAGCACCTGGCACTGAAGGGAAGACCCTACTGTAAGTAAAAAAAGTCAAATGAATGGAGTGGCACTAAATCTCAGTGAAATACATGTGCAAATCAATCATATAAATAATCCTGCAATCATATAACATGTGTCACTTTTAAATAATATATAATAATAAAGTGCAAAAAAGTGAACAGGCAATCAAAAAGGAGTAAAAAAAAAATATATATATATATATATATATATATATATATATATATATATATATATATATATATATACACACACAAATAAAAAGAATGGTAATCACTTTAAGGAACTCCACAGTACATGGTGATGATGACAGATTCCAGTGTAGAAATGGTGAACATCACATAAAACAGTTAAAAAAATAAAGTGCTGTGATCCAGTATTGTTCAAAACAATAGTGCAGTCAGGTGCTCAATCTATAACCATCCACCACTGTGTGCAATGGCCGCTCACCTTAGAAGAGAAAGCAATATGTTTCAATAAGGTAGTAAATCCTCATGGGGAGAATGTCACCCAGTGACAGATGGTGCTCAGTCTACATGAAACAGAAACACAGATCCTCATGGTGTAGTACAACAGATTTATGTAAAACAAAGTAGTTACACTTAATTTACACTTAAAATACTGCTAATGCGTCCAGCAGAATGTAACCGAGGAGGTCACAGATTCGCACAGCGTACACAGATCCGAACTTCTGGTCTCGGCCGTGACCAAAAGTGACGTCTCCCGACTCCTCCTGACACGTTGCGTCACTGACACGTGACCTTTTCAAGGGCCCTTGTCTGTCCCAAGTGGTGGAAGTGTAAAAGCTTCAATGTTGACCCACAGTGAGGCATTTGAGGTAACATATTAGGGAGTCGAATGGCTAACTGAGCAGGCTAATAATAGTTATTTTTCATGTGTTTCCCTTTTGTTTTGGCCTGGAATAGGAATTTTTGGGAGACCCTGGGTCTGGAATCACTCCATATTATAGCAGTATCTGAACGGGGAGTGTTCTGATGGCATACCAAAGTTTGAAAAGCAGTGCCATTTTCAATGTCACTATACTGCTGAACTATAAATTTTGAAATCCCTTTCAAGATTCTAAAGACCGATTTAGTTTGTCGAAGGAGAGTACAAAAATTGGGGGAATCGCAGAAATTATAAGTGGCTCTCCTCCCTGTGAGGCGATTTCTAGGGAACAGAACTATAACTGAGTGTTGTGAACTGCTGATGTTGATTCAACTGAAGGATCTTTTGTTGTTCCGTTCTAGCAGTACTCTACAATGAAATATGAGCTATAATACAAGTGGGGAGATTGTTCTGTTGAAAAACAACACACTTACTGGGTGGATCACCAGGTGAAAATAAAGGAAAGAAGGCCTACAATAAAGAAAACTACTGCGGCCCTCACATCTAATAATCGTCGGAGGACAACATCACCATATCTATTAGAGCCCAGGAGTGGCTCCCAAGCGCGATTTGACATAGTTTAAGTACTGTGTCACACGCTCTAAGGTGGGGGTCACCGGGAGAGCACTGGAGCATGTTATCTATTCACATTTTTTTGGATGAGCACGATGGATATCACAGGATATGAACACTATATTTGAACACTCTGGGAGTTTATTTATGAACTTTTATTATCATGTATTCAAAGAGTGAGCACTCTCTTCTACCAGAGTTTGCACTTGGACTTTTTAGCAATTTTATGCACATTGCACTTTGCTGAATATATCATTATTTATCACAGATTGCAATTTATTATGTAAATACATGGTGATAGATTGTTTTTTATTTAATGCACAGATATATATTTTTTATACACTGATTTTTATTCTTATCACAACTTTTCTAGCGCAAACACATTTACTTTATCTCATTAGAGGGAAACAGAAAAATACCCAAGAATGGGAATATGGGATTCCTCCCACCTATACAGAAGCAAATTTGGTTTTGGCCCAGATGGTTAGTAAGTGTAAACAACATTTTGTCTGCAAAAAAAGTCTGCTATCCCACCACTTCACTTTCAATTATTTTTACTAAAATTCAAGAAAAAATATTGAAGAAAACACTTTTTTTTTTACATAAATGTTTAAAAGTATAATAAATATTTAATGAAACAACAAAGATAAAAAAAATGGGAAAACAATGCTTGAACAGATGTGTAATTATGCCAGAAATCCTAGACCTTCTGGATGTCATCAATTTTATCATTCAAAATAGCTCAACTGCTAAATGTTAAATGGACTTTTGGACAAGACTACAAGGTATGGAAAATGTTCCAGGATGAGTGCACTGTCAAAAACCTAATTGGAGTTGGAACAATGTACCATCTGAGGGTAACTTTATTAGTTAGTTTCAGTAATTGTAGTATTGATACATATTGAAGAAATTTGTTTTTACAATGCATACCAGCCAGTAAAAATCAATAGTTTCTCCAAGGTTTAATTCTGGATTAGTCATACAGGATACATTTTTAGTTAGAAGAGGATAAGATTTTATAGAGGGAAAAGATATATCCAGATTGTTTATCAAAAATGTCTTCATAATTACTCAAATGGAGACATTTTAACGTCCATATCACAAGATGAAAATTAATTATTATAGTGTATAATTTGGTTGCAACAATGGATTTATTCCTGTGGTAGTTTTTACTCCTTTTGTAAAGTTTGAAAAGATATTATACCATGGCATGTGTAGAAATCTGGAATTCTCAGTAGGTCTTATTTTGTCCACCACCAGTCAAGAGGAAATTTAGGATCTTGAAGTATGGGGAGAGTGAGAGGATTGAAGATGATATTTAGAAATAAAGGTTATTATTCTTTCTTAAAAATAAATAAAAAATGTTTTACTTACCTGCTGTGTGCAACGATATTGGGTAGAATGGTTATTATTCTTTCTTAAAAATAAATAAAAAATGTTTTACTTACCTGCTGTGTGCAACGATATTGGGTAGAACGGTCGTTGCCCCCCCCCCCCACTGACGCTGTCCATTTCTTCTTCCTGCAAGTGGTCCCTTAGCAAGCTAGGTGCTAAGGGTGCACATGTGCGCGCATGCTCCCGAACAGGGCTGTGTCCATTCATAGACACAGGTGTTTTCACAATTTACAGGTGTTTGACTGACAGCAGCAGGAGCCTTTGGCTTCTCGCTGCTCTCCTGTGAGACTACAAAGTAAGAAGTGCAGTTCTACATCTGGGACAGTTCTGGAGTGGTGAGAGGAGTCAGGTAATTGTGTAGAGAGAGGGTGGGTACAACAGTCTGTGGGGTGTTTTTTTACCCTAATGCAGGGAATGAATTAAGGTAAAAAACATTTTAATTTAGAACCACTTTAAGTCAATCATATAATGCCAGGATTGGAATAACGGGGGCTTGAGTATAGCAAGTCTACAGCTTGGTTTGACCATGTCTATTGTGAGGGGTGAACAAACTGGGAATTCAATTTGAGTCCACCTAGGTAGCATGTTTTTGTATAAAGTTGCAATATTTGTGCCAACTGTGATGAGTACAAAATTCCTAAGCCACCTAGGGATTTAGGAGTATATAGGGTATGACTGTTAATTCTGGGATTATAATTACCTCATACGCATTTAAACAGTTTGGATTTCAAAGAATCTAAATCTTGGAAAATTGGAGTATGAAATAAATAGACATTTGGCAGAATATTTATTGCTTGTTATAGAATAAAGGTATCCAAGCCCTGAGGGGGGGTGATAATGAACAAAGGTAGGTAGTTGATAAAGTGTATAGAAGGGTGGTGTTATTTTTTTAACTAAGGGGGGAAGAGGGGAGGCTGTCCATTTGAATGGAAAAGAGAACATTACAGTTTTTGCAGTCTTTTCTTCTGAATTAAGATTCATGGCTTGTGATTTAGAATTTTTTAGCTTGAGTGTTAAAAATGTAGATTTTTTTTCTAATAATTTCAATAGGTTTGGGATAGATATCATAGTGGAAGTAAGGAGCATCTATGTTCTTGACCTCCTGTGAAAATACTTTTTATATGGGGCCTGTCATGTGTGACTATTGTTCAATGACCCGTATTAAAAGAATTGGAGATTTGTAACCTTTAACAGACAAAATGCCTGGGGAATATTGTAAAGAGATATTAAAATTGTAAAGAATATGGGGCCAACTCCAAGTGAAAAAAAGCTAGTCCTATGAAGAATAAGATGCTTTTTGTAGGTAGAGGAAGCATACCTCTTCTATTGGTTTCATTGTCCCAGTTTGAATGAACAATAGAAATGAGGTTGACATCAAACGGTAAGCTGAATATCCACATTTATAATGTGGATATTCAATAAAGAAATTTAGTTTCACCCGGTTTATCCCCTTTGAAGAATATCCTTTGGGAATCTTTCCCATTTTTTTTCTTATATGTTTGTGTATTCAGAGGATTACCACCACGGGGAATTTGACTGATTGTGTTAAATACCTTCGGCTGACGGTGCAAACAGATATCGGGAAGGCGTCTTTTCAAGCCATTATTTTTATTCCCATTCAATCTGGACTAAATTGGATGAGCCTTAGTGCCCCCCCCCCCCCTTTTGTTTATGTTGAATACATTTCTGCTGCAGAATCTGGATAAATTATTTTAATTTCTTTTGTATTGTAAACAGGGCGAAATCAGTGAAAAGCCAAGGACTTGAAAGCTGAAGGAATCTCTTCAGCTTTTCCCTATCATATAGAGCAACATGTTTAGTTCTACTCATACAGTTCTTCAGATTCTATCAACTGAGTGTTATCATTCCCCTGTTTATAATAGACCTGTAAAGAAATCCTAATGAATCATCTAGTTCCAAGTACTGAGTCATATGAAACGTAAAATACTAACAGGAAATACCACAATACCCGAAATAGCATTAATGTAAGAAAAACATGTGAAGAGTATGCAAATAAAATTTTCTTGAGCAACCAAAATGAAGGGAAAATATTTGATAGCAATAAACTACTAGGGGAGGAAAGAAAGTTGTAAATGCTTCAGTACACACTAAAGAACATATTCCCAACTTTCAACTATGGTCCTTCAAATGATGTGATCTTCAGCCAGGTGCCAAGTTCTCCACTGCTAGCCCTGCCATGTGGGTAGCCAGACTGGAGCCTAGTAACATGCAGTTTCCACAGAAGATCCATCCACTGCAGGAAGCACTGCTCCAATTGCTATCAGAATACTATACTTCAAGTGGGGTGATCTTGTGTCTCCAGTCACTGCCTATGGTACCAGCCTTGAGACAGCTTCAGCCACTCACCTGTGATGCTAGACCAGATATCCCTCAAGCTGTTCACATATGTACCTAAATGTACTCTAAACTTCACCATGAGAGACACGGTAGCAGTGGCTAAGCAAAAGTGGCTCTTACACTACTCTACTGCACTGTTTACTTAAACAAGGGTCATTCTCTTGTATCTATGCCTGCAGAGCCTTATAGAGACTGTGTTGTACTACCATCTACTGACTTCATTGACTAGCAAAAACATTGCTCCTATGAGCTCCTATTTTATAACCAGATTATTATTATTCTGTACTGTATGAACTTATTTTATTTCATTTTGACCCTGTTTGCGTTGTTAATCCTACTTTGCACCTGTTTAGTAAAGTTCAGGTTTAATCTACCCTTTCTCTGATCATTCGCAGATTCCTCTACCTGTTACAATGGCTCACTATGGCTGAAAGCTGTTATACAGTAAGTACTCCTGCCTTAGGAAACTAGCTAAGATATGTGGTGGACTATGTGTGAAAGTTTTCTGCACCAGTAGGCTTATTTAAAAAAAAACCCTAATCTATTATAGTAAGAGCATATCTACAAAATTTGATATTGTGGATACCACCTTTGGATGGTAGCTGGCTCTTTAGACTTTGCACATGCCAGACTTAATTCTTCGTGGCATAGATTCAACAAGGTGTTGGAAACATTCCTCAGATTTTGGTCCATATTGACATGATAGCATCACTCAGTTGCTGCAGATTTGTCGGCTGCACATCCATGATGTGAGTCTCCCATTCCACCACATCTCAAAGGTCCTCTATTGGATTGAGATCTGGTGACTGTGGAGGCCATTGGAGTACAGTGAACTCATTGTCATGTTCAAGAAACCAGTTTGAGATGATTTGAGCTTTGTGACATGGTGCATTATCCTGCTGGAATTAGCCATCAGAAGATTGTAGTCATAAAGGGATGAACATGGTCAGCAACAATACTCCCGTAGGCCGTGACATTTAAACGTTGCTCAAGGGGCCCAAAGCGTGCCAAGAAAATACCTCTTACACCATTACACTACCACTACCAGTCTGAACTGTTGATGCAACTGTTGGGTGGCACAGTGGTGTAGTGGATAGCACTTTCGCCTAGCAGTAAGAAGGGTCGCTGGTTTGAATCCCAACCACGACACTACCTGTCTGGAGTTTGCATGTTCTCCCTGTGCCTGCGTGGGTTTCCTCCGGGTACTCCGGTTTCCTCCCACACTCCAAAGACATGCTGGTAGGTTAATTGGATCCTGTCTTAATTGTCCCTAGTATATGTATGAATGTGAGTTAGGGATCTTAGATTGTAAGCTCCTTAAGGGTAGGGACTGATGTGAATGTACAATGTATATGTAAAGCGCTGCGTAAATTGATGGCGCTATATAAGTAACTGAAATAAATAAAAAATAAAATGCAAGGCAGGATGGATCAGTGTTTTCATGCTGTATATGCCAAATTTTGACCCTATCATTTGAATGTCGAAGCTGAAATCAGGACTCATCAGACCAGGCAACGTTTTTATAATCTTCTATTGTCCAATTTTTTTTAACCTATTCAAATTGTAGCCTCATTTTTCTGTTCTTAGCTGACAGGAGTGGCACCCAGTGTGGTCTTCTGCTGCTGTAGCCCATCTGCTTCATGGTTCGATGTGTTGTGCATTCAGAGATGGTATTCTGCATACCTTGGTTTTAACAAGTGGGTTATTTGAATTACTGTTGCCTTTCTATCATCTAAAACCTGCCCATTCTCCTCTGACCTCTGACATCCACAAGGCATTTTTTTTCCACACAATTGCCGTTCACTGTATATTTTCTCTTTATCTGACCATTCTCTGTAAACCATAGAGATGGTTGTGTGTGAATGGCCCAGTAGATCAGCAGTTTTTGAAACACTCAGACCAGCCCGACTGACACTGACAACCATGTCGCATTTAAAGTCACTTAAATGCCCTTTCTTCCCCATTCTGATGTTCGGTTTGAACTTCAGCAAGTCGTCTTGACCACGTCTAGATGCCTAAATGCATTGAGTTGCTGCCATGTGATTGGCTGATTAGCAATTTGTGTTACCAAGCAATTGAACAGGTGTTAATTAATAAAGTGGCCAGTGACTGTATATATTTATGACACTGGCTGGCAGAATTGTGGACTGTGTATATGTATCACCTAAGTTTCTCACATACACATGATGAGGGTACCTTACCAGGGGGGAGCCTCCTGGCAAAAAATGTTGTCGTTATGTTGATGTCCATATCCTCATATTATTAAGGACAAGGGGCTCTTCCCCACAACCCTGGCTTGGTGGTTGTGGGAGACTATGGTGGACAGGGAGCTTATCAGATTCTGAAAGACCCCTTTAATAAACAAGGAAACCCCAAGATGCGCACCCCCCAATGGGAATAAGTGCATATATCCTCTACCGATTCACAAAACAAATGTGAATAAACACACACTTTTTGACAAGTCTTTTGTTAAACGTTTAAAAACCATCATCAATCATGTAGTCCCACAATGTAGATCCTTGTCAATTACAAGGAGGAACATCTGATGACTACCGAAACAAAAACATGCCATGTAACCCATCCACTACCCCCCACTACACTCACCAAATGTCAACAAAGGGGCGGGGTCAATATTCGGTCATGTCAACTGTCCATCCCCTGCCTCCTTGTTTACATTTCAGCTGTCGGCTGAATGGGTGGGGAGGGTAAGTCATGGTTGCTAGAAAGCGGGTGTATGTGGCTTCCTAACAACCAGGTGCCCTGTGCAAGCTGTCATATTTAGTAGCAGTAGCATTGCTGCTACTAAATTGGATTTTCTCATCCAATGAGATATGTGGCTTGATGAATGGCGGAACATCCCATTAGTTCGGCTGAACTCCAAACAGCTAAAATTCCCAGGACCAACTGGCACACTGTTAGGTGATCTGACAATAGGGTTCAGTCAGATTGATAGAAAATGCCCTTTACAGGCAGGAACTGTGGGCCCCTTTGGTAGTGTAGAAAAGTCCTAGTGCCCAGCTGTCCTCCTGTGGCTACAGATCCCAGCACCACCACTTCAGACACTGCTAGCCCACCTGGCTGCAGCTGCAACTTTCTCTAGCCCTCCTGGTTAAGCTTTCACAGTGCTCCCAGACTGACTCTGCATCCATCTCCGACTGCTCTCACCCGGTCCTCTCAGGCCACCTCTCAGTTCTCTCCGACTGTACCACTCACCAGCCCACCTGGCTGTCTTCTCCTTGGAGATCTCACTGGCTCCTGCTGTCCTCCCACCTGCTCCCGTACCACTGGACAGGATTCCTCCTTGGGTTTTCAGAGGATCCCTCCTTCACCCGAGGTACCAGACCCGAGGTCACCCCCCAGACTAGGGGGTTACCCTCCAAGGGTCCACCGACAGCCTCCTACCACTCCATCTCCAGCTTTCAGCTGAACTCTCCTGCCCTGCTGGGCTGACCCTGATTTTTTGAGGGGGCCTGCCCCCTGCCAACCCATCTATTGGGAATTGGTCAGGGCCCTCATGAATACTACAGGCAGCTCCTCCTAACCTCCCCCCATTCTTCTGGAAGTTTTCAGCAAGTTCCAAAGGAGGGGGCTACCAGACAGGGAAGATAGGTTTAGGTCAGCCATACAGTATCCTAATAACACATAACTTCTCCAAAAGACCCAGCTACTGTGACAAGCACCTCTCCAATTGCTCCCAGAGGATTCTATTTGCAGTGGGATGCACCCCCCCCCCCGTTACCTGGAGCCTTGGATTCCTCCAGATGTTCACCTGTGTTACCAGAGTTATCCCAGACTTCACTGAGAGGAATGCCATTAATTAGGATTAATGCAAGTATCTGTTTGTGTTGTGAACTGTTTTACTGAACTGGTGACTCTCAGCTAGACTCTTTGTTGCTATGCAACATGTTGCTCTGGAGTCCATGTTTGTGCAGCTTTCATAAACTGTTTTGTATTCTGCAGAGTATGCATGCTCTTTGTCATCCTGAACTTGTTTTGCATTATTGATTTTACATTTGCAACTGTTTAGCATTACTTACTGTCCAATCATTTGTATCTATCCTGTTACAGTTGCACTGATTCATGCTACTTTAAAATAATATCATATCACTCTGGCTATATAAAGTAATATGTCATAAAGGGTGTGAATTAACAAAGAGTTGTGCAAGCACAATGCTTGCACGATTCTTCTTCTTACAACAAGTCCTGTCGTTAATGAGGAGCAATCAGTTCTCTGTTCTGTGGTGGTGACAAGCAGCATACAGGACAGAGAAAGAAGAGCTGGAGCAGCATGCTCTGATCTCAAGGCCACACCTTATTTTCTACATGGAATATACCCCTGTTTCCCCGAAAATAAGACCTAGCGTGATTGTCGGTGATGGCTGCAATTCAAGCCCTACCCCCCACATAATCGCTACCCTGTTTCCCCGAAAATAAGCCCTACCCTGAAAATAAGATCTACAAGGACTTTAACTAGGGCTTATTTTGGGGGGTGGGGCTTATATTGCAGCCATCACCGACAATCACGCTAGGTCTTATTTTGGGGGAGACAGGGTATATGGAAATCTGCCAAATTCCCTCTGTTAATCTGTGCTAGTTTTTGTTTCACTTGTAAATAGAAGCTAGCGCAGGTAGACCTGAAACGGGTCTATCTGGTCTGTTAATTCCCGGGAGGCGGGAAAGCCAAATGACTACTAGTAATGAGTCAGATAAGTGTATGTACCACGTAAACTGTGAAGCATAACGTGAAAAGCAATTGCAAAGTGCCGTGAATAAAACATATAATAATGTCCACAATGTATAACATGAAGGGATAGGTACACACAACTGATGTGTAATGAGTTTCAAAGTAGGAAATAATACGGTGAGATATTAAAAAACTCCCAGGGGCTTGGATGGTGGACGAATAAATCACAATAGCAGAATGGCAATCTGTATGTGCAGACCCTTACCGAAAACGGTGGACCCCCTCCAGCGCAGGGTCATGTGAGCAGACAGATTACCCTCTGTAAGGAGCTGTATATATGTTAATGTCTGGTGTCTCGGATGTCCGGTTCGCTCAGATTGATAGAGATGTCAAACGGGGGGCGGAGAAAAACCCGATAAGGCAGCTTCTCTGGCTCTGAAAAGAGACCCACTCGGGTTCCGAGCCCAGAGTGGATAAGCAAGAGAATAGGGGACGCTAATCATGTAGTAGAAAGTGTGTTTATTAAATAGACGTGCGGATGCCCGCAGATGACAGTACAAAACAAACAGTAAAAAGCCGGCTAGACAAACTAAAAACAAAACACCTGCGCCACATGTGGCGTGATGGCGTCAGCACAACGCACCGCCCTACATGTTTCGCAATACCTTGCGTCTTCCTGGGGCACGGGCGATATGCTGAGCCATCAATTAAATAACATACAGTCGCAACCACGCCTCGTTTTGACTCAGGCGTCATATTAGACATAGAGAGTAGGTGGAATGCAGAGGAGAGCCTGACCTCGACCAAGCCTCGTTCTGACTTGGGTGCCATATTGGACATAAAAAGTAGGTAAATGGAACGCGGAAGAGAACCAGACCTCAATCTAATGCTGACACTCTTCTCATAGAGTGCATCTATGTTGCCACGGATGCCGTCCCGGAAGGAATTAGTTCAAATAGAAAAATTAAAAAGTGAACTAAATAAAATACGAAGGGGGAAGTAGAGGTTAGTCTAAAGTATGTCCCCCATAAGAATCCATAAACTTACGATTGAAAAATATATATATATCCAACTTCATGGGTTATAGGGAATGCTTAGCTAATTGTAAAATTGAATATAAAATTACATATAAAGAATTATATAGAAGAATTTTATAAAAATATACATGAAAAAATATATACAATAAAAAGGGCCAAATAAATTTTGAAAAAATAAAAATTATTTGAAACCAGGATAAAATCGAGGTAAAGATCCCCTCTATATGCAAAGAACATACAGCATAGAATTCAAATTAAACATCACATAAAAAAACGGAGTCTGGGCAGAATCACGAATTATCAATAAAAGCGTTGATTTCTATATCTATACTTCTATTGGGCTAGAGAATAGAAGTCTGTATGTCAACTGAATTCATGAAAATGTTACACATATTTGTAAATCTTACTAGTCTATCATTTTCTTGTAGTGATCTTGGTTTAAATAAATTATTCTCATAAACAGAATCTTTTTGTTCACACAGTAGTGTATCTAATAAAGAATGATTTTGCTGCCACCTAATGGTGGAAGCTGGAACTTTATCAGTCAACTTTATCAAATGTCATATGTCCTGTTCAGACTGTCCATAGGAAAAAAACTGGTAACTGTCATTCTGTGACATCATTCTTGCCTAGGCACAGAATGAGGATGTGGGAGCAGGTAGAAGGCAGAAAACCTACCAGTATGTTTTTGATGGTGGTATGATGATGGAAACCTGCATGACAATGTTGAAAATATTGTAAATGCCGGTAGAGTCTACATTGTAAGGAAAATGTACTAAACCATTACCTGTCTTTTACAGATTTCATGCCAATTTGTAATCACAGGGCCCCATAGCAAAATGTTGTATGGGCCCCCCCTCACCCAGGGGTGGATCCAGGGTCTAGTCTCGGGAGGGGCACTGCCAGAAAATATGTTTTTTGGGGGGCAATTTATCAGGGAAATGGCTGATGTTGGCGCTTCAATCATCACGGCACCATGGTTATTATAGTGTCAGGATGATTGAAACACATTATTTCTATTATTACATTGTTATAGAAAATGAAATAGTTCAACTCACCATAATGCAGAATCAGTGGGAGCCACGAGTGTGTCACTTGCCACATCGCCTGCCACCAGATGCAGATTGTCACTTGCCACATGTTGCAGATTATCACTTGCCACGTCACCTGCCACAAGTTGCGGATTGTCCACTTGCCACGTCACCTGCCATAAGTTGCGGATTGTCACTTACCACGTCACCTGCCACAAGTTGAGGATTGTCACTTGCCACGTCACCTGCCACAAGCTGCAGATTGTCACTTGCCATGTCACCTGCCACATGTTGCAAATTGTCCACTATCACCTGCCACACATTGCTGATTGTCCACTTGCCAGGTCACCTGCCACAAGTTGCGGATTGTCACCTGCCACATGTTGCAAATTGTCCACTATCACCTGGCACACATTGCTGATTGTCCACTTGCCACGTCATCTGCCACAAGTTGCGGATTGTCACTTGCCACAAATTGCAAATTGTTCACCTGCCACCCATTGCAGATTGTCACTTGCCACAAGTTGCGGATTGTCCACTCACCACGTCACCTGCCACGAATTGCGGATTGTCCACTTGCCACTTCACCTGGCACACGTTGCGGATTGTCCACTTGCCACGTCACCTACCACAAGTTGCGGATTGTCCACTTGCCATGTCACCTGCCACACATTACAGATTGTCCACTTGCCACGTCACCTGCCACACGTTGCGGATTGTCCACTTGCCACATCACCTGCCACCAGTTGCAGATAGTCACTTTCCTGCTAAGGTGGGGAATGGGTATTGTCACTTCCTGTGTCCAAGTCTGAGTCAGGCAGCAGAGAGATGATGTAATCTCTCTGCTGCCTGCACAGTGAGTGAGGGCGGAACTGTGCAGGGCGGGCGCCGGGCGGTGAGAGATGATGTCATCTCTCTGCTCCACCACCCACTGATTGGCCAGTCCACCCACCGAGCCTCCCAGCTGGCAGCATCCCGTCCATCACTCCCCCCCACGAGCCACCCAGCTGGCAGCTTCTCGTCCATCCCTCCCCCCTGCCAAGCCACCCAGCTGACAGCTTCCTGTCCATCCCCCCGCCAAGCCACCCAGCTGAGTCCGCTCGCACAGTCAGTGTGACTGTACGAGCGCCGAGCAGGTGAGCCACCGGGCAGCTCGGCGGCTCACCCCCTGCACACTCACTTACACGCCGACTCGCCGGGCACTACTCGGCTGCGGGCCCCATTTCACCCGCGTGGGTCGCTATGGCGGTAGTTCCGCCACTGGTAGGTACATAGGGATGTGTTCTTTTGTACACTGCCTGTGAGGTTGTTTACATTCATGCCTATCATAGAGTTCTTATTACAACTGGATTCTTCCTGTTAAGAGGTTGTTTCCTGCCCTTGCTTAAAAGTTCAGGAGACCCTTCAAGGCTATATATATGGATGTCTTACAGGAAGTGAAGGAGAGAGTGGCCAGACATATGCTTTGCAGGCCAGGAGTTGCTGCAGGCTGATTTTGTATCCATCCATTCATCCTTCCAGGCTGAGAAGGGACAATACAATATAGGCAAGTGCTACTGCAATGTGTAGCTCACTGTTTGTTATTTTACTGTCACTCCTGTGTGGGAATCAGAGATAACTTTCTATTTGCTCAGTGCAATATGCAGTGGATATAAAAAAAATCTACACACCCCTGTTAAAATGTCAGGTTTCTGTGATGTTAAAAAAATAGACAAAGATAAATAATTTCAGAACTTTTTCCACCTTTAATGTGGCCTATAAACGATACAACTCAATTGAAAAACAAACTGAAATCTTTTTTTTGGGGGGGGGGGGTGTAAAATTTAAAAAATAAAATAATGTGGTTGCATAAGTGTGCACACCCTCTTATGACTGGGGATGTAGCTGTGTTCATAATTAGGCAATCACATTCAAACTCATATTAAATATGAGTCAGTACATACCTGTCAGCATTTAAAGTTCCTCTGATTAACCCCAAATAAAGTTCAGCTGTTCTAGTAGGTCTTTCCTGACTTTTTCTTAGTCGCATCCTAAAGAAAAAGCCATGGTCCACAGGGAGCTTCCAAAGCATCACAGGGATCTCATTGTTGAAAGGTATCAGTCAGGAGAAGGGTACAAAATAATTTCAAAGGCATTAAATATACCATGGATCACAGTGAAGTCATCATCAAGTGAAGAAAATGACACAACAGTGACATTACCAAGAACTGGATGTCCCTCCAAAATTGATGAAAAGACGAGAAGAAAACTGGAGGCTGCCAAGAGGCCTACAGCAACATTAAAGGAGCTGTAGGAATATCTGGCAGGTACTGGCTGTGTGGTACCTGTGACAACAAAATCCCATATTGTTCATATGTCTGGGTTATGGGGTAGAGTGGCAAGATGGAAGCCTTTTCTTACAAAGAAAAACATCCAAGCCCGACTAAATTTTGCAAAAACACATCTGAAGTCTCCCAAAACATGTGGGAAAATGTGTTATGGTCTGATAAAACCAAGGTTGAACTTTTTGGCCATAATTCCAAAAGATATGTTTGGTGCAAAAACAACACTACACATCACCAAAGAACACCATACCCACAGCGAAGCATGGTGGTGGCTGCATCATGCTTTGGGGCTGTTTTTCTTCAGCTGCAACAGGGGCCTTAGTCAGGGTAGAGGGAATTATGACTACATACAGGTACTGTCTGATCACTTTGAGCCATACCATGATCCTGAGCAGATGGTTGCTGATTACCGCATGTCTCTGCAGAAGGAAGGATAAAGTGTTTCTACTTTTATTAACCAAATACTGTGGCTCTTGTCCCGTTTAGTATATCACTGCGCTATATTCATTTGTGAAGTAGATTCAATGCGGACCAGTCAATTAGTTAGAGGTTTGTTACCTTACCACCCTCTCGCACAGCTCCTTAAAATGACGTTATCTGACAAAGTACTTCCAATCCATGAGTTAATGGAAATAGTAAAGAAACAGGAAGCTGACATTAAATTTAGTACTCCTAAGAAAATAAAAGCTTTCTTAAAAGAGGATTACTCCTCTGATCGGACCCAAAGAGGGAAACCTGAGTCTTACCAGCCCCAGCTTTCAAGTAAACAACCGGCTGTATCACCAAGGGAGAGGGACCTCCGGAAGTGTTTCAGGCGAAGTCAGACGGGTCATTCAGCTAGAATATGTCAGGAGGACATTGGGGGAACAGTGCTTGTGATTGTACCTGAGTTAGAGAACAAGGGTATTCCCCCTATGGAGATCACCGCTCCGGTCTGCCCTGACACAGGTGATGCCTGCTCAGCCCTAGTAATAGTAGGCATTAATTGCAGAGCAGTACATAGTGCTTTCTAGGGTTGTCCCGATACCACTTTTTTAGGACCAAGTACAAGTACCGATACCGATTACCGATACTTTTATTTTTAATGTCACGTGACAGTGTTTTTTGTTTTTTTTTCACAAGTTTTTTTTTTTTTTTTTTCTTGTTTTTTTTAGGGTGGGAGGGGGGTGGACGGTGTCTGTGTGTTTTTTTATTTAAATTTTTATTATTTTTTTACAATCATTTTTTTTATTATTATTTATTGCAATACTTTGTGGTTTTTTTTTTAACAGACCCCTGACATCTCCCCCTTGAGACAGAGAAAGAGACAGAGGATAGAGATTCCCCAGTCCCTTTCTCTGCAGCCTCAGCACTGAAAATGAATGGAGAGAAGACAGCGGCTCTTCTCCATTCATAAACTGAGACATCGTAATCACAGGAGGTTACAATGTTTCAGTTATGTGAATGGACAGAGCCAGCTGACTCTGTCCATACAGAAAAGGAAGAGTACATGGAGAGGGACAGCAGAACGGAGGGAGACAGCAGAATGGAGAGGGACAGCAGAACGGAGAGGGACAGCAGTTTGGAGAGGGACAGCGGAACGGAGGGGGACAGCAGAACGGAGAGGGACAGCGGAACGGAGGGGGACAGCAGAACGGAGAGGGACAGCGGAATGAAGGGGAGCAGCAGAACGGCGAGGGACAGCGAAACGGAGGGGGACAGCAGAACGGAGGGGGCATGAAGAATGCGGTGACAGTCAGCGGTGATCACGTGTGAGGGAGGTACAAACACCGATCACCGCTGTATAGATTTCACTAAAGCAGCTGAAAGCCGCGGGGGGAGAAGCTTGTAACTCCCCCACACACTGATCACTGCTGACTGTCCAGGTATTGGGTGAAGCATCGGGAGCATTTGCCCAAGTACAAGTACTTGGGCAAATGCTCGGTATTGGTGCCGATACCGATACTAGTATCCGTGTCGGGACAAGCCTAGTGCTTTCCAGAAATTATTTGAAGGAAATTGGACTATTTAATCTAAATCTGATAACCTACCATCTAAGATTAAAGAGTTCTGTGAGGCCCCAAACACCCAGTGAAAATTCCAACAGGGGGAGAGAGAGTGCTAAGAGTAGCCTCTAGTATTGACCCAGAACTGCTTGAAGATGGGAGTTATGTCCTGATGGAAACTCCCGAAGAAATAATTGTATAAAGAGGGTGGATGGGGATCCCTGCGAGAAAGTATTGGAGAACTAGAGTGGCACTGTCTATGGTTGTAACTGTGAGAAACTGTTCCTCTCATTCTGTTGTAATTGATCCTCATAAAGATGTTGTCCACTATTACCCAGTGCTCGGCGTGCACCCCTAATCTGAAGTGTGTAGAGTTCAGGTCAGGAATGCAGTTTCTAACCTCAAATTTGACTTAAGGTGATCCAACCCTACCAGAGGCTTGGAGCCAGAAGTTGACAAAGCAATTGTCTGATTTACGAGACGTGTTCTCAATGGAAGACATGGATGTGGGCTGTGCTAGAGGTGCCCAGCACACTAATCAATGCTACTCCTGTCAGATAGAGACCTCGAAGAATAGCACCCAAAGATGTTGATGTGCTGAGACAGACCCTAAAACAGATGAAGGGCCAAAGAATTATCGTGGACAGTAAAGACCCTTATGTCTCCCCGATTGTGAGGAAAAAGTGTGGGTCCATCCGGTTGTGTGTAGATTACCGAACCCTCAACCGGCGGACCATACCTGATCAGTATATACTACCCAGGATAGAGGAAGCTCTGAAAGCTCTCAATGGGAATCGGTGGTTCTCTGTACTAGACCTGCGGTCTGGGTACTATCAAGTCCTGATAGCATCCGAGGACCAGGACATAATTCATATAATTCATAATTCATTCATATGTCCCTTGGGTTTCTACCAGTTCACATGCATGCCACAGGGCATAAGAGGTGCTCCTGCTACCTTCCAGAGACTGATGGAAAAAGTTCTAGGTGACTTAGTCCCCAGGGAATGTCTTGTGTATCTCGAGGACATTATTGTGTTCAGGGCAACATTAGAAGAACATGAAGAGACGCTCATGTGGGTTTTACAGCGTCTAAGAGATGAGGGACTGAAGCTGTCAGCAGACAAGTGCAAGTTCTGTAGATCATCAGTCACACACGTGAGTCACAGTTTCTGCTGTAGGTTGGCCACTGACCCCGCAAAAGTCGAGGCTGTGGTGAACTGACCCCAGCCTCAGAATATTTCAGAGCTATGGTCCTTGCTTGGCCTGTGGATATTACTGCAGATTTGTAGAGGGGTATTCAAAAGTGGCTAAACCCCTTCATGACTTGTTGAAGAGTGATATGAACAGCTCTGAGAAGCAAAAGTGGTCTCCCAAAAGCCCAAAAACTGAACTTTAGCATGTGAAGAAGCCTTCGATCAATTGAAGAAGAAATTGACAGGAGTGCCGGTCTTGGCTTACGCTGATGCTCAGAAGCCCTATGTACTTCATGTGGATGCGAGTTTTGAGGACCTTGATGGAGTATTGCATCAAGAGTATCCCCAAGGATCACGGCCCATAGCCTTCATCAGCCAAAGTCTTTCTCCTAGTGAACGTAATTACCCAGTTCACAAGTTGGAAATCTTGGCCCTCAAATGGGCCATTGTTGACAAGTTACATGATTATCTATATGAAGCTTCATTTGAAGTAAGAACTGATAACAATTCTTTGACGTATGTTCTAACTACAGCCAAGCTAGATGCCACCGGGCACCGATGGTTAGCCACTCTTTCTAATTACCAGTTTACATTGAAGTACAAACTTGGCCCAAAGAACATGAGAGCAGATGCCCTATTAAGACGCCCAGGGTTGGCCCTATATCTGAAGAGAATGTCTGGGAAGAGGTCCCCGGCCCTGGTGTCGGGCCCTGTGTGATGCAGCCACAGTTGTTGAAGATAAAGTGGCCTTTTCTAAGACACAGCTGGTGGACTGCGTGGGTAGTGGTCCAGAAGCTGTCCTTGATATGTTTTCTTACCCTGCTGCACTGGGGTCATTTGAGAGATGCTCCATAGCCCCCAGTGAATGATTAAAAGTCAGAAGTCTGAACCTGTTATCGGACCTTTGTACAGAGCAGTGAGTACTAAAGAACCGGAGATGTCGAAGAAGTCCCTGCCCACTGAGAATGGTCCTTTCCTGAGGGATTGGGAGAAATTTGAGATAGACAAAGGACTACTCTATCGCGTGATATTGTATTATGACCACCCTGGGAGGCATCAATTAGTGCTTCCAGAATGCTTCCGCAAGATGGTGTGCAGGAGTCTGCATGGCCATCATGGCCATCTGGGGCCATAAAAAACGTATGGCTTCATCCAAGACCGATATTACTGGACTAAAATGAGAGACACTGTGGTCGATCTTTGCAGACGTTGCCTTCGATGTCTTCAGAGGAAAGCTCTGCCGGTCCATGCTGCCCCCATTAAGCACTTACAAAGTTCAGGTCCCATGGACCTGGACTGTATCGACTTTCTATGTATTTACCAAGATTCCAGAGGGATCGGAAATGTATTGGTGGTAACCAATCACTTTACTCAGTATGCCCAAGCCCTACCAAAGATCAAAAGGCAGTAACGGTTGCTCGGGTGCTTTGGGAGAAATATTTTATCCACTACGACCACCCCCCCCCCACAGATTACACTCAGATCAGGGTCTGGATTTTGAGAGCAAGTTAAACAAAGCATAGCTTCAGCTACTAAACGTTCGCAAGACTCGGACTACACCTTACCACCCTAAAGCTGATGCTCTACCTGAAAGATTTAACAGAACCTTGCTTGATATGCTAGGCACCCTACAGGCTGTTATATAGGTAGTGGTCTGGTAGCATTGACAGCCTATAGTCAGATTAGGGACCAAGAGATGGGCTAGTTGGCCTGATTTCCTTGCACGTGGCGTGTTCCACACTTCTTCGCCATCGGTGTGTTCATCTGTACAAGCATATGCCAGGCTGTGGTGTCCTCTTCCAGAGTGCAGGCAGCGGGGGCTCTGGTGTTCGCTCCTCCATCATACAGCATACTGTCTCCTCTTCTGCCTAAGCACTAGGCATCCAATAGGATCACCTGACGCTTTTGCCAATCAGGGAAACAGGTCTAACAACCTGCTTGCTGATTGGCAGGGAAGAACTTTAGTGTTGAAATAGAGAAATTGAATTTGCTATCGTCACACAACTGGGTGAGATCAGGGCGCAGTACCTCTGGCTCTAATCACGTGCTTCAAAAAAACACTCCCCCCCTTGGAATCCATAGTCTGGCACCCTGATATGTAGATCAGGGGGCTGTATGCATGGACGGGGGGGGCCGCCACTGCGCTGGAGCCCTGTTCTAGGTGGAGGCACTGCCAATTATCTATTCATAGTCCGCTTTTCCTTTAGCTGGCTCATTTGGTTACCTGCAGGTTAGCGCCATAGCCTATGTGGAGAGGGCAACTTCATATGTTCCCCCCCATAACAGGGCTACATATATGTAAATTTATTGCACAAATACTATGGTTTCTGAAACGTGTCCTGTGCATGCTTGGCAGTTAAATGGCCCATCCAATTTCATGTAGATAGAGGCAACATTAAACATATTAAATTATAGTTACTGAATTCACAGATGAAATTGTATCCCTGGGAAAAATTGTAGTTGAAAAAGTTTGGGGCATACCTGCAGATAAAGTTGAATAACAGCATTCAGTTTACGGCAATCCCTACAAAGGGTAACCAACTCCTGGGTTGTATTAAACGGTCCCTTGTGAGACAACATTCGAGAATATATTTACAAGCTGAATTCAGGGGAACCTAAGGAGGTTTAGAAACAGACAATGTTACTAGTATGAGGAGTGAGAAGTTATACTGTGCTGAAAGGTTATTAAAACTGGAAGTGTTTGCTTTGGAAAATAAGCTCCATACAGGAGATATAGCTGCCTGCCTAATGAGCTTTTTGCTCACAGGGTTGAGCTAGTTACAATAGGACATTCACTAACAGTAAATATATGGAACAAGCATTTTTGAGCATCAGCATTAAAAGCGATTTCACTGCAAGTGTTTTGAGTGCTCTACCAAGGGAGTTTGTGAGGCCCAAAACAATTTTAGGTGTTTCTATATGTGTCTCTTACTAAAAATTGCATCTCTAGATTATCAGTGGAGTGATGGATCCAGGCAATCAAAGTGATTGTAAAGGTACACATATTTAGAAAAATATTAAACGTGTCTGTAGGCATGTAGGGTTTAAGGCTGCCCCAGCTGGGAAGGTTAGCGTTAAGTGTGTTTTTTTGGTATTGGCAGGCTTTCACTGGTTCTGTCTATTATAAAAGGGACAGCGGTCTATACCCAAGCTGCTGGAGGGCTCACGCGAGAAGCTGTTGGTACCATCGCGAGACTCCGTCCTGTTGGCCGGCTGAATATGCCAAGTCCTGAATGACCATTAGGGCACACCTGCCCTCAGGACCCTGCTACTGACTGAAAGAGCTGCTGGTACTTGCTGTCTGCCATGAAGATGCCAATCCTGGATACTACCGATGTGGACTCTGCCAATAATGGACTCTTCCCTGGCAGGTATGCTGAGGCAGCCACAAGCTAGGTTAGGGACTATGGATGTTAGGAAGACTGAATTTTATTTTGTTAACTTATTCTTTAATAAAGCTTTTGAAACCTCGACTTTGCTTGGTCTGAAGTTAATAAAAGGGTGTCATACAGGTAATCGATACATATCGTCTACAACACGAGTCACTAAGCATATTGTGCTATGAAGATAACAGTACAAGAGTTAATACAGTGTGAAGCTACAATGGGTACCAAGGGTAACAAAGGTTTCCCTAGTAGCCTGTCGTAAGCGTGTACATGTGACAGCTTCTACCAGGAGGAGTTGTTGTTGGCACTCTCCTTGTGAGCAGGTCTTCCATAACAGCGGGAGCAGATCAGCACCACAGAGGTCCCCAACCTGTACACAGGTATGGAAAAGTTAATTGAAGTGCACGCATGGAGTCAGTGCTTGGTGCACAGCGGGATCTCATACGTTTACTGGGAGTGAGGTTGTGGTAAAATGCTGGACAGCTGGAAAGGGCAAAGGCTCTGCGTGTCCCTCCTAAATGCATCAGAGTCCGTGGTGGTGTACATTACATCAAAAGAGTTTATTAGAGTTCAGTTGTCTGTGCAAGTAAAGGTACCCCCTGTATAAGGCAGTGACCCTGTACAAAGTGCCTAGCGTAGCCCAGAAAAACCCACCCTGGGGTAGGCCTCTCATGTGACCCTTGTTTGGCATCCAACAAGGAGGGAAATATGTAGAATGGGATAACCACCCAATAACCCTACCCTTACATGCCATACATACTTGCTCTGTGAAATGCATTTGCACAGAGCAGCCCTGATCCTCTTCTTATAGGGTCCCCCACCGGCACTCCTGATTCCTTCGTCCCTTTCCTGTGAGCTTGATCCCGAGCTGTGATGTGTGCATATATTGACACACACAGCACAGCTTGGCCCCACCCCACCGCTTCCTTCCCAGTAGATTTAATTGACAGCAGCAGAAAGCAACTGACTACCACTGCTGCCTCAATGTCCATTAAAGAGACAAAGTGCAGAAATGCTGCGCTCAAGCACAACACTGGATTGCGATTGGGTTCAGATAAATATTTGGGGGGGAATGATCACAGAAGGTTTTTTTACCTTAATGCAGAGAATGCATTGAGGTGAAAAATTACTCTGCCTTCACAACCCCTTAAATCTGACAGCTAAAAAGACGAAATCCAGGTTTTTACATAGTTACATTGCTCCAGCTTGGACCAATGAAACTGTGCATAAGTTATGCCTCTGGGATCCCTCTAGAACAGAGGTCTCCAACCTGTGGGCCGTGGCCCAATAGTGGGCCGTGGCGCCTCTGCTGCTGGGCCGCGAACGAGACAAGTAATGTCAGTGACGCGGCGGTGGGGGAGAGAGATGACATCATCTCTCATTGCCCGCACCGCTGTTCTGCCCTTACTTACAGGGCCGCGAAGGCTGCTCTTCACAGAGGTGCACCCGCGACCAAGAAGAGAGAGAATGACGTAATCTCTCATAGCCCGCCCTCACTCTCATCTCTCCCTTGCATGTACCTGTGTTTCACCTGCAGCTAGTTTACCCGCGATGAGGAGAGGCTGACAGTGTTGTACCTGGCTGCAAGTACTCTGCAATTCTGCGAGGGGGGAAGCTTGATTTTACATGTAAATGAATTAATGACAAACTGATATTTTTTTAGGTGGCAGCCAGGTAACTGTGGCAATAACCATGATGCTAGCAGGCAGTGTGGCAAGTGACATCCCCATCTGGTGGCAGGCATAGTGGCAAGTGACATCTCCATCTGGTGGCAGGCATAGTGGCAAGTGACATCCCCATCTGGTGGCAGGCATAGTGGCAAGTGACATCTCCATCTAGTGGCAGGCATACTGGCAAGTGACATCTCCATCTGGTGGCAGGCATAGCGGCAAATGACATCCCCATCTGGTGGCAGGCAGCGTGGCAAGTGATATCCCCATCTTGTGGCATGCAGCGTGGCAAGTGACATTTCCATCTGGTGGCAGGCATAGTGGCAAGTGACATCCCCATCTAGTGGCAGGTGACGTGGCAAGTGACAAGCGATGGTGGCAAGTGACATGCTCAAGGCTCCCACTGATTTTGCATTATGGTGAGTTAACTATTTAATTTTATATTACAATGTAATGATAAAAATAATGTGTTTCAATCATCCTGACACCATACCAGCCATTGCCCTGGCAAATTGCCTGCGAAAAATCGCTTACGAACGTGTCCCGCGCCCCGCGCCCCCCGGGCCTTGGCACAATTGTCTTGCACTCAGCCGGTCCCCGGTGCCAAAAAGGTTGGGGACCGCTGCTCTAGAAGATGAAAAATCACTGTAGTAAATACTGCTACTACAGTGTTCTTCACTAGCTTCTGGGTCCTGGGCTGAGCAGCTGTCCTTCTGCATTCTGATCACAGAAGTTTGGTGTTCATTCAGGCACTATTCATAGAACGTGACAACATGAACTAACAGAAAAGTGTGAAGCATTTTCGAGTGCTGGTTACCTTTGTATTACTAATAACTGGGTTTCATTTTAGCTTATTGACTTATTGCTTTAATTGCCTTAATCCCTCTATCACTCTCTTGCACTCTAAAAATGCCTAATGTGGCTGTTGAAAAAAAGGTGTACAGTAGGATGGTTGACCTAACCTCATAAATGCTTTGTCTCCTATTTCTAGCTAATCAGTGTTTTATCACACAAACATGTGCCAAATGGGACAGGTGTTTAAACAGCACTAAAAAAAAACTAAGCAGAAGTCAGAAATGTGTCAGAAGACAGACCTAAAAAAAAACTAAAGTCCTAAACAAATAGATATTGAGAAAGAAAAGGATCTTCTTCCTCTGCAGACAGTTATCAGGTAGCATTGTTCTCCACTATCTCTACTATAAAACACCTCCCCCTATGTTACGGAGAGGGGGCAGTACTATATAGTTCTGTAGTGGGATGCCCTTTTGTCCAGATTCTGGTGTAGGTCCCTTTAACTCAACTCCCCACAATCCTCTGAGCTCCTGGACACGCCCGGGGGATATAAAAGTCAGCTCCACCCAGCTTCCTGTGCTCAGAGAGATCCTGCCTGATGGGACAGCAGTGACTGGGCAAGTGAGCTGTTCCCAGATGCTGGGTCCTCCCCTGTTTAAGTCTGGTATGCGGGTCACCAGCAGTGAGCACAAGAGCACGCAGTATCTTTCCAAGCCCCAGTCACTGGAGAGGACTCTGTTACAGTCCATTGGTGGAAGCTGTCCATGAAGTGAGTTGGCCCTATCTCCAACCATCAGAACCCCCTGACCAAAGCAAGTAGAAAGCAGTGCCAGCATGAAGTTTGTGTCAGCAGGAGGTCCACTCAGCTCACAGTCTGTGGAACGAACGATTACTATTTTGGGACACGGGAGATTCTTAAGTTTTCATCTCTATCTGTAGATTGGACTCAGAACACGCTGCTGCCACCTTGTGGACATTAGTTGAACGGCAGTGTAATTGTTATATCCTCTTCCTTTACGGTTCATATTAATGTTCTGTACTGTATACCCAGTTTCGCACGATTTCCGGTACAATTTAAGTTGAAGTTCACTGTTAAGTAAAGTAGAGATTGCACATCACCACTGGTCTGATTATTTGGCTGTGACCGTTACACTACACTTCTAACACACTCCCTTTCTTGGGTGTCAACACTGCTTCTCCTAGATACAGCACCCTAGAACAGGATGTGTGTTTCTGGGAGGATCACCAGATAAAATAAATAAGAAAAACATTTTTTAAAAAGGGAAAATGAACGCAGCCACCACATCAAAAGAAAGGCAGGCTGCAATACCTTCTATTTTTGTTCTAGGGTTTAGATATGCTTCAAGGTAAATTAAATACGGTATTGGGAAACCCAAAACTGAGATGTCTTATATTCTAAATTATGCTTAATGTCTTATACACTAGAGGATGCTTTCATCCAAATATACAGCCTAAAACTAGCAAACCGATTCTCTGACATACGAGATCAAATTGACGCCTGGGTGCAAAAATTGCCAAATTTTCGTGTCTAGAAAAAATATTTAATTCCTATGTATTTGGATGACTATAAAACATTGATTTTTTTTTATACTTGCCTTTGGATATGTCAAGTGTTAGCAGGCTCCTGTTCATACTTTAAAGCTGAATCCCAGGAAATAGACAAAATCTACCCTTGCAGTGCCCTCCCAATGGTTAAATGCTTGTTTAGTCTAGGGGTGCATAAATAAGGTTTCATACTTACCTTATTCCTTGCTCCAGCAAGGTCCCTTTCAACTGTGCGACCTGTCCAGTGCTGTTGCCTAAAGGCTCTTAAGGGCCTTGGTCACGTGCTTGCTCCCTTACATACAATGCAGGGTTAAAAGCCCTGCACTACATGTTATGATGCCAAGGGACTGCCCAGAAGAGCAGCTCTGGAGTGAGGGATAGGGTATGAATTACACATCATCCCTGCACCCCTAGACTAACCAAGCATTTATCCCTTGCAGTGTAGGGGGGAGGGGGGCACTGCATTTGTACAGTTTGCCTGATTCCTGAAGTTCAGCTTTAATGTATAACCAAAGGCAAAACTTTTTTTTTTTTTTTTTGGACAGAGTGGAAAGGGATTAGAACACCAATCCATTTTTATTGCTGTCTGTGCCCCCATTAGGGAGATTAATTGAAAGTAAAAGAAAACCTAAAATGTTGGGATGTCCCCAGAAAGGTAATAGAGGGGATATCTTCCAATAAGGACACTAGTTCTGGTGACCTTGGGGTCCCCACGGGATTTCCTAAATTTTCAGGGATTTCCTCTCACTTCCTTTTTTGGCTATGAGACAGGAAGTGAAGGGAAATCTCCCCAATGGGGGACAGATGGCAAAAAATAAACTGGCAGGGGTTATGTCCCTCCCTTAATCTCTCCAAAATGGAAAAAAAAGTTTTGCCTATAGTTCTGTGAACTGCATGCAATTGGTAAAGTAGTAATATATCAATATATAATACAAGAAACATCAAAGATTATTTGTCTCTTTTACAGGTTTATCTGAAATGATCCATACTTATTTTCTTTCAGTACAACTGATGAACTTTAAAGGTGCAATTAACATAAAACACAATTTAGTGTACAAAGCTAATCATAACTTTTACAAATCAATGTTTTGTTTTGTTTTTTAAGCTTGTTGAAATGAAGATATTTTACATAAAACTGTATAATGGGAGTTTTTTTTACTTACGCGCAACAGACTTTCTTTTAAGAAATCATACAAAAGGACATAGGCTAGTCATACAGAAAATTAGATATTGGCTGGCCAAAGACAATAGCAATTTTTTTTTATAGTTCTTTATTGTATCTTTATTATATCTGATTCTTTTTTTTCCTGCCCCATAGACACTTGGTTGTCACCTTATCCAGCCAAAAAAGGTGGAAGTTATCTCTAGTCTCCTTTACATAACAACAATAAATGCATTTTCAGACTAGTCTTGATTTTCCTATAAGTGACATATAAAAATGATATATTTTTTTCTTTAAGAAACACAATGTGTAAATAGCAATAACCCATAATAACCACTCAGAAATAATCTCTCGTTTATCTGACAGCAGTGAACAGAAATGTGATTGGCTGGTTTGTACACTTCATCTTTGTTCTGCCCTACTAAAAATCTTTTCGGAATCAACACTTGATTTGAGTAACACGACTTGTGTTTAATGTTCAGCAGCCTTTCAATCTCCAGAAGTAGGTTGTTTCTCCTAAAGCAATTGTTGAAGGGTTGAGCAGCTTCCATTAGTTCTCCTTACTGTAAACAAAGCTTGTGCAGCATCTGCCAAGGGTGTCATAGGCTACTGTCCAGTGTCCTGAATGAGTACAACATTTACATAGCCAGACAAGGGCAAAGTCAAATTACATTTTGGTTTGTGACTGAGGTCCATCTCCAATTTCATAACCTAGAGCTTCTTTTTCCTTCTCCTTCTTTTTGTTCCCATCAGAATCAAACTGGGCTTCAATTTCTGCAGGATCAACATATGTGTAGAAATAGGCCATAACAGCAAAGATGATGCATACTGCCACTAACAGAGCAGCAAAGAGTACATACTCTGCCCACTGTAAAGGCAACCAGAAAGAATGAGTTAAGAAAGAGTTAAATATATCATAACCATTACAAGTACAGTGCCTTGAAAAAGTTTTCATAAGCCTTTAAATTTTCCACATTTTGTCATGTTACAACCAAAAACGTAAATGGGATTTTATGTGATAGACCAACACAAAGTGCCCGATAATTGTGAAGTGGAAGGAAAAAATAAATATTTTTCAAATTTTTTTACAAAAAAATATCTGAAAAGTGTGGTGTGAATTTGTATTCAGGCCCCTTTACTCTGATACCCCCAACTAAAATCTAGTGGAACCAATTGTCTTCAGAAGTCACCTAATTAGTAAATAGAGTCCACTTATGTGTAATTTAATCTCAGTATAAATACAGCTGTTCTGTGAAGCCCTTTGAAGCTTTGAACGGAGCACTGCTCAATCTTTCATTCTAAAATGGGAAGAGTATGGCACAACTGCAAACCTACCAAGACATGGCTGTCCACCTAAACCAGTGGTTCTCAACTCCAGTCCTCAGGACCCACCAACAGGCCAGATTTTAAGTATTACCTTGGGGAGATGCAGACTAGAATACTGCAATCACTGAGCAGCAAATGATATCACCTGTGATGTATTTCAGTTATCTTGCAAACCTGGCCTGTTAGTGGGTCCTGAGGACCGGAGTTGAGAACCACTGACCTAAACTGAAAGGCTAGGCAAGGAGAGCATTAATCAGAGAAGCAGCCAAGAGGCCCATGGTAACTCTGGAGGAGCTGCAGAGATCCACAGCTCAGGTGGGAGAATCTGTCCACAGGACAACTATTAGTCGTGCGTTCCACAAATCTGGCCTTTATGGAAGAGTGACAAGAAGAAAGCCATTGTTAAAAGAAAGTCATTAGAAGTCCTGTTAGCAGTTTGCGAGAAGCCATGTGGGGGACACAGCAAACATGAGGAAGATGGTGCTCTGGTCAGATGAGACCAAAATTTAACTTTTTGGCCTAAAAACAAAACGCTATGTGTGGGCGGAAAACTAACACTGCACATCACCCTGAACACACCACCCCCACTGTGAAACATGGTGGTGGCAGCATCATGTTGTGGGGGTGCTTTTCTTCAGCAGGGAAGCTGGTCAGAGTTGATAGAAGATGGATGGAGCCAAATACAGGGCAATCTTAAAAAAAATCTGTAATGCCCTTTTCACACGAGTGGAATGTCCGACAGAGAAAGTCAGACGGAAGCTTTTCATCGTCTATTCCGATCGTGTGTAGGCCTCATCGGACTTATTTTTTCAAAAATTCTGACGGACCTAGAAATGAAACATGTTCTAAATTTTTCCAATTCCTATCGGGAAAACCGATCGTCTGTATGCTGTTCCGATGGACCAAAAGCGACGCATGCTGTGAAGCAAGTACCAGATGGAAGCTATTGGCGACTGGCTATTGAACTTCCCTTTTCTAGTCCCGTCGTAAGTGTTGTACGTCACTGTGTTCTGGATGGTCAGACTTTGGTCGGACTTTGGGTTGACCGCTTGAATGGAATTCCGTTGGAGTTCGGTCGGAGAAACCTTCGGAGTTAATTCCGACGGCAAAACCAATCGTGTGTACACGGCATTAGTGTTTTCAAAAGACTTGAGACTGGGATGGAGATTCACCTTTCAGCAGGACAATGACCCTAAACATACAACCAGAGCTACAATGGAATGCTTTAGATCAAAGCATATTCATGTGTTAGAATGGCCCAGTCAAAGTCCAAAACTAAATCCAATTGAGAATCCGTGGCAAGACTTGAAAATGGATGTTCACAGACGCTCGCCATCGAATCTGACAGAGCTTGAGCTATTTTGCAAAGAATAATGGGCAAAAATTTCACTCTCTAGATGTGCAAAGCTGGTAGAGACATCCCAAAAAAGACTTGCAGCTGTAATTGTAACGAAAAGTGCTTCTACAATGTATTGATTCGGGGTGGGGCTGAATACAAATGCACACCACACTTTTCAGATATTTATTTTATAACCATTTATTATTTTCCTTCCAATTCACAATTATGTGCCACTTTGTGTTGGTCTATCACATAAAATTCCAATAAAACACATTTACTTTTTCGGTTGTAACATGGCAAAACGTGGAAAATTTCAAGGGGTATGAATACTTTTTCAAGGCATTGTACATATCACTGTTTTATACTACATTGTGACCTGCATTTTTTTATTTTTAAATACCCAGAAGGAACATTTTTAGGCTGCATACTACAGGGCTTTTTTAAGGTATAATGCATGTAAAACACAACAATGAACTTATGCATGTTCATGAAAATATAATTTAATAAATCTGCTTCATTTTGATCTGTTAAAGTGGTTGTAACCCTGAAAAAACCCCACAAAAAACACATGCTCCAGAGATATAGCACAGTGCTTTTGCCATGTCAACTGTCCCTTTCTATGTTATACAATACCTGGCTGATCCTGCCTGTTCCTGCCTACCCCTCTTTAAACTGACCATGGTTATTATGGCTGCTGATATCTAATAGCGTGGTCAGCTTACGTGCCTTCATCGTCCAGAGAGCTATCTCCTTAGCGTCTCTGCATCTTTCTTCTCCTCTCCTCCCAGTGCTCTCTGTTGCACTGTTATCAGTTAGTATTGTTCTTTCTCTCATTTAGCTACAGAACACCCCCACCCCCCTGCTAATTTTACAGAGATGAGAAGGGGGGAATGCTTTCTGTAGTCTGAAGGAAAGAAGAGAAAGGGGAGACATGATTGAAACCTTTAAATACATCAAGGAGGTGAATACATTTCAGGAGGGCACAATTTTCAATATGAAGGTAAGATTAAAAAACACGGGACATGAGCTCAAATTGGCAGGAAGAAAGCTCAAAACTAATCTTAGAAAGTATTGTTTTACTAAAAGAACAGTTGATTCTTAGAATAGACTTCCAGCAGAGGTAGTGAGTCAACAGTAAGCAGACATAAACATAGATCTATACTCAAACTATAGATAAAAAGTTAAAACAAATGTATAAATATACACTACCGTTCAAAAGTTTGGGGTCACATTGAAATGTCCTTATTTTTGAAGGAAAAGCACTGTACTTTTAACTAGTCCTAACTTTAAACAAATATACTCTATACATTGCTAATGTGGTAAATGACTATTCTAACTGCAAATGTCTAGTTTTTGGTGCAATATCTACATAGGTGTATAGAGGCCCATTTCCAGCAACTATCACTCCAGTGTTCTAATGGTACAATGTGTTTGCTCATTGGCTCAGAAGGCTAATTGATGATTAGCAAACCCTTGTGCAATCATGTTCACACATCTAAAAACAGTCTAGCTCCTTCCAGAAGCTACAAAACTGACCTTCCTGTGAGCAGATTGAGTTTCTGGAGCATCACATTTGTGGGGTCAATTAAACGCTCAAAATGGACAGAAAAAGAGAACTTTCATCTGAAACTCGACAGTCTATTCTTGTTCTTAGAAATGAAGGCTATTCCATGCAAGAAATTGCAAAGAAATTGAAGATTTCCTACAACGGTGTGTACTACTCCCTTCAGAGGACAGTACAAACAGGCTCTAACCAGAGTAGGAAAAGAAGTGGGAGGCCGCGTTGCACAACTAAGCAAGAAGATAAGCACATTAGAGTCTCTAGTTTGAGAAACAGACGCCTCACAGGTCCCCAACTGGCATCTTCATTAAATAGTACCCGCAAAACACCAGTGTCAACATCTACAGTGAAGAGGCAGCTGCGGGATTTTGGGCTTCAGGGCAGAGTGGCAAGGAAAAAGCCATATCTGAGACTGGCCAATAAAAGAAAAAGATTAAGATGGGCAAAAGAACACAGACATTGGACAGAGGAAGACTGGAAAAAAGTGTTGTGGACGGATGCCAAAGGTGTGCAATGCTGTAATTGCTGCAAAAGGAGGATTCTTTGATGAAAGCAAAGTTTGATGTAAAAACAATGTTATTTCAAATACAAATCATTATTTCTAACCTTGTCAATGTCTTGACTCTATTTTCTATTCATTTCACAACGTATGGTGGTCAATAAGTGTGACTTTTCATGGAAAACACAAAATTGTTTGGGTGACCCCAAACTTTTGAACGGTAGTGTATATAAAAAAAAAAAATGGGGCAGACTCGATGGACCACTTGGTCCTTTTTCTGCCATCACTCTTCTGTGTTTCTGTCCATAACACACTTCCTCTCCTAAGGTGCTTTTCTATAGTCACAGTACCATGAATGAGTATAATGACCACCATAAGACAGGAAGTGTGCTACTGGCAGGATCACTAGGTGAAAATAAAGAAAAAATAATAAAAAAATGGAAAATGAATGCAGCCACCACATCTAAGTACTGCTGCAATGTAAGCTGCGATATATTACATTTTTTGTTCTTGGACTTCGATACCTTTTATTGATGCAAAACTCTACCATTTCAATGAAACTGACATTTAACTCTCCCTTGAGAAGAGATAATCAAGGGGTCAAAATTATATATATTTACAGCTGAGGCTTTAGAGCAGGGGTCTCAAAGTACCGGCCCGCGGGCCATTTGCGGCCCGCGGACCGGTTAAAAATGGCCCGCAGGCAGGGCCGATCCAGGACTAGAGGTCGACCGATATTTGGCCATTAGGCCGATATATAGCACTGGCTGCTGCTCTTCCTCCCTTCTCCACACTCAGCGCTTGATGCTTGTGTGAAACTGACATGTAACAGGAGGAGAGAGACAGAGGGATCTGTCAGATTTGAGGTTGATGTCGGGGGTGGGCGGGACCCGGCTAATATCAAACACCAGCCAATGGGATCTGGGCGGGCAGCTACGTGTATGTGGCCTGCCCCTTTTCTTAAGCAGCCCAATCATTGGCTGGTGTTTGACAGCTGCTGGTCCCGCCCACCTCGGCCGGGTCCCGCCCACCCCGACATCAACCTCAATTCTGACAGATCCCTCTGTCTCTCTCCTCTGTGCTACGTGTCAGCTTCACACAAGCATCAAGCGCTGAGTGTGGACAGCTCCTTGTCAGTTTCACACACGGTTACACTCAGCTCAGTGTGAAACCTGCCAGTGGCACCTGCCTGTGCCAATCAGTGCCATCTGTCAGTGCCATCTGTCAGTGCCAGCTGCCAGTGCCACTGCCAATCAGTGCCACCTGCCAGTGCCAACCAGTCTGCCATTTCCACCTGCCACCTCCAACCAGTAACACCTGCCAGTGCCACCTGCCACGGCCAATCAGTGCCACCGCCAACCAGTGCCACCACCAACCAGTGCCCCTGCCAATCAAAGCCACCTTCCGCCACCTGCCAGTGCCACGCCAATCAGTGCCACCTGCCAGTGCCAACCAGTGCTTGCCAGTGCCACCTGCCACCACCTGTCAGTGCCATGCCACTCAGTGCCACCTGCCAGTGCCACGCCAATCAGTGCCACCTGCCAGTGCCAATAGTGCCACCTGCCAGTTCCAAACCAGTGCCACCTGCCAGTTTCAAACCAGTGCCACTTGCCAATGCCTGCCAGTGCCACCTTCCAGTGCCACTGCCAATAAGTGCCACCTGCCAGTGCCATTGCCAATCAGTGCCACCTGCCAGTGCCATCTGTCAGTGCCAATCAGTGCACCCTCCAAACAGTGCAACGTGCCACCTGCCAGTGCCACCTGCCAGTGACAGACAGTGCCACCTGCCAGTGCCACCTGCCTAAGCCAACCAGTGCCACCTGCCACAGCCAACCCGTGCCATCTGTACTGAGGACATCAAGTGTGTGGTAGAGTGACAGGAGCAAGCAGGGAGGAGTGGAGTGGGTGAGGTTTTTTTTTTTTCAAATCGGCCTAAAATATCGGCCACAAAAATCGTCATCATATATCGGCCATCGGCCGCCCCGATTTCTAAATATTGGCATCGGCCAGAGAAAAATCCATATCGGTCGACCTCTATCCAGGATGTCTTTTTGAACTGCACCCAGGCACCGCAGAGGGGGAGGCGCCAAAGAGCTTTACCTCTCCATCTCTTCTGTCCTCTCCGCTGCACGCTGCTGCAGCCCAGAGAGAGAACAGAGCTGAGAATGGAGCGGAGGAAGGATCCGCTCATCGATCCGCCCACCTAGGCATTGACGATCGATCAGAGCCCCAAACCAGGGTCCTGCTGCCACCTCAGGGCGGGAGATTGTGTTCTCTGGGTCCCCTGTCACTAGGCCTGTATGGAAGCCAGGAGGAGAGGACTCTGGAGGCAGATGATCCTGACTGCCAGGAGAGGTGAGTGAGCCATCACACTGAGGCAAAGTCCTTAGTGGGGTGACTGGGGTAGAAATTTGTGCAGTGTGGGGGGTATTTTATGCAGTGTGGAGGGTGATTGTGCAGTGTGGGGGGTAATTGTGTAGTGTGGGGGTAATTATGGAGTGTGGGGGGTATTTTATGGAGTGTGGGGCTATTTGTGCAGTGTGGGAGGGGTAATGCTGGGGGTTAATAATGCGTTTGCTGACACCAGTGCTGGGGGTTAATAATGCGTTTGCTGACACCAGTGCTGGGGGTTAATAATGCGTTTGCTGACACCAGTGCTGGGGGTTAATAATGCGTTTGCTGACACCAGTGCTGGGGGTTAATAATGCGTTTGCTGACACCAGTGCTGGGTATAGTATAGTATAGTATTGCTGGTATAGTTCATTGCTTTTGAAGTTTTAAAAGTTTGCATGCGGCCCCCCATGGGATATGAAAATTGTCATGTGGCCCTCAGGCAATTTGAGTTTGAGACCCCTGCTTTAGAGATTCCTAGCAATAACCTTCTATCATAGTAGGGTCTGAAACCCTGATTTCAAGTATGGTTTTCCTGCTTGAGCAGCCTTCTGGAAATATTGAGCTGTATCATAAACATCAATAGCTGTCTACATGGAGGAATAGATAAAGAAAAATAGGAAGCTCTTTGATTTTCCATGAGTTGCCTTTCTACAGCTATAGCTCTGATTATTGTTTGTGGATCTAAAAAAAATCCTGCTTTTTAAAGTGTATTCCCTATCTGAACTAAAATCTACAGTAGGAAAAAAAGATAGAATATTAATTATCCAGTACATTCTCTGGTTAAATAGAAAAGATAATAAATGCAAATGGATTTCTTACTTGTTCACCGAGACCTGCAGCTCCAGCCACAATAAGGACAATAATATTACCAACAGCCACTGTTAATAGCCATCCTGCCTGAAGCACAGATTTCATGTTGGATGGAGCCTGCCCGGAAAAGAGAAAATGATAAGAAACATTTCCATGGCACCCTGAAAGCCCCAGTCAACCTGCCAGTAATCAGGGAATTGGCTGTGAGCTGTATACTATATGTAAGTAATAACTACTTTTGTTGGTTGGAGATAGTTCTATTTTATTCAGTGGATAAAACAAAGTGCTGTGTTATAGTTGCTTGTGGGACAAAAATTTGTAGAGTGGCCCCTTACTGGTGTGTTTTGTCATAGTTTAGGGTTAGAAACTGCAGCAAAAAAGGAAGGTCAACTTCAGTAAATGAAACTGAATCCAAGTGCAGGTACGTGCATTTAGTCTAAGACAGAGGCATAACTAGGATCTTAAAGGCCCCGGGCAAAAAAAAAAACATGAAGGGCCCCCTTGACCTCCAACCGGGGGCCCATCTTCCTGGGCCCAGGGGCCTTCCTGCTTATCCTTGGGCACTTTACTCCTTAACGGCACCCTTTCACATGTTCTGCAGTGGTCCCCCTTCCTGTCGTCTTGGGGCGGAACACCGGGTCCAGTCGCACGTGTGACCTTTGGAACCCTGGTAGTTACTCCACTGGTGTCAGTAGTTTTTTAATTTTGTTATTTGATTTTTTCATAATTTTTTTGCCTTTTTTATTTTATTTTTTTTATTATTTTTTACAATTTATGTTAGGAGCCCCATTGGGGAGCTTTGGTGAAATATCAGGGGTCTAAACAGACTTCTGATGTTCCATCTTTGGGACAGAGAAAGAAGATTGAGGACACAGCCCTCAATCTCCATCTCTGCAACCTCAGCTGCATGGAAAGAATGGACAAGAACAGCTCTGTACAGAGCTTCCCATTCTTCCACAAACTTAAGTATAGTAAACACAATTTCAGTTATGAATGGACAGAGTCAGTGATTAGTACCGATCACTGACTCTGTCCGTTCAGAATAGGAAGGGGCCAGTAAATATTTAATGGCCCCTTCCCTCCATTTTCCTCCTGCAGCCACTAAATGTCTGCAGGAGGGAGAGGAGGAGAAGCGAGCTTTCAGTAGCTGCAGAAGGAAAATGGCGGGGATCGGTTCCTCTATATGCCACCCCTCTTATCAAAGTGTACAGGGGAGCCACATGGGTCCCACTAATATGAGGCACTATTCCTCTCATTGATACAAGGAACCATTCCTTTCACTGACACCAACAGTGGCACGTTATTCCCCCCACTGACACCAACACTAGGGTACTGTTCCTTCCACTGACACCAACACTGGTGTACTATTCCTTCCACTGATATCAAAAGTGGGGTACTTCTCCTTCCACTAACACCAGTGATGGGACTTTATTACTTCCACTGATACCAATGATGGGGCACTATTCCTCCTCCTACTGACCAAAGGCGCTATGTAATCTTTTTACTCCCACTAACCACCAAGCCTGAGGCACTGTCTACTCCTACTAATGCTGGGGCAGTTTCTACTCCCTCTGGCCACAGTCTGACCCTTCAAAAGTCTGAATGTTTGTAAACTGACCTTTTGTTTTGGAGACTCTTTTTTAGGCATATGTATTTGTTATATCAAAAATGTACACCACGCCCCAAAGATGTATCTGTTGCTTTCAAAATGCACTTTAATTTCAACAATACACTCCTACAGCTATTTTTCTTAAGATAAATATTGCTGTCCTTATGCTTTTGTTCATGGGCACCACTTAATAATAATAATAATCATATACAGTGGATATAAAAGTCTACACACCCTGTTAAAATGACAGGTTTCTGTGATGTAAAAAAATGAGACAAAGATAAATCATTTCAGAACTTTTTCCACCTTTATTGTGACCTATACACTGTACAACTCCGTTGAACAACAAACTGACATATTTTAGGTGGAGAGAAGTAAAAATAAAAAACTAAAATAATATGGTTGCATGAGTGTGCACACCCTTAAATTAATATGTGTTATTTATTGGCGTATAACACGCACCTTCAATTTAAGAGGGAAGTTTCTGGAAAAAACCCTTTTTTTTTAAATAAACCACTTTGAAGCAAAATAATGGTCAGTGCCCATCAATGCAGCCTGATTAGTGCCCATCTGCAGCCTCAATGCAGCCTGATTAGTGGAAATCACTGAGCCGTCATCTCCTGTTTACTCAGCTCTCAGTTGGCAGTCACATACACAGTCCCGCGTCTGCCATCGGCATTGGACCAGCTCCTGTAATAGACAGAACACTGGTCCAATGTGGTGGAGGCGAACTGTGTGTGTGTGAAGTGAGAGTCAAGTGAGAGCCGAGTTAGAGCCGAGTAAACAGGAGATGACAGCTTGGGGGAATTCCGGCAGCGCTCTTCCCCCTCCTTCCCCTCAGAGGTACACTATTGGCAAATAACACGCACCCATGATTTTCCCCCTATTTTCGGCCAGAAAAAGTGTGTGTTTTACGCCGATAAATACAGTACTTTGTTAAAGCTCCTTTTGATTTTATTAGAGCACTCAGCCTTTTTGGGTATAAGTCTATCAGCACATCTTGACTTAGCAATATTTGCCCTCTCTTCTTTTCAAAAACACTCAGAATCTGTCAGATTATGAGAGCATCTCCTGTGCACAGCCCTCTTCAAATCACCCTACAGATTTTTAATCAGATTCAGGTCTTGGCTCGGGCTGGGTCATTCCAAAACTTTAATCCTCTTCTGGTGAAGCCATTCCTTTGTTGATTTGGATGTATGCTTTGGGTCGTTGTCATATTGAAATATGAAGTTCCTCTTCATGTTCAGCTTTCTAGCTGAAGCCTGAAGGTTTTGTGCCAATATTGACTGGTATTTGGAACTGTTCACAATTCCCTCTACCTTGACTAAGGCCCCTGTTCCAGCTGAAGAAAAACAGCCCCAAAGCATGATGCTGCCACCACCATGCTTCACTGTGGGTATGGTGTTCTTTTGGTGATGTGCAGTGTTGTTTTTGCACCAAACATATCTTTTGGAATTATGGCCAAAAAAAGTTCAACCTTGGTTTCATCAGACCATAACACATTTTCCCACATGCTTTAAGGAGACTTCAGATGTGTTTTTGCAAAATTTAGCTGGCCTTGAATTTTTTTCTTCATAAGAAAAGGCTTCCGTCTTGCTACTCTAGCCCAGACATATGAAGAACACGGGAGATTGTTGTCACATGTACCACACAGCCAGTACTTGTCAGATATTCCTCCAGCTCATTTAATGTTGCTGTAGGCAGCCTCCCTGACCAGTTTTCTTCTCGTCTTTTCATGAATTTTGGAGGGGCGTCCAGTTCTTGGTAATGTCACTGTTGTGCCATATTTTCTAAAAAAAAACCCTGTGTTCCATGGTATATCTAATGCCTTGGAAATTCTTTTGTACCCTTCTCCTGACTGATACCTTTTAACAATGAGATCCCTCTGATGCTTTGGAAGCTCTTTGTGGGCCATGGCTTTTGCTGTACAATGCGACTAATGTCAGGAAAGACTTACTAGAACAGCTGAACTTTATTTGGAGTTAATCAGATGCACTTTAAATGATGGAAGGTGTGCGATGACTCCTATTTACCATGAATTTGAATGTGATTGCTTAATTCTGAACAATCCTACATCCCCGGTTATAAGAGGGTGTGCACACTTATACAACCAAATTAGTTTAGTTTTTTATTTTTACCCCCCCCCCCCCCCAAAAAAAAAAGATTTCATTTTGTTGCTCAACTGAGTTGTACAGTTTATAGGTCACATTAAAGGTGGAAAAAGTTCTGAAATTATTTATCTTTGTCTCATTTTTTTACATCACAGAAACCTGACATTTTAACATGAGTGTGTAGACTTTTTTATAGTTTATTACTGCCCACCTGAGAGTATGAAAACTCCAGCCCAGTAACCGAGAAGACAACCTCCCCAATAGTAATGAGAAAGTACTGTGGAATCTGAAGGGCCATGTGAATTGTGTTGGGTTGTATATCTTCAATGTACTTTAGGGTCATGGGTTCCGTGCACTAGGTAGAGAAAAATGAGAAAAAAATAAAACAGATATTACCTTATACTGTAACACCTAAATGTGCTCGGAGATTGCTTCTGTACATTGCCCCAAGCAAAGAATTGCAAATAAAAAGGAAACCATCAATTGGTTGCGTGGGTGGCAACCATCCATGCAACCAATTGATGGCTTCCTTTTCGTTTGCAAATATTTGCTCATATTTAAATGAAGCAAACCTGATGCCTGTGTCATGCCTACTTCTTTCACATTTCTCCAAAATTAAAAATAAGGAATTGGTTTCTTTTGCCACTTTCCATAAAAGAACATTTTTTTAATACCTTATAGATTTGTAATAAATACCTCATTGGACAATGAAATACTAGGCAAAATACATTTGGGTATACTCACTCATTGTTATAGACCATATTAAATAAAAAGCAAATAATACAAATGGAAACTAACCTTTGTATATGTACAGTATTTCACAAAAGTGAGTACACCCCTCACATTTTTGTAAATATTTTATTATATCTTTTCAGTGACAACACTGAAGAAATTACACTTTGCTACAATGTAAAGTAGTGAGTGTACAGCTTGTATAACAGTGTAAATTTGCTGCCCCCTCAAAATAACTCAACACACAGCTATTAATGTCTAAAAAGCTGGCAACAAAAGTGCGTACACCCCTAATGCAGCGTACACACGACCGGACTTTCCGGCAGAAAAGGTCAGACGGAATCATTCCATCTGATATTCCGATCATTTGTGGGCTTCATCTGACTTCTTCTTTCTAAAATTCTGACGGAATAGAACATGTTTTAAATCTTTCCGACGGAATCAATTCCTATCGGGAAAACCGTTCGTCTGTATGCTATTCCGACGGACCAAAAATGACGCAAGTGCAGCTATTGGCTACTGGCTATTGAACTTCCTTTTTCTAGTCCCGTCGTACATCATCGCGTTCTAAACGAACAGACTTTAGTGTGATTGTGTGTAGGCAAGTCGGTTACAGCGGAACTCCGTCTGAAAAACCGCTAGAGTTTATTCTGACGGAAAAACAGTCGTGTGTGCGCGGCATAAGTAAAAATGTCAAAATTGGGCCAAATTAGCAATTTTCCCTCCCTGGTGTCATGTGACTTGTTAGTGTTACAAGATCTCAGGTGTGAATGGGGAGTAGGTGTGTTAAATTGGGTGTTATCCCTCTCACTCCCTCATACTGGTCACTGGAAGTTTAACATGGCACCTCATTGCAAAGAAGGATCTCTGAGGATTTGAAAAAAAGAATTGTTGCTCTACATAAAGATGGCCTAGGCTATAAGAAGATTGCCAAGACCCTGAAACTGAGCTGCAGCACAGTGGCCAAAACCATACAGCGGTTTAACAGGACAGGTTCCACTCAGAACTGGCCTCGCTATGGTCGATCAAAGAATTGGAGTGCACGTGCACAGCATCATATCCAGAGGTTGTCTTTGGGAAATAGACGTATGAGTACTGCCAGCATTGCTGCAGAGGTTAAAGGGGTGGGGGGTCAGCCTGTCAGTGCTCAGGCTATACCCCGCACACTGCATCAAATTGGTCTGCATGGCTGACGTCTCAGAAGGAAGCCTCTTCTAATGATGCACAAGAAAGCCCGCAAACAGTTTGCTGAAGACAAGCCGACTAAGGACATGGATTACTGAAACCCTGGTCTAATGAGACCAAGATAAACTTATTTGGTTCAGATTGTGTCAAGCGTGTGTGGCGGCAACCAGGTGAGGAGTACAAAAACAAGTGTGCCTACAGTCAAGCATAGTGGTGGGAGTGTCATGGTCTGGGGCTGCATGAGTGCTGCCGGCACTGGGGAGCTACAGTTCATTGAGGGAACCATGAATGCCAACATGTACTGTGACATACTGAAGCAGAGCATGATCCCCTCCATTCAGAGACTGGGCCGCAGGGCAGTATTCCAACATGAGAACGACCCCAAACACTCCTCCAAGACGACCACTGCCTTGTTAAAGAAGCTGAGGGTAAAGGTGATAGACTGGCCAAGCATGTCCCCAGACTTAAACCCTATTGAGCATCTGTGGGGCATCCTCAAACAGAAGGTGGAGAAGCGCAAGGTCTCTAACATCCACCAGCTCAGTGATGTCATCATGGAGGAGTGGAAGAGGACTCCAGTGGCAACCTGTGAAACTCTGGTGAAATCAACGCTCAAGAGGGTTAAGGTAGTGCTGGAAAATAATGGTGGCCACACAAAATATTGACAATTTGGGCCCAATTTGGACATTTTCACTAAGGGGTGTACTCACTTTTGTTGCCAGCAGTTTAGACATTAATGGCTAACTGCAGGGCAGCCATCAGAAATTTAGGGGCCTCATACACAGCTTTAGGCCTGAGCCCCCCCAGGGCCTGACCACCAACATTTCTCAGGGCCCCCCACTGGCCCTCCCACCAAATCCGCCCACTGGCCATCCCACCGAGTCATCATCTGCATCCCTCTCCACAATGTAACTCTCATCCCCACCCAGAATCATCCACATCCCTCTGAGGATGATTCTGGGTGGGGATGAGGATGATGGAGAGGGATGGATGATTCTGGGTGGGGATGTGGATACTTTGTGGAAAGGGATGATTCTGCGTGGGGATGAGAATAGTGGAAAGGGATGGATGATTCTGGGTGGGGATGAGGATATTGGAGAGGGATGGATGATTCTGGGTGGGCATGGGGATACATTGTGGACAGGGATGGATGATTCTGGGTGGGGATGAGGATGATGGTGTTACATTGAGGAGAGGGATGGATGATTCTGGGTGGGGATGTGGATACTTTGTGGAGAGGGATGAGGATGATTCTGGGTGGGGATGAGGATAGTGGAAAGGGATGGATTATTCTGGGTGGGGATGAGGATGATGGAGAGGGATGGATGATTCTGGGTGGGCATGGGGATACATTGTGGACAGGGATGGATGATTCTGGGTGGGGATGAGGATGATGGTGTTACATTGAGGAGAGGGATGGATGATTCTAGGTGGGGATGGGGATACATTGTGGACAGGGATGAGGATGATTCTGGGTGGGGATGGGGATCATGGAGAGGGATGGATGATTCTAAGTGAGGATGGGGATACATTGTGGACAGGGATAAGGATGATTCTGGGTGGGGATGGGGATCATGGAGAGGGATGGATGATTCTAAGTGAGGATAGGGATACATTGTGGACAGGGATGAGAATGGTTCTGGGTAGGGATGAGGATCATGGAGAGGGATGGAGGATTCTAAGGCCCCTTTCACACGGACGGATAGAATTGTGCTTTTAGCTGTGGATTTTTTGTGAAGAGGATCTCCACAATGTAACTCTGATCTCCACCCAAAAACATCCTCATCCATTTTCACAATGTAACTCCATCATGTCTGTTTGTCAGGGCCAGGTGTATGATGTGCCATCTGGGGAGATCAAACACAGTCCACTCCACACACCAATCGGCAGCAGCACAATGACTTAGTGACTTACCATATCTGCATCATACACCTGAGAGGGCTGGGTCCCACCACTGACGAGGCTGGCCACACACCCTCCTCGAGTCTCATCCAATCACATTACTAACCTAGCAGCAGGCTCCGCCTCAGCAGGGAAGCAGAGCAAGTGCAGGAGCATGGATTGCGGATAACCTGCGGAGGGGAATCAGTGTCCTGCCTGTGTGCAAGGCTGCAGCATGCAGGTAGTGCTTCTTTGTGGCAGGCGTGTGCGGGTCAGCAGCTGGCTGCTAAAAGTTTAATGTCATTATGCTGCTGTAGGGGGTGTGAGCTGGCCCTGGGCCCCTCCGACTGGACCCCTTACAAGTGTATTGGCTGTACCCCCCTGATGGCGGCCCTGGCTAACTGTGTTGAGTTATTTTGAGGGGGACAGCAAACTTACACTGTTATACAAGCTGTACACTCACTACTTTACATTGTAGCAAAGTGTCATTTCTTCAGTTTTGTCACATGAAAAGATAGAATAAAATATTTACTGTATGTGATATATATATATATATATATATATATATATATATATATATATATATATATATATATACAATTGGTCACAGAAATCACATGGTACCGGGCCAATTTCATCAGCCCTGTATCCCCTGATCTGTGATCCACTGTGTCCAGCAGCAATCACAAGCCGTGCACAAGTGGCAGGAGCAGGAGTTCATCCTGCCGAATCCAAGATGCCAACATTTGTTCGTTTTTATGCAATGGCCGGGTGGGAGGTGGTTAAATAAGTAACTGTGTCATTGTGACCATTCGAGAACTAGAAGCTATGGAAGATGTTTATTCTATTGAGACTTGCCTAAAACTTTGTTAAAATGCCTCCTTATGACAACAAGGTTATTTGTTGAAAATTCTGTTGAAGTAAAGCTGTTAAATCACTGGACATTCTTTGTTTGTAATATGCTAGGATGAAGAGTGAGTGAGACGGCTAATGGTTTCTGCATAGCTCCCAACTGTCCCTGATTTTGAGGGACAGCCCTGATTTCGAACAAAGTCCCTCTGTCCCTGTTTCCTACTCATTTGTCCCTCATTTTGGTTTGATCTATATTTCTGTATATAAAATGCTTGTTATCTTTCAAAAAGTGTTTCCCAGTGCTAAACCTTTCATCCAATTTCTAAATGGCTGCATCTGTAAATTTCAAATCCAGTATAAAGGAAAAGTAGTGGTATAATGCTCCTTTAAGGGTGTGTGGCTGGGGTGTGTTCTATGCCTACATACTTTTGCTTATAGGTGTCCCTGTGAGCAAGAAGCAATTGATCTATATAAGAGAGGGCACTGCATCACCGTGGAGTAAAGCTCTTGGGTCTTTCATTAGTTGAAGTGGATGGATCATTCAGGGATGCAGCATCTCACTGGACAGGTAGAGCATTAACCTCTTGTACAGGGGCTGGAGCTCTCAAAAATACAAAGCATTCTTGAGTCAAGGAGTTTTCCTTCTGATGTTGAACTATGTAATGGTAAGCCGCAGATATGACCTAGGTTACCAACCCTCTTATATCTGAACTTTCTGGAAAGCCCTTATGGGATTCTGAGGGTTAGCCGAACTGGCCACAAGGGCGGTTACACTTCTAATGTATCTGAGTCACTAGGGGTTACCGGGCCCTAACATTCTGTTACATGTAAGACGTAGCTGGCTTACAGCAGAATCAGATCAACTGGCCAGCTTTGCCTAAATGTAGGTCTCAAGCAATTTCAATCAGCAGAGATCATGTCACCTAATGCTTGAAATGTGGTCATGTGACAGACACTAATAGTAGGCTGCTACTACTGCTACGACAACTATTGCTACTACAACTAATACAACTACTATGATGTAAAAACCTAAAAGTTGCCGATTGGTTGAATAAGGCTGAAATGTCAATGCTAACCTTTTTTTTTTTTGCTCTACAAGATAAAAAGGTATATCTACTCACTAAAGAAAAAAACAATACATCAGATGCGCACAACTACTGTAGATAGAAGCGGATACACTCATTCATCATTGCTGAACACAAGAAATGTAAGTTACTTACTTCATTGATGATTATTGTGTAAGAGCTTCCAAAACCAAACTTCATAGAGTCCACAGAGCAGCTCTTCCCGGTTTCAGTAATAACTTTTATTTTTTTTCTGTACAAAAAAACAGCCAATTTAAGCACAGAAATTATGATATAAAACACACATAAGTAATATCACAGTTTTTCTTAAAGTGTAAATGTGAGCATGTATGTTACAGTATAATATTCTGTACAGGATGGTTATTTGTGGTTTAATTCTTATGGTTAATGTTGACCTCTGGTGTCATCTTAATCAGTAAATCGTGCTCATTAATCAGAAAAATATCCACAAATAAGTATGTTGTATGATGCTGCAGTTCAGCCATACTATATCATATACTGTATAATTATTCCTAATAAATTAACTTAACTCTAGACGTTTAAAAATGTTCTATTAAATCCAGTCACGTAACATTAAAACATTGTTAAATACAGTATATTTTTACAAAAAAATAGTATGAGTAGTTTATTTATGTCGACCTTTTGTAATTTCTTTCACAGTAATGCTCGGGGGGGGGGGGGGCAGGCTTTACAGTGACTGATCACTGTGATAGCCAATCAAAAACTAACACAGCGAACAGGTGACATGGAACCAGCTGTTCCAGGTCCCAATTGTAAGAACGGGGTCTGGGGCTCTTAGTGAGACCTTGGTCACTGTGCTGGGAGCGCGCCGCATTGCACAAAGGGAGGTATGCAAATATGCAGCCCCGCGGAAAAAAAGTCCAGTCCAGTGGGGCCGCATATTTGCATACTGTTGGCATGAAGGGGTTAAAGTAGTCAACATGGAAGTGATACATCAGGTGCCATATATACAGTACATCCTCGCAGCCTAATTTTTTTTTTCTGTATATGTTGTTTTATGCCAAGGAGCTTTACAATACACCAGTAATATGTTCTAAAAGTGTCTGTTAAGCTAAAACAGTATTGTATAGAGTGGGGAAGGATGAGAACTCCTGTCCGGTTTCTACTGCTATACAGAGCTCTGTCAGAAAGGTTTACCCTCACTTTCTGTCCTGCTGACAACAATTACATAGGAAAGGAAGTCAGAGAAAATCTGCAACAGGAACATCAGACAGAAATAAATATCTGACAGGATTCTATTCTTTTCCTAATCTCCTAAACAAAAACATGTTTTATTTCTGTTTGTGTTGCTGTTGGAGTGTTCCCCTCACTTCCTATCTGGTAAAACATAGTCAGCGTGACAGGAAGTGAGGGTAAATCTCTCTAACTGAGCTCCAGATAGTGGTATGAACCTGACAGGGGTTTTGACCTTTGGTCATTCTATTTAGAACTTAGAAAAAAGTGTTGACCGGATATACCCTTTAAATTAATGACACAAAAACAATTTAACTCTACATGTTCTTTTGCTAAACGAAATCTCCTGCGCTCAAAAATGATGTGACGGTGGTGGATGTTGCCCTCCTGGGATCTGGGGAAACCCAATGGAAACACTGTAGAAAGACTGGTTTGTGAGTACCGGTATATTTCCTTTCTTTTTATACCAATAAACAATACTTGGGTAATGTGCAAGGTTGGTGTGCTCTCTTTTTCATTTTTTTCTACAGTTTGTTCTATTGCTAGCATGGAGACTGCCATGTGTATCTTATGCACGGTCGGACTTTTCGTCTACAAAAGTCCGACGGACGCCGACGGACTAAAGCTGGCTGACAATCCGATCGTGTGTGGGCTTCCCCGGACTTTCAGCAGACTTTCAGCGGACTTTTGCAGCCTCAAATCTGGTGAACTTTAGATTTGAAACATGCTTCAAATCTTTACGTCGTAACTACGCCGGACCCAGAAATCTGCTCGTCTGTGTGCTAGTCCGACGGACAAAAACCCACGCTAGGGCAGCTATTGGCTACTGGCTATCAACTTCCTTATTTTAGTCCGGTGTACGTCATCACGTACGAATCCGTTGGACTTTTGTGTGATCGTATGTAGGCAAGTCTGTTCGTAAGAAAGTCTGCCGCAAGTCCACCAAAAGTCTGCCAAAAGTCCGTTGAAAGTCTGTCGGACAGGCTGTCGGACTTTTGTAGTCGAAAAGTCCGACGGTGTGTACGCGGCATTACTCTTTTATTGTGCAGAAAAAAAGTATTATCATTTAACAAAAGAAAACTATTTTACATAGATTTCAGTTATGCAGATCTTAAATGAATGTACTTACACTCCTAAATTTTGCATAGTGTAATTGGAAAAGCTGAACGGTGAAATGTCACCAAGGCTTGTAACATCCACTGTTATGTTGATTCTTTCTTGAAGATTATTAATAAACCTGCAAAAACAAATTGTGAACATAATCTTTTAGAGAGGTACTTCTTCCATTCCAGTAGGTACCAGAAGTTGTTCAGCTTGTATGTCCATGCAATGTAGTTTGACTTTTTGAGCAGAAAACCTATGCATTATGATAAATGGCATATAACTGAACCTTTGTCATAGATGTTATCATGTTACATTGCAGTTTGTTTGCCTTTAAATAATTGTGTCCCATCCTCACTCCGTAGCTAGCAGATGCCCTGTACAGGTAATGCCACCCTCCTTCGCTGTGTCTTTAGTTTCAGTTCGGAGTACCTATAATTGCTGAAGCTATGCATATTATGATCTTCATTTGTCAAGATCTGCACAAGTTTTTGATTAAAGCTTTCTATGATCTACAAGATGTCATTTGGATTGTGTCAATGTCTGCCAATGCTACTGAGATTGTAAGTTATAGCTATCTCACCACAAATGGAACGGTTATAGAGATCACACTTGCAATATTAAGCCTGGGGAAGCAGAACAGATGTAGTACTCCTAATTTTAAAAAAGCTGGAATTTCAAATTTAACTTTAGTGACAAATGTAAGAACAAAGCTATCCTAGTGTTAGATATATTTTTCATGTTATGTGCATGCATGCTAAGCAATGTGTAACACTTACAGTCATGTATTACCTCTCAGAGAGATAACAGTCCTCCCTCTAACAATGTCTTCATCTGATTTTCAGTGCAGAATTATGGTGCTATCATTGTTCGGGCATAATCCATGGTCAACATCTGCATTCTGGATTAACAATCTGACCTAGAGATGGGCTTGTGCAGTTCTTGTCTATATGCGTGCATTAGGGTTGATTTACTAAAGGCAAATAGGCTATTCACTTTGGAAGGAAAGTTGCACTTTGCAAGGGCATGAACGTGGTGAAATTTCACTTTGCAAAAAATACCCAATCACATGCAAAGAAAAAAAATACAGCATATTTGCTTGCACATGATCAGATGATGGAAGTCAACAGAGCTTCAACTCATTTACTAAACTCTGGGGAAAATTTCCTTGCAAAGTGCAACTTCACTTGCAAAGTGAACAGTGTATTTGCCTTTAGTATATCAACCCTTATTATCTCAGGGCCATCTTAAGAGCATTATAGGCCCCCGGGCAATACAGTGCACTGGGGACCTGTCTACACAATCACGCACGAGAATAAAAATGCAAATTATCAATAAGGCTATATTTATTGGTACTTCCAACAAAATCAGTGTTTAAACATTAACACAACGTTTGGACAATATAACACGAGTTTGATGGGCACAGTGGCAGCGTTTGATAGGCACAGTGGCAGCGTTTGATGGGCACAGTGGCTGCGTTTGATGGGCACAGTGGCTGCGTTTGATGGGCACAGTGGCTGCGTTTGATGGACACAGTGGCTGCGTTTGATGGACACAGTGGCAGCTTTTGATGGACACAGTGGCAGCTTTGATGGGCACAGTGGCTGCGTTTGATGGGCACAGTGGCTGCGTTTGATGGGCACAGTGGCTGTTTGGGCACAGTGGGAGCTTTTGAGGGGCACAGACAATGGCTGTGTTTGATGCACAACTTGAACTTACTTAAGTAGACAGTGTTAGACTTACTTGAGGCCGCCGGCCTGATGCAGTACAGTGTGTCACTCATAGCAGCAAGACAGTGCCAGCTATCAAGGGCCGTCTTTCTGCTCCGCTCCCGCTCCACGCTGCATGAAGAACATGGCAGAGGTGGGCGGAGCTTGTTCACTAGCAGCTCGGGTGGCCGCGGCGCGCTATGAATGCTGGGGCGGCTGCGGCCTCTGACTGACGTCACTGGTTGCTAGCTAGATGCCGGGCAGCCGGCGATTCTAGCAAGTGAGTGACCAGTGCAGTCAGTGAACTTAAGCAGCAGATTGCAGAACTGAGGATCGGCCCTGGATGGGGCCCTCCAGACAAGTGGGGCCCCTGGGCAACTGCCCAGCATGCCCAGTGGAAAAAACGGCCCTGATCTCACCCAGATTGGCCACCCTCTGCTGCAACTCCCCATTTTCTGACTGCTTCAAAGTCACAATGTTGAAGCCTGATCAGTGGTGGAGAGGAGACAAAGGATATTCTCTGTATTCTGCAGCAGTCTGATGACTTATTTGACCAAGATTGCAGTTCTAAGCTTAGGTAAAGCACTTGACTGGAGCTTTAGCACTGCTTTTTAATGATTAATAGTACAACTTTTGATGTATATTGCATAAGCGTATTCATGCAGTCCATGATACATTTTCAGGACAATTTTCGGGGTATGCACCCTTCTTTTAAGGTCCAAGCAGTTGTAAGGTGGCTTTTCCAAAGCAGATAGAGTAGGAAAGAGTGTGCTAAAAAGTACCTAGTGCCTACCACAATTCACACATCTCTAACGCCAGGCCAGCTATGCTATTAAAAAAAGTTGGAAACAAATACAACCAGTGAAGTTATGCATATATGACTGAAGGTTAAAATATTTATAGTAAAACAAAGGTAGAATTGGCTTACTAGACAGTACATGAAAAAGGGTTTGAGAATTATTAAGAATCTTACTGTAAAATGAAATGATTTTAAAAAGAATATGGTGTATCATGAAAACTGGACTTTATTGTAGTCCTTAGAACTGAATAATACAAGTGGGGATAGTAAATGAGCTACATTACCACTGTGCAAAGTCAGGACAAGGTCCTTTATCGCCCCAGGTGAAAAGGCCAATGTGCACCGCCTTGCCCTTTTTGTTCCTCCTCCTGCTTAAGCACCCAAGGCAGCCACCTCTTTTGCTTACCCCTTGGCCCTGCCACTGTGTGAAAGTGGGTCTGGTGGGGGACTCACCGTCCACCTAATCCTGCTGTATGGCATAAAGCAGGAATCACCCACAGCAATTTTTAGCATATACCATGTTCTAACCTCATTCTAATGGCATTGGCAATAGCTATATAGTAGTTTGGAAAATCTGACCTTATAGCATTGCTTCCTTGTTCTGGTTTGCTGGTTATGTCTTCAGCCTGCATTTAACAAAAAAGTCTCTATTTTAACATATAAAGAGTATATTTTGAACAAAGTTTTATCAAGAAATGTGTCTAAAAATCGAACGCACATTGAAACGTGTCAATACAAAAATAATCATCAATTTGTCATCTCAAATGCATTGAGCATGCACACAGTACAGGTTGTTTATTATATATTTATAATGGTGCAACACTAAAACAAATACCTTATGTCAAAAAAATTGCTAAACATATCTGTGAATACATAAATGCAACCCATGTAATGCTTCACTAATCTTCTAAAAAAACTCAGTTTCTTGCAAATATAATTCCTAACCAATTCCATTCACACAAAGTGTTTAAAAAATAATAAGTGTGTCATGCGTTGCTTTCCACTAATGTAATCGGTGCCTATGTGCCTCACTCTTTCTGAGTAACACTCAATCAGATTTCATATGACCCCTTATAAAAATAAGAAGGGCCCTAGCGCTTTTTCAATTATTATATACTTCTGCTCCTCCGAGTATTCCTCCGTACACTGTTTTCCTCCACATTATTAGAGGACGGGTGTACAGCAACTTATTACGTTTAAAAAAAAGGAAGGTCAGAATGAGCACAGAGTTTGTTTCTTCTTTTTCACAGGTTGTTTACTACTTACCCAGTTTGTGGACAGGCCATTTTGATTTGAGATGATATAGGTGTATCGTTTCCCCCCTGGAAGTTTAGCAAAACTTAAAGGGTTGGTGCCATTTCCATAGTTCACATTCATTTCACTAGACAACTGAAGAGCCCTGTAGTCACCTGCCTAAATAAAAATGAAAGATTTTGAAACATTTTGGGTAAATGTGTAATGGTGGACAGCAAAGAAAAAGCATTGATTTGTCATTTAAAAAGATAAAATTCAAGGATTATTCATGATTTTATGTATTTGTTTAGGCTACAGAAATGTAAATATTTGTCAGTGGAAGATAATTTAATTCTAGTGTTGCATAGGAGCTGTAAAAATTGAAAAGGTAACAGCATTTTCAGATTTAGGTGGTGCAAAGGGCAAGGGTAACGTGCAAAGCATAATATTCCCAAACAACCAAGTACTGGTAGAACTGGTAAATGGGGATCGGCTGCTGCTCAGGCACCCAGTGCTGTGATGTGGGGAGAGTCCATATCTCTGTGAAAGCTTCAAATCACATTCCTACATGTGCCTAGCACACGTTCATGTGATCAGCTGACATTTATTAATCCAAAATCTGATTACTGCATTTTGCACATCAACATTGCTTCTTGCTCTGGATTTCTGAAAAAGACTATTTATGTACACTATCTTTATATCATATAAAAATACACTCATAATACATGGGTAAAAAGTAGGTATGAAATACAATTCTTTATTAGAATTAAGTGAGCTTTAGATTTGTTAATGTAACGTGGTTAGAATATAAATTGATTTATACAATTGCTATTGTTTACTGCCATTTGCTTATCACACAAATGTTTTGTTAAATATATACAAGGGTTCTTCAAAAAGTTTCCTCACCTTTTTTTTAATTCTTTTTATTAAAAAGTGACCTGTATACTCCTTGTGTTAAATAGAACTAGGACAATAATACAGACCATAAAAACTCTATAGTAGGAAATGCCCTACAGACCTATAACCCTAATATAAGGGTTATTCAGTATTCAGAAGTCAGAATTTGCAAACATAAATGATATTTCTTATAAGAAAGTATAAAATGAAAGTAACATCATACCTGCAGTGGGTTCACAACCGTGGAGAAATTAGGAGGCTGAGTTTCTTTAAAGTTAACAGTCAAATTTTGAGTTCCCAAATTTATAACTTTAACTTGTATTTGAGTGCTGCTTGGAAATGTTGGAAGAGTTTTCTGTAAGCAAAAGAAGAAAATTCTAATGGGTCAGATCACACTGATTATTTTGTTTTTGGTAGAAGCTAAAACATTACATTAGCTAATTATTTGTGTTTCTTTTGTGATTCACGTTTTTATTAAAAAAAATATAGTTGCAGCTCAACCTTACATGTCACAGGGCAGACAGTCCAAGGAAATGAAGACAGTGGTACTTAGTATGTGGTTATAGAGACCACACATTGATAACAAAGATAGTGGTACATAGTACATACACCAAAATCAGCTCATTTAGCAGTAATGTTTACAGAAGCTGTCATGTCAGTCTAGAGAGGAGCAAGGGTGTGATGTCCTGATGTAGAAGAGAGGTCAAGAGTGAAGAGAGGGGAAACAGTAATACGTGGGGTCAAGGTTGAATCTAGGTGGGGTGCTGGGGTGGGCTTTACCCCCCCCCCCCCCTAGATTTCAGTGGCAACCCCCAGGCTGCTTTGGATGCTGTGCAGCACTAAGTGTTCCTACTCCTCCCCATCCTGCTGGCCGCCTCACTGCAGACGACCCCTGAGACCCAGGGCCCTGAGTGATGCTATTGCTGGCACCCAGTACACTTGCCTTAAATTTCTCCACTGGTTCCCTGTGTGTTGACTCTGCCAGCTGGCCATGCTTCCTTACATACTGCTAATGCATGAGAGAGGCAGAGCAGTAAAAGTGCTGTTTGTTGGATAAAAAAAGGAGAGTTGTGGATAGGGGTCCAGAGGTGAGCTGTAAAGGGGGTGCAAAAGTGAGATGTAGAAGGGGGCAGAATTTTTTGTGGAATAGCTGCAGAGGTGATTTGTGGACAGGGGGTGCAGAGTTGAGCTGTGGATGGCAGGTGCAGAAGTAAAATGTGGACAGGGGACGTGAAGGCGAGGGAAAGAGACAAAGAGGTGAGTTGTGGACAGGGACACAGATGTGAGCAGTGGATAGGGGACACAAAGGTAAGCAGTGGACTGGGGACACAAAGAAGATCTGTAGACGGACGGGAGCGCAGAGGACAGTTGTGGATGGAGGGTGCACAGCTTAGCTGTGGTGGGGGATAAGATGAGGCGTGGACAGGGGCGTAGAGGTGAGCTGTGGAAGAATGGCGCAGAGGTGAGCAGTGGAGAATTAATGCAAGGCTATACATTACATAATCCTCTCCACTCTGTATGCTCAAACTGCAGCAATGTGTGTGCAAAGTACACTACGGTATACAGAGCTCTGAAGTCAGAAGTATGTAATGTATGACACAGATTGCAGACCGCAATGGTCAGGAGTATGTAATGCATAGCCTAGTGTAAAGAAAGCAGGGGTAAAAATTATATCATGTAAAGTGCAGCATATAGGGTAATGATTAGTAGAATGCAATGTCAAACACAGAATACAGATTAAGGAAGGATTACATAATGTACAGCACACATTACATGCTCCTGACCAAACTCTGTATGCTGTGCTGTGTGGTACACGTTGAATCTTGTGTACTCATGGCCTTTGCATCTGTACTCTTGAATGTACAATACATACCTGCTAACCACAACGCTCTGTACGCTGGGCTGTACATGACATCATTTTGACCACTGCACTTTGTACATTATATACCCTTGACCCCTATATGCTATATTGTAATTACATACTGTTGACCAAACTGTTCATTGTCTCAACAGTTGCTGGTTGCTAAGAAGTCCCTTACTATTTTAAGTTCTTCTTTAAAGTGAATGTAAAGGTAAAATAATAAAAAAAGATAACAAACATGTCTATACTTACCTGCAATTCTATTGTACAGAGAGGCCGCAAACCTCCTCTGCTGTTGCTCCTGGCCCCTCCCCCCTGTCCATTGTCCCATGGGTGCACTCGTGCGTGTTGGCACCCGAGCCCTGCTGCTGCATCAAGCCCCGACCCCAGCTCCCTTATCACTGGCTTTGATTGGCAGCACTGGGAGCCAAGGACTACTGGTGCCCCAGCAAAGCCGGTGAGACGTGGAATTAAGGGGGAGAGAAGAGCTTCAAATGTGCATGATGCTGGATCGAATGAGGGCTCAGGTATGTAAAAGAGGGGAGTGATGGGGGATGATGACACCTAAAGATTTTTTTACCTTAATGCAAGGAATGCATTCTAGGAGAAAATGGGAGAGGTACAGGAGGGTGGGATGAGTGGAGGGGAAAGGAGCATGTCCAACTGAGGAGTTGGGGGTGCCAAGTTCTTCTTTTGTCAAACTATCAGGTTTGAAAGTGTCTCATATAGGGGTTGATTTACTAAAGCTAAATTGATGCTTCAATTTAGCAAGGGGAGTTGCACTTTGTATTTGAATTTTCCCTAGATCTCAGTGAATGAAGTGAAGCTCTACTAACTTCCATCATCCAACCACGTTCAAGCAAAAAGCTGTTTTTCTTTTTTTTATTTGCACATACAGTGCCTTGAAAAAGAATTCATACCCCTTGACATTTTCCACATTTTGTCATGTTACAACCAAAAACGTAAATATATTTAATTGGGATTTTATGTGATAGACCAACACAAAATGGCACATAAATTGTAAAGTGGAAGGAAAATGATAAATGTTTTTCATTTTTTTTTACAAATAAATATCTGAAAAGTGTGGCGTGCATTTGAATTCAGCACCCTTTACTCTGATACCCCTAATCAAAATTTTGTGGTACCAATTGCCTTCAGAAGTTTGCTAATTAGTAAATAGAGTCCACCTGTGTTTAATTTAATCACAGTATAAATACAGCTGCTCTGTGAAGCCCTCACAGGTTTGTTATAGAACCTTAGTGAACAAACAGCATCACGAAGGCCAAGGAATACACCAGACATGTCAGGAACAACGTTTTGGAGAAGTTTAAAGCAGGGTTAGGTTATAAAAAAATATCCCAAGCTTTGAACATCTCACGTAGCACTGTTCAATCCATCATCTGAAATGGAAAGAGTATGGCACAACTTAAAACCTACCAAGACCTGGATGTCCACCTAAACTGACAGGCCGGGCAAGGAGATAATTAATCAGAGAAGCAGCCAAGAGGCCCATGGTAACTCTGGAGGTGCTGCAGAGATCCACAGCTCCAGTGGGAGAATCTGTCCACAGGACAACTATTAGTCGTGCACTCCACAAATATGGCCTTTATGGAAGAGTGGCAAGAAGAAAGTCATTGTTGAAAGAAAGCCATAAGAAGTCCCGTTTATAATTTGCAAGAAGCCATATGGGGGAGACTGTAAACGTGGAAGAAGGTGCTCTGGTCAGATGAGACCAAAATTGAACTTTTTGGCCTAAAATCACAACTAAAAGCAAAACGCTATGGGTGGAGGAAAACTAACACTGCACATCAACCAGAAAACACCATCCCCACCGTGAAACATGGTGGTGGCAGCATCATGTTGTGGGGATGCTTTTCCTCAGCAGGGACAGGGAAGCTGGTCAGAGTTGATGGGAAGTTGGATGGAGCCAAAAACAGGACAATCTTAGAAGAAACAGTCAGAGCTACAATGGAATGGTTTAGATCAAAGCATATTCGTGTGTTAGAATGGCCCAGTCAAAGTCCAGACCTAAATTCAATCTGTGGCAAGACTTGCAATTTGCTGTTCAAAGACAATCTCCATCCAATCTGACAGAGCTTGAGCTATTTGGAAAAGAAGAATGGGCAAAAATGTCACTCTGTAGATGTGCAAAGGTGGTAGAGACATCCCCAAAAAGACTTGCAGCTGTAATTGCAGCGAAAGGTGTTTCTACAAAGTATTGACTGGATATGGGGCTGAATACAAATTCACGCCACACTTTTCACATATTTATTTGTAAAAAATGTAAAAAAACCATTTATAATTTTATTTCCACTTCACAATTATGTGCCACTTTGTGTTGGTCTATCACATAAAATACATTTATGTTTTTGGTTGTAACATAACAAAATGTGGAAAATTTCAAGGGGTACGAATACTTTTTCAATGCTCCGTTAGAGCCGGTTCACATTAGAAGCGGCACGACTTGCAGGTTGCCTCACCGAGGCGACCTGCACACGACTGCCGCGGCGACTTGCAAGACGACTTCTGTATAGAAGTCTATGCAAGTCGCCCCCAAAGTAGTACAGGAACCTTTCTTCTAAGTCAGAGCGACTTGCATCGCTCCGATTAGAACGGTTCCATTGTACAGAACGGGAGGCGACTTGTCAGGCGGCTAGGTCGCCTGACAAGTCGCCCCCGTGTGAACCGGCTCTAATTGGGTATTCATTGCATAGTGAAATTTCACCAAAATTCCCGTGCAACTTGCCTATGCTAAGTAAGCAGTCTGTATCCTAAATCAACCCCAGTGATTAAAGAAACTGTTGGAAAGAGAATAAGTTGCACAGCAAATATAATATAAGGAGGAAGACACAAAGAAAATCATAAATGAAGATCTGGTAACAGCAAGAGTGCAATTGGCCAGAGAGAACTCAGAATTTAGCATAGTTTTAGCATTTTGTGAACAGCTCTATAACAAACCTTTCATCTATTCCCACTAGGCGTGCCACTTTATCCCTTTAAAACAGAACACATATGAGTAGCAATGGATATGTGGCTGCTTAAATGGAGCTAAAGCAGTAGTGAAACTAAATACCACTGTAATGAGATACAGAACCTCAATTCATAATGTTTGGTTTCAGCATGATGAGGTGGTAAACAGTTCCTCTAACTCCCAGCAAGAGTTTATGTTTTGCAGCTAATCACAAATAGAGTTGTTTGTATTTGACAAATGCGCTGTTGGCGAGGTCTGAGGACATGATTGAGAACCTCTGCCTGAATATGAGAGTACTGCAGATAATATTCCTGTATACACTTCCTATTTCTTTCACACCACACATTACTTACATCTATTGATACTTGCACAAGTGCAGCAGCAACAAAAGCCATGGCAGCAAAGAACATTCCCACGGTCATCCTCTTCAGAGGGCTACAGAAGATACAGAAATATAGCAATACAATGTTAGGACATAAGCATTCACAAATAAAGTGATTGTAAACCCCCTCCTTGTAAAACAACACATTCAGTTTAAAATAGAAATGAAAGGTAAAAAAATGTGTATAGATATAAAAAACATTTTTTTTCCCCTTTCATATAAGTGATTACATCCCTCTGTTCTCAGCTGCATAACAGCTGGGGGCGGAGAAACAGCAGCACACTGGTCTTCCCAGTGAAAGGGTGTGTAGAGAGGGTGTGTCAAGCTTAGTTCCCAACATAGCTGGAGAACTAATTGTGCTGTGCTCTCCCGCTTAGTGTGGTCAGTTTTTAATAGGAAAGCAGAGGGACTGACAGGAATACCAGTAATTTCACACAATCTGCATTTATATCCCTTAAGGATTTGTTACCACACCAATACTATGAACAGTAACTCTCCTCATCCCTCCCGCCCTCCCTCCCGTATACCAATAAATTGAAGCCTTCCCTTTCTTTGCTTACCAGGTAGCTTCTCCTGGGTGAAATCCAGGGGTGGAATCTAAGACTGTTGGCAGTAGGCACTCATTGCTAAAAGCCTGACAGTGACTGAGGGCATTGGGCACACACATGTGTGTTCCAGTAGGATCTGCCATTAGTCCTGTAGTATCTTTCTTAACCTTAACAGCCAAAATTGCCCTTTGTCTGACCCTCCAGACAGCTTTCCTGATGGTTACCTCTGGAAGGAGAGTGTCAGAACTAAAGACCCGAGGCTGTATAGAACTATTTGTTACTTTTTTTTTTTGCACAGAGTTGTCCTGGTACCTATGTTGACCTTTTTACCAAAAGTCACTTTCAGATTTTCATTTAGACTGTGAATTAGTCTTGCCTACATTTATATAGTAACTACAGAGATGCAACAAGTTAATCCTTTGGATAGAGGAGAAGTTCTACATACTTTGATCTAGGGCGAACCCAGGGGCCAGATGCGGCCCTTTTCTTGCCTTTATCCGGCCCTTGGGGCACTATTCAATCCACTGACACCAATAATAGGGCACAATTCATGTTGCTGACACCAACAATGGAGCTTTGTTCCTCTCACTGACACCATCAAAACGGTACAATTCCTCCCACTAGTATCAATTATGGGGCACAATTTCTTCCATTGACACCAATGATGGGGCACAACTCCTCCCACTGACACCAACAATGGGGCACTATTTCTCCCACTGACACCAATGAAAGGGCACAATTCCTTTCACTGACACCAACGATGGGGCAGAATTGTTTCCATAGACACCAACAATGGGGCATTGTTCCTTCCACTGACATCAGTGATGAGCTCTATTCCTCCCACCGACACCAAAGACAGGGCCTTGTTTCCTTCCACTGGACACCAGGACATTTTCTACTGAAGGACAGTAAACTGGCCCTTTGTTTAAAATTTTTGGAGACCCCTGGTATAGGGAACAGGTGAGTTCTGATTATCAGACAAACTGTTATTTCTTATGGAGAGAACAAAGGAAGGGAAGCCTACATTTATTTCAGCATTTCCTGGAAAGTCAAGGTCATAAAAGCAGCTTACAGGGGTAGAGGATTGGCACTACGTAAGGTGACAGCGCACTCTATTAGGAGTGTTGCCACTTCCTGGACATAATCTTCAAAGACCTCACCAGAGATGATCTGCAAGGTGGCAAAATGGACATCTTTAAATTAGTTTCTGTTTCATTATTGAGTAGAGCCTACCTCTAACCAAAGTTGAATGTGGGAAAAGACAGCCTGTAACTGTACAGCATGTTAAGTTAAATTATTCTTTCTGACAACCAGGGAAGCCTCAGCTAGTTTTTTTCCCATGTGTATGCTCCCAGAGTCATAAAAAAGGAAAATGTTAGATAAATATATACTATAGTTTTCCTGTCCTCAATCTCCATAGCATTATACTTTCCATTCCAGAAAGTGTAGCAACTTGTTACAGAACAGAGGTCAGCTGGGCAGACTTCAGTTTATTTGGTATATTGTCCTATGGGAGCTTGGAGGGTGGAGATAAGTCAGGAAAGGAAAAGAACTGTATGTATACGTCTACAATTTTCCATTTGTTATTGCTGCTTGTGTTTCTTATGGGAAGATTTCCCATCACTTCCTGTTTTGTTTGCTATCTGCCAAATAAACAGGAAGTGAAGATATTTTACCTTACTTCCTAGTCTGTAAAATCGAAGAGGACACAGAGACACAGACAACAACAACTCCCTACTGTATCTAAATGTTCGTGTTTAGGCTTTAAGTCCATGGATTTGCTATTCTTTTCAATAATATGTTACCCCCAACATTTCTTATTCCTGGTGTAGCACCCTCTAGGTTGCTAGATAGTTGCAAATAGGGTTTTTTGGCAGGGTAGAAAAATTTAGGCAGGCCTAGCTGGTAGTTGATCTGGGTTGGGAGTGGCCCAGTGTAGAGCTGGTGACTCACATGCAGGATCATTAGGAACTCCCACTTCTTTCCAGAATGTTCTGGTACTTTCTGGAAGGAGAGGTGGAGCTTTTTTTGGGTGTTCTAAGGAGCCTAGACCAATCCCCAACTTGGAGGCAGGCCTCCTTAAATACCTATGGTCAGCCCAGCTGGGGGGGAGTTATTCGTGAGGAAGCTGGAGATGGAGTGCTAGGCTGTCGGTGGCCTTTGAAGGAGCTCCTCAGTCTGGGGGGGTGACCTTGGGCCTGGGCTCTGGGGGGGTGACCTTGGGCCTGGGCTTGGGTGTGGACGGGACCCTCTGAGAACACGTGGAGGTGTCCTTGACTGGAGGCGTGGGAGCAAGGAGAGGACAGCAGGAGAGAGCACTGCCAGGCTAGTCTCCAGGGATGAACAGCAGGTCGCAGCCAGGAGGGCTGGTGAGTAATGCACAGTCAGGAGGACTGGGAAGGCATGCCTAAGAGGACTGAGAGAGAGCTGTCTGGGATGGGTGCAGAACCAGAAGAGTAGTCTGTGGAAGTATGGGCAGGAGAGAAAGGCAGCTGCAGCCAGGAGAGCTGGCAGGGCCTGAAGAAGTGGTACTGGGAGCAGTAGCCACGTGTAGGACAACTTGCACCAAGGAGACTGTCATATTTTGCTACACCATAGGGATCCTAGGTCCCTACCTGCAAAGAGAACATGCAAGACCTGGCTGAGCCAGCGTCAGGCCTAAATCTCTGTGCTAGTTAGTTCTGAAAGTGCAAGCAAGTAATGTGCTGGAGGTGTTGAGGAGGTATAGTCTGCAGGCAAGTGTTGTGCTGGAGTGAAGACTGGAGTGTATATAGAAGGAGTGTATATAGTTGGTCCCATGTAAATATTCTGCAATTCAGTTGGCATCCCATATCCCCTTATGCCATCCAAGTTATTTCCCGTCAATAAAAATACATAAACAAAGTGCATGGACTGTCTTCTGTCTAAAGAGTGATTGGAAATCGTGTGCCTGGCTGGGCAGGGTGATAGGTGGACTACAACACTCAGCAGCCCTTACGGGGTACCGCTACACTGGTATGTGTATGTTGTACCATATTCTTGTGTTAAAAAGTATCCTGTTCTCTTTGTATTGCTTCCTATGCATGAAATACTTGGTGATCCTGCCAGTCCCCCTGCTTTCCCCCTGAAGCATATCCTTCCCAGCGTGGTCAGTTTTCTGTCTGTGCTAGAAGCACAGCTTGCATATCCTCCAATGATCAGACTTGTGCTGACACACACCCCTGCACAACCATTCTATGGGAAGATCAGTGTACTGCTGTTTCTACATTACTTAACTCTCTAAGCCCCTTATGCAGCTGAAAACAGAGATTACGTGACACACAAATATTCTGCCTTTCATTTCTTTTTTAAACTAAATCGGCTGTTTTACAAGGTAAGGGTTCACATATACTTTAACTTACTTTTCCTAACACAATAGTGTATAATATTGCAGGTTATTCCTATAATTAACCATTCACTTACGTGAAGTTCAGCTTGCATTTTTTTATTAAAGGATAAACCACAACATCAACAATAGGGACGAGAACAAGGATCAATATTGCATTGATAGTCTAGAATAAAATGAATTAGTATTAGTACATATAATTAGTTTTCCTAATAGGTATTTAAATAAAGTATAACTAAAGGTAAAACTTTATTTTGGTTTTGGATATAGTAGAGATGGATTAGAACCCCTGTCAGTTGTTATTGCTCTCTGTCACCCCGTTAAGGAGATTCACCCTCTCTATTTGTCCTGTTTACCATTATTGAAAGTGAAAGTAAAATAAAATCCCAAATTTTGGGTTGTCCCCAGAAATGTAATGGGGGGGGGGGGGCCTTCTTATGAGGACACTAGTTCAGATGACCTGGGGGTCCCCAAGGAATCCCTTTAATTTGCAAGGATTTCCCCCTCACTTCCTGTTTGGCTATGGGACAGGACGTGAAGGGAAATCCCTGCAATGGGACACAGAGATTGGGGTTATAACCCTCCCCTGCTCTATCCAAAATGAAAAAAAAAGTTTTGCCTATAGTTCTACTTTATTAACTGGAATAATACCTTACCTGCATTTGATCTGGTTGAATTTGCATAGCCCCCTAAAAAGAGATAAGGAGTACACATTAAATGTATTGCTCTTTTCATTTTACATTTCTAACATTTAATGTTGTTCATAAAGAAAAGTATACTTAACAAAATGGGCATTTTTCAATCCAATCCATTAACCTGTCACAATGCACACATTAATTACAATTTGTGACACATTTACTCTTATAGTGGCAATTCTGTTAGAGTCAGTTGCACAGGAAAACTATCGCAATCCTGTGACACTCAAAGAAAATTTGCAGCCCCCTTCAACTGTGCCTATGTGAATGGGTCTGGGAAAAAAATAATCAGCAAACATAGAAAGAGAATGAGAGAAAGTAGATTCATGATGGCAGGGAACACAATTGGCAAAGCAGCATTCTGATATCCGGCAAGATGACAAGGATAGGTGTGTTATGACGGTGGTGGAAAGATCAGGGAGAGTAGTATTCTGTGGGATGGGAACAGCAGGAGCTGGCAAGGAGAGGTACATTCTTTTAGACCTCTTTCACACTGAGGCGTTTTTCAGGCGCTTTTGGGCTAAAAATAGCGCTTATAAAGCGCCTGAAAAACGGCTCCCCTGCAGTCTCATTGTGAAAGCACGAGTGCTTTCACACTGAGGTGATGCGCTGGCAGGACCTTAATAAAAAAAACTCCTGCGAGCAGCATCTTTGGAGCGGTGAAGGAGCGGTGTATACATCGCTCCTAAAACGCCCCTGCCCACTGAAATGAGCGGGCAGCGCCGCCGAACCGTCAGCAAAGTGCTGCAGCAGCGGCGCTTTGCGGGTCGTTTCTAACCCTTTTTCGGCCGCTAGCGGGGGTTAAAAGCGCCCTGCTAGTGGGCAAAAACCTCTGCAAAAATGACGGTAAAGCGCTGCTAACAATAGCAGCATTTTACCGCCAACGCCCGTCCGCTCCAGTGTGTAAGCAGCCTTAGAGGAGAGGGGGAGATAATAAGAGGAGGAGGGGTAGATAGAAAGCAGAGGTTCATTGTGAACACTGGGGGTCACAGATAGGACAGGTGCAGGGTAACAGGGAGCAGAAATTTTAGGGAGTGTATATATATATATATATATATATATATATATATATATATATATAGGGCTTTTTTTCAGGGGGTACTTGGTGGAACTCAGTTCCACCACCTCTGGCTCAGACCCTTTGGTGCCTGCTCACCACCATCACTTGTAAACACAGAAGTCTGGTTTCTGTGTTTACAAGTGACAGCTCTGCACTCTGTGTGTAACCCCCATGAACTCTGCACTCTGTATGTAATGCAATCCTGGTATTTAATGCCCCTTTAAGACCCTTCTACTGTTTATGAAATATGACCACACCCACTATTTGCTGTGATTTGGAGGGTGTGTGTGGGGGGAGGGGTTTTGGGGGTTCGTGGTTGAGTTCCAGCACCTGTTGTTTGAGAAAAAAGCCCTGTATATATATATATATATTCACACAGTATCTCACAAAAGTGAGTACACCCCTCATATTTTTGTAAATATTTTATTATATCTTTTCATGTGACAACACTGAAGAAATTATACTTTGCTGCAATGTAAAGTAGTGAGTGTACAGCTTGTATAACAGTGTAAATTTGCTTTGTAAAAAACCTGTTCGAGTCTGCAAAAACTTGAGACTGGGGTGGAGGTTCACCTTACAGCAGGACAACTACCCTAAACATACAGCCAGAGCTACAATGGAATGGTTTAGATTAAAGCATATTCATGTGTTAGGTCTGGACTTTGACTGGGCCATTCTAAATCCAAATGAGAATCTGTGGCAAGTCTTAAAAAATTGCTGTTTACAGATGCTCTCCATCCAATCTGACAGAGCTTGAGCTATTTTGCAAAGAAGAATGGGCAAAAATGTCACTCTCTAGATGTGCAAAGCTGGTAGAGACATCCCCAAAAAGACTTGCAGCTGTAATTGCAGTGAAAGGTGGTTCTACAAAGTATTGACTCGGGGGGGCTGAATACAAATGCACACCACACTTTTCACATATTTATTTGTAAAAAAAAAAATTGAAAACCATTTATCATTTTCCTTCACAATTATCTGCTAGTTTGTGTTGGTCCATCACATGAAATCCCAATAAAATAAATTTACGTTTTTATTGGGAGATATATACCGTATTTATCGCGTATAACACGCACTTTTTTCCCCTTAAAATCAGGGGAAAGTCGCAGGTGCGTGTTATACGCCGATCCCCTGCGATCCCGAGCTGTCACAACTTCAAGATCGCCGACCGCGATTTGAAAATGGTGCCGCCGGCGCCGAAATACACAGAGCCGGTCCTCGGCTCTTTCTGGCGGCTCGTAGTCCCGAGCGGAGCTATCCGAACCTACTCGGCTAGGTTCGGATAGCTCCGCTCGGGACTACGAGTGGAGCCGAAAGTGAACGAGAGCCGCCGGAAAGAGCCGAGGACTGGCTCTGTGTATTTCGCGCCGGCGGCGACATTTTCAAATAGCGGTTAGCGATTTTGAAGCCCAGGATGGCAGGGACAGGGGATCGAAGGCTGCACTGGGGCAAGGCTGCACTGGGGAAGGCTGCACTGGGGAAGGCTGCACTGACAAGGCTGCACTGGGGAAGGCTGCACTGACAAGGCTGCACTGACAAGGCTGCACTGACATGGCTGCACTGACATGGCTGCACTGACAAGGCTGCACTGACATGGCTGCACTGAGAAGGCTGCACTGACATGGCTGCACTAAGAAGTCTGCACTGACATGGCTGCACTGAGAAGGCTGCACTGACATGGCTGCACTAAGAAGTCTGCACTGACATGGCTGCACTGAGAAGGCTGCACTGACATGGCTGCACTAAGAAGGCTGCACTGACATGGCTGCACTGACAAGGCTGCACTGGGGAAGGCTGCACTGACATGGCTGCACTGGGGCAAGGCTGCACTGAGAAGGCTGCAATGATGGGCATTTAAATGTAAGTTTTTTTCCCTTCAACTTCCCTCCTAAAAGTTTTTTTTTCCTTAAAATTCCCTCCTAAATTGGGGTGCGTGTTATACGCCGGTGCGTGTTATACGCCGATAAATACGGTATATATATATATATATATATATATATATATATATATATATATATATATTGTAGCAGAGCATCCCAGAGAGAGCCGGGAAAAGTCCTGTTCGGGGTTTATACATCTCCCAGGCTCTTCTCATACACGTTCAGGGATCTCTGGTCCAGTTTGGATCTTGGTCCTCTCCTCCAGGCCACCTGTGACAGACAGCCAGTGCTCTTGGCCTGGGAAACACAGACAACACTGGTCTGTGAGAGCAAAAGGTTGGTAAAAAAGCTGTATCTGTGGAAGCTGACAAGCTGTAGTTAGAGCCTGTATATATTGTATAGTTAGTGCCGAGACACAGCTAGGTTTTTGTTTTGCTATTTTTATTCCTATTTGTTTTTATGGAACACTGTACAGCACCTGTATATAATACAAATAAACACCGCACTGTTTGTCACTACCTCACTGGATTTGGTATCGGTACCTGAAAGACTGCTTATCCCAGGGAGCTTTGTACCGCCTACCTGTCCCCCAGGTTACAAACATATATATATATATATATATATATATATATATATATATATGATTGTGACTATTCTATGTATAAATTCTGACAGAAAGGGCAGTTACAGGTTTTGTATAAGTCTTAGTTCACACCGGCTTAAGAGCAGGTGTTTGAGATGCGTTTACATCCCTCAAACACCTATGCACAAGATTCAACGTGCTGTTCACATTACAAAAACATGAAGCGCTAGCGTCGCTTCGCTTCAAAGTTGAAGCTTCATGTCGAGTCAGGAGGCACTGAAGCTTGTCAACGCCTCCCGTTCAAGTCTAGCTTTGCAGTAGTTTTCGGCACGGTTTCGGGGCGGTTGCGGCGTGTTAAAATTTGTCACGTTCCATTGTGGAGCAGTTTTAACGCTCATCAAACGCTACGAAACCGCGCATAGGGTTAACGCTTGTAAAACGCCCCATTCTAAAGCTTATTGATGCCTGTCTGACGCCCATACTAACGCTTTACAAATGCTATACAAGTGTTTGTTGAGCGTCAGTAATTTACCAAGTGTGAACAAGCTCTAAGTGTGTAAAAATGCACCTTGTCGCTATTTGTACGCACAAGGTTGCAAATAATAAACTGCTGCAATTGTGGAAGTGGTGGAAAAGTGCAAAAGTGGTAAAAAAACATTTGTGTTTCTTTAGCATTATTTTTTTCTGCTGCGACTGAATAAAATATATTGCAAACACTTTGATAAATGTTCCCCAGTGACTGAAATATGGCAAAGATCAAAATGTTAGTTACTTACAAAGTTTCCATCCATAGTGGTAGCTTGCAGAGTCCATCTTGAGCCCTTCAAACATCAGATCAACAGAGCAGATGTTAGAGATGTTGGAGAGCACATTGCATAATGTATAAAACTGTCAGCAACACATTCCATATAACAAACATTGCCCCTTCTTATGTAATCTGCATAGCTCCCAACTGTCCCTGATTTCGAGGGACTGTCCCTGATTTGGAGCAATGTCCCTCTGTCTCCCTCTTTCCTCCTCATTTGTCCCTCATTTTGGTCTGATCTATATAGATGTATATAAAATGCACTTTTTATCTTTCAAAAAGTCCCAGTGCTAAACCTTTCATCCAAAATGTAAATTGCTGCATTTGTAAATTTCAAAAGCCAGTATAAAAGGAATAGTAGAGGTAAAAAAAAGCCTTTGTGGGTTTAACTAATCTTTTTTTAGGTTAATTCTCCTTTAAGGGGGTGTGTCCTATGCCTATATGCTTTTGCTAGTAGGTTTCCCTCATTCCCATCTCAAAAAGTTGGGAGGTATGAATCTGCACTGTATGTTTGATGAATGCATCATTTGTAGGTATGAGCTTTGGGTTCAGACCGAACATATTTGGCCAGAATTTTACATGTTTGTAGTTTGTGGAACAGCTAGGCTAAATGGGGTGCCAAATGTGACCACTTCCCACTCAGGCTGGTTGTTAGATAGCCTGGATCCACCAGAATCCTAACAACCAGTGAGTTACCCCCACCTGGTCCATTCAGGTGGCTGCTTAATGTAAACCATGGGTGCTCAACCTGTGGCCCCACAGCTGTTGTAAAACTACAAGTCCCATGAGCCCTTGGAAGGCTGACAGTTACAAGCATGACTCCCAAAGGCAGAGGCATGATGGGACTTATATTTGCACAACAGCTGGAGGGCCACAGGTTGAGCAAAATTCATGCCAGGCTCTTCAGGTCTATTATAGATTTTAAGAGAAACCCCACGAAAAAAGATGTGTGGGGCACCTCAAAGTCCATACTAGACCTGTATTAGAGGTCTGAGGATGGGGGCTTATTGTAAAGATTTTAACCCCTACTTATTTACCAAAAAAAATCTAATTAGTAAATCAACACAACACATACTTACTATACAAGTTCATTATTAAAGAATCCCTACAACCACCAAGCTAGGGTTGGGTGGAAGAGGTGTTTGTCCTCATTAGCATGGGGACAGGGTGTTTTGCTAGGGTGGGAAATATCCTTCCCAGCATATGTGGAGGCATTTGGTTTGGGGGGGGGGCTTTCCTGGGTTGCCAGGCTGCATGCTCAGATAAGGGTCAGTATAGATTTTGGGGAGAACCCCATGCTTTTTTCTTTTTTTAAACGGTTCCCAACTGGCTCACGCAGATATACTGCGGTAGAATGGCTCCCCTGGGCAAAACCCCATACGGGTACGTCCTTCTGCTTTTCGGCCACCAGAGGGCGCACGCCCAATGTGCGTGGCCAATGGGCACGATCACCGACGCCCACACGTGATCGCGTGCACGAACGCCAGCACTGGGATTTGTGTGCTTACACTGTGCTGTCAGGGAAGAGGAAACATATTGTTTGTTCCTACTAAGTAGGAAAAATGATATGTCTCCTCTCCTAGTCACTCCCATCCCCACACAGTTAGAACACACTGAGGGAACACACAGTTAACCCCTTGCTCGCCCCCTAGTGTTAACCCCTTCTCTGCCAGTGACATTTACACAGTAATCAGTGTATATTTATAGCACTGATCGCTGTATAAATGTCAATGGTCCCAAAAAAGTGTCAAGTCTCCAATCTGTCCGTTGCAATGTCGCAGTACCGCTAAAAATCGCAGATAACCGCCATTACTAGTAAAAAAAAATAATAATAATAATAATAATGCCATAAAACTTTCCCGCTTGTAGATGCTATAACTTTTGCGCAAACCAATCAATTTACACTTATTGCGATTTTTATTTACCAAAAATATGTAGAAGAATATATATTGGCCTTAACTGATGAAGAAATTTGTTTTTTTTGTTTTTTTAATTTGGGGATATTTATTTTAGGAAAAAGTAAAAAAATATATATTTTTTTCAAAATTGTTGCTCTTTTTTGTTTATAGCGTAAAAAAAATATAAAAACCGCAGAGATGATCAAATACCACCAAAAGAAAGCTCTTTTTGTGGGGAAAAAAAGGACGCAAATTTCATTTGGGTACAGCGTCGAACGACCATGCAATTGTCAGTTAAAATGACGCAGTGCCAAATTGTAAAAAGTGCTCTGGTCAGGAAAGGGGTAAAATCTTCCGGGGCTGAAGCGGTTAATGTATTGCCTGGCGGTTCCCCCTTGTAGTCTAAACCATATTCCCCTTGACATCCATACCAGACTCTCATCAATGAAAAGAGTCTGGTATGTATTTTTAGAGGGAAGCTTATTTAGTTTTTTCGTTTTGCATGGGGTCCCACATTAACATCCATACTACACCCTCATCTACAATAAGGGTCTGGTATAAATGAGGCAAATACCTGGCTGTTTGAAGCAGCCATGAACATTTTTTTTTGTAAGTATCACTTAGGCAAAAAGTTGTATACATTATACATATGTGCCATTTACAGGTAGGTTCTAGGCATCCCCCAAACATGTTATTTAACACCTAAGCATAGCCAAATAAAAAAGCTGAAAAATCAGCACAAGGAGAATAACCCTTTCACACTGGAGCGTTTTGCAGGCGCTATAGCGTTAAAAATAGCACCTGCAAAACGCCCCAAAACAGCTGCTACATTCATTCCAGGGTGAAAGCTCGAGGGCTTTCACACTGGAGCGGTGCGCTGGCAGGGCGTCAGAAAAAGTCCTGCCAGCAGCTTCTTTGGAGCGGTGAAGGTGAACTCACTGCTCCTCCACCGCTACTCCCCATTGAAATCAATGGGGCAGCGCTGCGATACCGCCGGCAACACCGCTCCGGCTGCGTTTTGCGGGCTAATTTAACCCCTTTTTAACTCCTACAACAACGGTAAAGCGGCACTAAAAATAGTGCCGCTTTACCGCTGATGCCCGGGCGTCGGCAGTGTGAAAGGGGTCTTAAGGTGGAACCTCCCCTGTCCATGCCCCCCCTCCCCTCCCCCCAACCCAATAATCTTCTGGTGCAGCAGGGTTTAATAGAACTAAGGGAATGTCACAGGCTTTCATCAAGAGTGCCTGACTGTTCCCACCCTACTGCATTCATAGAATCTTTTCAACCATTAACCCATCCTCCATTCATAGAGCGTTTTCATTCATAGAAGCTCTAGTATGGGTTCTATGAATGAAGCAGGTGGGCGATGAATGGAGGAGGATTTCACCAAAAAGAAGAGACATCAGCACAAGCAATAGATTCTACTCACTGTAAGATGTGACTTGTGATGATTTTCCTGTTTTTTTAATCTTGGCTGCACTTAAGTTTAAGCCCTCGTTCACATTGAATGCGGCTATGAAATCGTGCGACTTCATCTGAAATCGCACAATGTCAAAGCCGCATGTAAGTGCGACTTCACGTGCGACTTTGAAGACATCTATGTGGCATAATGCACAGATGTCTATGCAAGTGGCACAAGAAATCACCAAAAGTAGTGCAGGTGTCTTGCCGAATAAGTTCCTTCGGCGGATAGGTTTCCCCCCCCTGTACTGCGCAGGCGCAGCGCCTGCGCAGTACGTACTACTGTTGGCCGCCGGAGATAGCCGAAGCTCAAACGCTTCGATCAGCTGTACACCGCGCCTGCGCTCTGGGTCCAGATTCCTTCCCCACTATCCAAGTGGACCTAGAGGGGGAATCTAAAAGTGCCGAGCGCAGCGAGCCCGTGCCCGAAGCGTGGCGAGCGAAGCGAGCCCGCGAGGGGCCCTCTTACAGGCGCCGTGTACAGCTGATTTTCAGCTGTTCCGCTTCGGCTATTTCCGCCGGCTTCTACTGCGCATGCGCAGTAGGGGGGGAACTAATCCGCCGAGCGGAACTTTCTCGGCAGAACACAGGAACTACTTTTTCAAGTCGATGCGGCACTGCAAAGTCGGCATCGCACTAATATGAACAGTTTCATTGCCGACCATAGGGTGCGACTTGTCATGTGATCTGACCTGCCAAATTGCATGACAAGTTGCTCCAATGTGATCGAGGGCTTAAAGGAACTTTGCATGTTTAATGGTTTACTGTAAATATTAATAAAATATCTGGTGCCACAACGAGGAATTTTTTAATATTTTTTTTTTCTTGGTCCATGTCTCACAGGGCACTGCCCAGAAACCCATGCCCTTTTTTATACAATCCCTTGTCAATCAGCATAAAAAATGGTCATTACTGATTTCCAAGCTTTGATACCCATTGATGGTAATGAAATTAGGATTCAACATCCGAACTCCAGTAAAGTTCACTGAATGTACAATGAACCAAACTCAGGTACTCACATTCCGCTGATCACTAATTAATCATTTGTTGCCTAAACATTATGGTTTAAATGACACAAGTTACTATTTACTTTGATAAATTACCTGTTGATCAAAAAGAGCCCAGAACATTGGAAGAGGGATGTACAGGAATAAAACCTTCACTACCATCTTTATCTGAGCAATAAGAAGCTCCTAGGAGAAAAATAACAATATATATATATTATACCAAAGTGTAAAGTATTGGTCTGTTACATGGCAACACAATCTCCACTTTTTAAAAAGTAAGATATGTTCTTAAAGTTAAACTCCAGGCAAACAGCTAAATATATAGGTGGGCTGTTTTACCTGGATTTGTATTTCTGTCCATTCAATCCTGAGATTTACACCGCATTACCACACAGCACAGTCCTGTCTGGCAGAGAAGAAGAGCCAAAGGTTCTCTCTGCTGCATTTAAATTACAGTTAAAATGACAGGACTGGAAAGTGAATGGAGAAGCAAAAGACTGCTTAAGTTCAGCTCTCTGTCACTCTGCTATCTCCCCCTGTCAACATCTACCTTGTTAGCACATACTCTCTGCAGCGCAACTGATCGCATCCTTATGCTGATTCTCCCTTTTCCAGTCTTGTCTCTAGGACTGCACAAGACTGAAAGGAAGTCATATTTGAGTATTTATATCACTTGCATTTAAAAATACATTAAATAATCTATTAAAGAATACAGAGTTGCATTCATTTGTGTCTTTTATATTTGTCTGGAGTTCAAGAGTAACACAAAATAGTGAAACGTACAATAGATAGATAGACAGACAGACAGGTAGATAGATAGATAGATAGATAGATAGATAGATAGATAGATAGATAGATAGATAGATAGATAGATAGATAGATAGATAGATAGATAGATAGATAGATAGATAGATAGATAGGTAGGTAGGTAGGTAGGTAGGTAGGTAGGTAGATAGATAGATAGATAGATAGATAGATAGATAGATAGATAGATAGATAGATAGATAGATAGATAGATAGATAGATAGATAGATAGATAAAATTTAGTTATTTAAAAGTAAACCCTATATGCATGTTCATATCCAAAAATATGGGGCCGCCGCTTATAAGGATTACATCTCTCATGGTAATATGCGGGGCTCTGCTGTTAGTTTAAGAGACAAACCCCACTCTGTATCAGGAGTGCTGACAGAGGATCTTCTATGAATTGCATTTTGTATTTTAGTGTGTTTACCTTGTAAAAGTCAGTGCTAAGACAATGGAGGTTATTTACTGAAGGCAACTCCACTTTGCACTACAAGTGCAAACTACTAGTGCAAAGTGCACTTGGAAGTAAAGTCGCTGTAGATCCGAGGGGGACATGCAAGGAAAGTAAAAAACAGCATTTTAGCTTGCACATGATTGGATAATAAAATCAGCAGAGCTTCCCCTCATTTCAGATCTACCTCTCAGATCTACAGCGACTGCACTTTCAAGTGCACTTTCAGTGCACTTGTAGTTTATACTTGTAGTGCAAAGTGGATTTGCCTTTCGTAAATAACCCCCTATGTCCTCTGGCATCCGACTGGATGCAGATACCTGATGTATGCTCGTTACGACCAATCTGATCTCAAGTCAGTAAAGCATGAACTCTTAACAGATTCACTTTGCATATGCTGTTATCATGCTTTAGGTTAGCTGTATATGGGCACATGTTCCCCCAATAACAATGGGCGATGAGCCATTTGCCCATCGTTTAATGAGCTGCATACTACAGATACCTTCATAGAGAATGATTCCAGATTTAGCCAAAGACATATACAAGCTAAAAGCGCCATAAAAAATATAGTAATCACGTGTCAGTCAAAAGGAGATTTATTCCAGTGATCTGACCTACAGATTACAGTACTTCTCTCATATGACCCTATCATTACAAGTGTGCATGAGTTGCTTTCCTTTGGCTGCCCATGGTTAATGGTTAGTAATTTGTCATCTCTCATAATTTCATACTATAAGGCTTCACTCAGATGGCTGTAAAAAAAGAAAAAGTGTTTTTTATATACAGATCTGAACATAGCATTCTTTTCAATGGAGACATTCATACTGGTGCCTAAAATGCACTCTGTTCAGATCCATAGCACAAAATTCCAAAAATCTGCATCTGAGGACATATGTCAGATTCCAGGTCCCGGAAAAAAGGAAACAGGTCAATTTTACACATGTATTTACTGATCATTACGCAGGAACTATTGTACTAGAAAGAAAAACATGCGTAATAAGATCAGTTAATTTTTCATGCCCATGGTAATGTAGCCTAATGCCCCGTACACACGAGCGGAATTTCCGTCAAAAAAAGTGTGATGGGAGCTTTTGGTCGGATATTCCAACTTTGTATGCTCCATCCAACTTTTTCTGTCTGAATTTCCGCCAGCAAAAGATTGGGAGCTGGTTCTCTATTTTTCCAACCGAAAAAGTTCTTGCCGGTAATTCTGTTCATCTGTATGCAATTCTGACGCGCAAAAAAACACGCATGCTCAGAAACAATTCGACGCATGCTCGGAAGCATTGAACTTCATTTTCTTGGCTCGTCATAGTGTTGTACATCACCGCGTTCTTGACGGTCGAAAGTTCAAAAAACTTTTGTGTGACCGTGTGTATACAAGCCAAGCTTGAGCGGAATTCCGTCGGAAAAACCATCCAAGATTTTTCCGATGGAAATTCCGCTCGTGTGTACGGGGCATAAGGCCTCCTGCACACGCATGTAATATTTTACTGGTGTTTATATATATAGAATCTTGCTGGCAGAAAGATCCGGGGAAAAAAATGTTCCATAAAGACCTTGTACATACACACATATAGGCGTGTAAACGTGCGTATGCGTATACATGCTAAAACAAAACATGCGTAATAAGATCAGTCGAATTTTTACGACCATGGTAATGTAGCCTAAGGCCTCCTGCACAAGTATGTCATATTTTACTGGTGTTTATATATAGAATCTTGCTGGCAGAAAGATCCAGAGTAAAATATTCCCTAAAGACCTTGCACATACACGCATATAGGCACGTAAACGTGTGTATGCATATACATGCGAAAAAAACTATTTTTACGCCTATGGTAATGTAGCCTAAGGCCTCCTGCACACGCATGTAATATTTGACTAATGTTTATATTTTATATATAGGCTCTTACTGGCAGAAAAATTTGAAGTAATGTGTTCCGTAAAGGCCTTGCACATACATGTATATAGGCACGTAAATGTGCGTTTACATGCAAAAAAACCTTCTTCATGCTCTTCTAGTTGTAGTATACATATATATACATATGTATACATGTCTATGTGTGTAAATTAATGCACACAGACATAATTTTCGAGTTTTATTTTACGCTCTGAACTAATCGCTTTATTACTGATCCTTACGCAGCATGTGCATTGTTCAATGGACAACATGTACCCGTTTTCAGATCAGTAAAAAAAAGTGACATTTTTTTTTCACCCATGTGCAAGAGGCCTAACTTTTATATCAAGCTTTGAAAGTGTGCTTATAAATAAGTGTCTAGAAAATCTAGAAGGTTATTTTCTTACATCATACTTTTCCTTTGCCCAGTCCATCCAGTGCTCCCTCTTAGGTATTGATTTGCTTCGATTTCTGAATCTATTGCTGATGGCAAACTGATAAGAGGTTTGACAGATTAGTGTTCTATAGAACAGATGATAAAGCACATTTTAATTGTTTCTTAGAAAATACACAGCAGGAATTACTAGAACAAGAGACAGTAGTGACTTAGCACAAAGATCAATAATGATACAATATATGACTACAGTACAAGTTACAAATCTATAGATCAGTGTTATGTGTAACAAAAGCTAGGTGTAAAAGAAATCATGTATACTAATAAATATGTTATTACTGTATGTTGTTTGGAGATCACTATTATTATTAACTTTCATTTACTTACAGAAATACACTTGCAAACTTGCACCATGATATTACCCTGAGGAGAGACTTTCTTGTACATTCCACCGCCAACAACAAATACAACTGGAAGAAAATGAACAAATTTTATCAACACAAAATCCAGATAAGATTGTATTGTCATAGTATTGCACAGAACAGATAATAGTACTGTAACAGACTTAATGCTGTGCAAACATACATCACAATTACATTTTTTATCAGGAGGCAGGGCAGAATGGATCAAAAAGAAAAAAAAAATGACAGGGCTTTCAACCATTACCTATTCTACCCAAAACAAAAAAGTACATTTTAATTTTCGAAGCCTTAAATTCTTTAAACAAAGAACAGGTTTGATTTAGGCTGGGTTCACACTGGTCCGACAAACGCTCCGACATTGGGAGCTCATGTCGCATGACGTGTGAAATGTAATGTTTCCCTATGGGAGCCGTCCTAACTGGTCCGACACAAGTCGTTCCGACTTTAGAAATGCTCCCTGTACTACTTTGGTCCGACTTTGATCCTACTTCAGCCTATTGACTATCATTGAAGTCGGATCAAAGTCGGATTGCCGTCTCGCATGATCCGACTTCGGCACGCGACTTGTGCTCAGATGATCTTGAGGGGGAACTCCGCGCCAAATTTTAAATAAAAATCCGGCATGGGTTCCCCCTCCAAGAGCATACCAGGCCCTTGGGTCTGGTATGGACCTTGAGGGGAACCCCCGACGCCGAAAAGGCGGCGTGCGGGGGTCCCCCCCAATCCATACCAGACCCTTATCCGAGCACGCAGCCCGGCCGGACAGGAATGGGGGTGGGGACGAGCGAGCGCCCCCCCCCTCCTGAACCGTACCAGGCCGCATGCCCTCAACATGGGGGGGTTGGTGCCTTGGGGGAGGGGGCGCGCTGCGGCCCCCCCAGCCCAAAGCACCTTGTCCCCATGTTGATGAGGACAAGGGCCTCTTCCCGACAACCCTGGCCGTTGGTTGTCGGGGTCTGCGGGCGGGGGGCTTATCGGAATCCGGGAGCCCCCTTTAATAAGGGGGCCCCCAGATCCCGGCCCCCCACCCTATGTGAATTGAGTATGGGGTACATGGTACCCCTACCCATTCACCTAGGGAAAAAGTGTCAATTTAAAAAAAAAACACTACACAGATTTTTAAAGTATTTTATTAGACAGCTCCGGGGGTCTTCTTCCGACTTCGGGGGTCTCTCCGGTTCTTCTCCGCGCTCTCCGGGTCTTCTGCCGGGCTCCTCCTCTCTCTTCTGCTCTTTTGCCGCTCTTTTGCTAAAGAGGAGGAGCCCGGTCTGCTGCCTTCTTCTCTTCGGGGGTCTCTCCGGTTCTTCTCCGCGCTCTCCGGATCTTCTGCCGGGCTCCTCCTCTCTCTTCTGCTCTTTTGCCACTCTTTTGCTAAAGAGGAGGAGCCCGGTCTTCAATCTTCTGCCTTCTGCCCTCTTCTCTTCTCCTGATGTTGACACGACGCTCTCTCCGGCTAGAATGCTCTCTGTGCGCTCTGCTCTGACTTATATAGGCGGTGACCCCGCCCCCTTATGCCGTCACAGTCCCTGGGCATGCTGGGACTGTGACGTTTTAGGGGGCGTGGTCATCACCCGATGACCACGCCCCCTGTATACCGTCATAGTCCCAGCATGCCCAGGGACTGTGACGGCATAAGAGGGCGGGGTCACCGCCTATATAAGTCAGAGCAGAGCGCACAGAGAGCATTCTAGCCCCAGAGAGCGTCGTGTCAACATCAGGAGAAGAGGAGGGCAGAAGATTGAAGACCGGGCTCCTCCTCTTTAGCAAAAGAGCGGCAAAAGAGCAGAAGAGAGAGGAGGAGCCCGGCAGAAGACCCGGAGAGCGCGGAGAAGAACCGGAGAGACCCCCGAAGTCGGAAGAAGACCCCCGGAGCTGTCTAATAAAATACTTTAAAAATCTGTGTAGTGTTTTTTTTTTAAATTGACACTTTTTCCCTAGGTGAATGAGTAGGGGTACCATGTACCCCATACTCAATTCACATAGGGTGGGGGGCCGGGATCTGGGGGCCCCCTTATTAAAGGGGGCTCCCGGATTCCGATAAGCCCCCCGCCCGCAGACCCCGACAACCAACGGCCAGGGTTGTCGGGAAGAGGCCCTTGTCCTCATCAACATGGGGACAAGGTGCTTTGTGGTGGGGGGGCCGCAGTGCGCCCCCTCCCCCAAGGCAACAGCCCCCCATGTTGAGGGCATGCGGCCTGGTACGGTTCAGGAGGGGGGGGGGCGCTCGCTCGTCCCCACCCCCATTCCTGTCCGGCCGGGCTGCGTGCTCGGATAAGGGTCTGGTATGGATTGGGGGGGACCCCCCACGCCGTTTTTTCGGCGTAGGGGGTTCCCCTCAAGGTCCATACCAGACCCAGGGGCCTGGTATGCTCTTGGAGGGGGAACCCATGCCGGATTTTTATTTAAAATTTGGCGTGGAGTTCCCCCTAAAGATTCATACCAAACACAGTGTCGGGCATTGGCGGGGATCCAAGTCAGATCCCCGTTCATTGAAAGTCGGACACATGCCGGCTTCATGTCGCAGGGCAAAGTCGGATCCAAAGTAGGACGGCTGTCGTGTCGCACCAGTGTGAACCCAGCCTTAGGCAACACAAATCATGCACATGCGGGTTATGTTTAATATTTAATTTGAAACCTGGGGAAATGTAGAAAGGTGCTCAATTTGTAGAATTGATCATTTTACATGGTAAAGCTCTGTCACCTGAGATTATCCAGTTACATTTAATGGGGTTGATTTACTAAGGCCACTTTCACACTGAGGCACTGGCCGCGTTGACAGTAAAGCCCTGCTAGTTTTAGCGGCGCTTTACTGTTGTTTTAGCAGTGCTTTTCGGCCGATAGCGAGGTGCTTTTAACCCCAACTAGCGGCTGAAAAAGGGTTAAAAGCACCCGCAAAGTGCCGCTGCCGAAGCACTTTGCAGGCGCTTCGGCAGCGCTGCCCATTGATTTCAATGGCAGGGGCAGTTTAGGAGCGGTGTATACAGTGCTCCCGGCACTGCCCCAAAGATGCTACTTGCAGGACTTTATTTCCTGTCCTGCAAGCGCACCACCACTATGTGAAAGCACTCGAGCTTTCACACTGGGGTGGCTTAAGAAGTGCTTTTCAGGCGCTTCACAGGTGCTATTTTTAGCGTTAAAACCCCTGAAAAGTGCCTCAGTGTGAAAGTGGCCGTAAGGTAAATATGCCAGGGTTTCTCAACCGGGGGTTCTGTGGAACCCCAGGGTCTCGCAAAGGGTCCACAGGGCCTCCGCCGCAATCTACCCATCAATCTCAGGCAGCTGACAGGTAGATCGCATCTACGATGCTGACAAATGCAGAGCTAGGCAGGGAAGCTGCTGTGATACTCTTGGCTGTAGTGTGCTGTTATTCACTGGCACTTCCTCCCCACCTGTCCATCCCAGGTGTTTGTATGTGGCATCACCTGGGATAGAGGGGAGGCCAGCGGAAAACAGCACACCAGAAGAGGACCCTATGTGTGCCCCATGTACTGTGCCCCGATGTGTGCCCCATTCCCATGTAATGTGCCCTGCTTTCATGTAAAGTACCCTGCTACCACATAATGCACCCTGCTCTCATGTAATGTGCCCTGCTTTCATGTAAAGTACCCTGCTACCACATAATGCACCCTGCTCTCATGTAATGTGCCCTGCTTTCATGTAAAGTACCCTGCTACCACATAATGCACCCTGCTCTCATGTAATGTGCCCTGCTTTCATGTAAAGTACCCTGCTACCACATAATGCACCCTGCTCTCATGTAATGTGTCCTGCTCCCACAAAATATGCCCTGCTCCCACATAATGTGCCCTGATCTCACATAATGTGCCCTGCTCTCACATAATGTGTACTGCTACCATGTAATGTGCCCTGCTCTCACATAATGCGCCCTGCTCCCATGTAATGTGTTCTGCTGTGTGTGCTATATTGTGCCCTGCTGACCCCCATGTAGTATGCCCTGCTGACCACCATGTACTGTGCCAAAAATCCGATTGTGTGTACGAGGCTATTTGCTCCTGCTGCTGTCAATAAAATCCAGTGACACGGGAGTCGGTGGGTGGGGCCGAGTCCTGCTGTCTGTGTCAATGGAGGCAGGACTCGGGAGCGCGCCTGCATGAGTGCCCCCATGGAAAGCAGCTCTCCGTGGGGGCACTCAATGAAGAGGAGGGGCCAGGAGCTCCACCAGGGGAACCCCAGAAAAGGTGGATCGGAGCCGCTCTGTGCAAAACCCATGCACAGAGCAGTTAAGTATAACATGTTTGTTATTCTAAGAAAAAAGAACCCGAACTTTTACAATCACTTTAATTAATGTGGTGAGGTTTCACTTTGCAAAAAGTATCCAATCATGTTTAAAAGAAATATGAAAAACTGCATTTTTGCTTAAACATGATTGGATGATGGAAGGCAGCAGAGCTTCCGGGGGAAATTCCCTTGCAAAACAAGCAAACTATTTGCTTTTTTGGAAACAATTACAATTCCAAGCTGGCATACTTGTGCTGGGCATGTGGGGGTTTGGGGACAAGGATAGAGGAAGATGTTCAAGAGGAAATTAATAAGGAGGTGGGAGGAGAAAGAAGGAAAGGAGGAGTAAGGCTCAGTTCACACTGCAGCGATGCAGGAACCTGCGACAGTTCACACTGCCCTATGCGAACTGCTGGGAGTGTCAATTGAAAGTTAATGGCACCCCAAATCAGTTCGCATATCGCAGTGCGAACTGCAAATTCGGACAGTTATCGGATTGCATGGGTGTGAACACCCATGCGATCCGATTCACCTGCGGACCAAAAAAAAGGGTCCTGTTCAAGTTTGGTCCGAATGCAATGCGAATTCAGCCATACTATTTGTATGGCTGAAATCGCATCTCACGGCAATCACATGTGATTTGCAGTGTGGTGCGGATCACATCCGATCTCAGACATCGCACCAGTGGGAACCGGCCCTGACAGGAGGAAAATGTAAAATACAGAAAAGAAGAAAAGAAAAGTAGAATACCTGGAAGCCTCAATGATTTACAGTCAAGTTACATCTTAAGTGGACTATGAAATATGCATGTATTGGGCCCTGGGGTTTTTTAAATAGCTTTTTAGTATCATTTTAAATATGATCTATCTTTTCATTAGTCATAATCCAAGAAATATTTTAGACATATTTTAGTGTCCCTTTTAATAAAATGATATTTGCATTTGCCTTTAGGATGGGACTAGTCTTTCTTCCTCATTATTGGCATCTAAAAAACTGATTTGTGGCATGGCTTTTTGTCGGCATCCAGAGGCTCCCTGTGAGCCATACAGCTCACAGCATTCTAAAGTTTTACCAATAGATAGAAGGCCTAGCAGTGTGATAACAATTATATTGTAGGTGTACATGCTAGGAAGTTTAGATCTCCAGATCCCATATTCTGCACATTTGCATTTACCTGACCTACTGCGCTCAGAGATTATATATGTTTGTGTATTTGTGCATTAACACAACCAGCAGGTGTGTCTTAAATACCTATAACATGCGCCCACGGGTTTGTGTAGTACACACATGTCTGATGCAATGTACAATGCATCATAGAGCATGATAGGTCATGTAGCACCCTCCTAGATAGATGCTGGGATTAGGTAAAGTTAGTTTTGGCTCACTGTATTCAGTGGAGCTGCAGTTGTTGTTAGACAAATTTAGTTTTGTCTTACTGTAATCAGTGTGGCTTTGTTGATTGTTTTGGTCTGTTCTGTGTTTCAGTAACTGCAGGAGTGACTGCTTCCCCCGATTAGCCCAGAAAGCTCTGGAAATTAGTGGACAAGAAGAGTCTAATCACAACTAAATATTCATACAGCCCCAGTCAATCCCTGGGGAGGGTCACCCAGGTGGTAGCTGGGAGCCTGTATAAATATTCTGAAACAGAAAGCAGCAGGGTCTTCTTCTTTAGAAGGAGATCACAGCCTAAGGGGGGGGGGGTTGGGTGGTTGCTTGCCCAGGTAGGCTGCCTAGAGGCCTGCTTTGCTGAAAGCTGCAGAAAGCTGACTGAGAGATTGTGTCAGGGAAATCATGTGCATAAGCGTACACAGACGTGCAAGAAGATTGTACTTGCTAATAGGAATTCTCGAGTGACAGTTAGAGGTTCCGTAACTCGCACGCATGCGCATAGGAATTAGCGAGTGACTGGACATTCTTGACTCGCTAATGTACTCTGCGCATGTGAGCATGCGCAATAGCATGAAGGTGCGTGAGTACTTGGTGCCCTTTTGCCTATTTAAGTGGTCGTCAGCTTCTACCATCTGTGACCTGATCCTGTCCTTGTTCCTGTGTATACTCGGCCTGTTTGGCTCTGCTCGTTCCTGATACCTGATTGCTGACCCAGCTTGTGACCTGACTCTGCCTTTTGCCTACTGTTCCGGTACCTTCTCTGCTTGCTTGATACCAACCCTGGCCTGCCCTGACTCGTCTCTGGATCAAATTCTGTACCTCTGCTGCTTGGCCATTACCAACTTCTGCCTGCCTGACCACCTGAGACCCTGCATTCGCCTGCTCTCCAGCTTGGCTGCTGTCTGCTGTCCTGCACCTGCCGCTGTGTACCTGCATCTACCAGTCCACCAACCTGCCCGCTGTTTGGCACCTGCTGCAAGTATCTTCTCTCCAGGATCTCCTACCAGGCACCCATGCCACTCCGTGCCCTGTTATATCCTGTCACCACCTTCAGGAGAAACAGGTCAGGAGGTGTAAGGGAAAGCCCTCCCGTCAGCTCGGCCTCAACCAGGTACGTGACAGATTGTCATCTGAGGATCTAGTCTGGGATTACAGGGTTAAAGTGTTTCAAGGAAATTGGATGGAGGCAACCAATTTTCCAAGGAAATTTGTGAGTACAAATAGAGAGAGAGAGATCCTAAAGACTGTGGGCTGAGGCCACCCCTCATGTGTTAGAGTGAGCTGTGTGTGTCCATTGTCTTGAAGAGCTTAGGCTATTTCATTCCTAGTGAAAGGAATTTGCTTGGACTTTCCACCAGAGGAAGATTAATCTCCTCAAGTTGCTACAGGCTCATAGTTCTATAGAAGATAAATGTCCTCCTATTTGTACATACAAGCAATTGTGCTGCAAGTTTGAACATGACTTGCTAAGCTATTGCTAGACTTGCCAGGCTTCACAAGTTAGTTACACAATTGCAACGAGTCAGCATTGCATGACTCCAGATCAACTTTATTTGCAAACATTCTGCAAGTCTGCTCCGAGTTCTGGTTCAGCTATGTTGTGCAAAAGTCATCCCACCACAGGGGTCACTGTGGCTGAATTTTCATGCTTAGACTTGCAGAGCTCTTGCTGTAGACTCACCACTGCAACTTTGCTCTTGCTAGAGACTTGCCATGCAAACTTGCTACAAATTGGAACAGTGCAAACTAGAGCTTGCACTTCAAGTGCTCTGCAAGTGTACAACTTGCCAGTGAAAATGTGCAGCAAGTTAACAAGACTTACAACTCAACCCTCCTGCAAATTTGTGGCAAGTTATCCTTGCTATCTGGGTAGTTTTGGAGTATCCCTCTCGAATCCCTAAACCTATCCAAGGTCCCCAAAACTAAAAAACTGAAAAGAATACCCCTGGACTGGTCACTGAGCCAAAGAGTGACTGTGACCATGTGCCTGGATGCAGGGCAACTACTGGTGAAAGGACTCCAGGCAATCTACTAAGCGGCTCCTTCAGGGGTGGCGCTACAATCATATAACTCATCGCAATGTGCTGTGCAAAAATGCATGTCTTTCTTTTTTCAGTGCACATAACCAAATTGTCTTGTCTATATTTTGGGATTGTGTATATATATATAGGATATATAAGATTAGTTATTCTCTAGCTGCCTTCTCAAGCAAAATGATTAGTTGGTGACATTGGGGTTGATTTACTAAAGCTTTTAACGTCAGTTTGTTCAAATAAGCTAAGACAAAAACTGGAAGCTGATTGGTTTCTATGCAGAGCCGCACCAGATTTTGTACTCCCAAGTTTTAGTTACTCAACCCCACTGTCTTTTAGTCCAAACAATTCCACATACAAACAATTCCTTCATTGAAAGGATTGTTATATTTAATGATGTATTGCAATAACAATATGATTATTTAATATTAGTATGTCTATTAAAGTATCATACCTGCCAGAACTTTATAGCACTAAATTGGTTATTTGATCAATAAATTATAATTTTATTAAGTTAGTGAACCGTTTGAAACTGTCACTTAAATTATTCAATCTAATGCACAAAAAAAACTGTTTGTTTTTTTTGTTTATTTATTTTCCGCAGTTTGAACCCTTTGAATGTGCATAACTTACTGAGAGCAACCGCCATGAGAGCAGCAGGCACACCAAATGCTAAAGGATAGCACTTCTGCTGACTGTGGATTCCACATTCTTGTCCTAAGAACACAGATAATAAATGTGTTAAAAATGTAAGCACAATCTGGAGTCCATCAAAGTTTTGACTTAAAATGCATTTTTCATATATACATTTGGTGTACTTAGCTACAGTAGTAACAGTTTGCCTATTCAATAAAGCTGCTGAGTCATGTGACATACATAAATATATAAATATATAAATCATTTAATAGAGCTCTAACAATAATTGTATATTTAAGTGAGGAGTCATATTCGGCTCATACCGTCACACAAGGTTTGTCAGATATCTCTTTTCAAAGTCATTTTGGAACTTTAAAGTTGTGTTAAAGACTTGGGCCAGTGAGAGCCAGCATGGGCCCTATGCCAGACATACTTCCTAGGCAACCTGCAGCATTTGAGATTTTTAAAAAGTTAAATTTCCCCACTAATACACTTTTATTAGTTATAGGCTAGATTCATGTTGGCTGAAAGCAGAAGCAGAAACGGGTCTTATAACCCACAAGGAACTACTTTCACTTAATGTAAGTTACACCCTGAGCCCTGAAAGGTCTGTATCCTTTAACCTGCTAGTATCTAGATGGTTTTAAATAGAAAGTTAGTTCCTGTGCCCGAAATAGACTTGATTCTTTAGGCCACTGTAATTTAGAACTACCTTTTTATTAAAGCAAACCAGAACATGGAGCATCATCCATTGCAGAGCTGTACGGGGAACTTGAAGTTTAGGGATTTATTTATTTATTTAATTTTTTAAAACCAGGGATGGTACTTACATAAATGACAAGTGTCTTGTGGGCTGCTGGCTGCTCTGTTCCGTGAAATTTTCTGCCCCATAGGTACACCCACAGTTATGATCTTCTGATACTATGGGGGGGTAATATGAGCAGCTCCAACTGTCACAGACACTAGTTATAATTGGCGACAATGCTCTTCTTTTCCAACCCCCTTCCCAGACCCCCCGATCCATATGTAGAAGCTGTATTATTGGTTCCCACAATGAAAAGCAGTTTATGAATGGAGGATGGGCATATGAATGAAAGATCCACCACTTCCATTGAGCTCCATAAGCACTTTTCATCGTGGGGACTTACAATACAGCTTCTTCGAATGGAGCATGAGAAGGAAAGGGGCTAGGCAGGCATAGTTGGCACTTTTGATGAGTGTCTGTGACAGGTGCAGTTGATTGTATTAACCCCCTCACACACATGGGTTATTCATGTAAGTACCATCCCTGATGCTGATTTAAAAAAAAAAGAAAATTCCCAAACTTCAATTTTAACCACTTACCGACCAGCCGCCACAGTTCTCATTGTACGTCAGGCATGTATATGGTGATCTGTGGGCGCGCGCGCATGCCCATTAGCTAGCGGGGGAGACAATTAGTGTATCCGGTGGACTCGATGTCCACCAGTCACCCGAAATCGCTCCACAGAGAGTCAGAACAGGGATCTCCCAGTGTAAACAAAGCAGATCCCCATTCTGTCAGGGGAGTAGCGAGAGATTGTCCATTCCTAGTGATTAGGAACAGTGATCTATCTCTACTCTCTGTCAGTCTACTCCCCCCACAGTTAGAAAGCACCTCCCCAGGGAACTTTTAACCCTTTGAGCGCCCCTGGAGTTAACCCCTTCGCCAGTGTCATTTATACAGTAATCAGTGCATTTTTATAGCACTGATCACTGTATAAATGTCACTGGTCCAAAAAAAGGGTCCAATGTCGTAGTCCCACTAAAAATCGCAGATCACCGCCATTATTAGTAAAAAAAATAAAATAAATGCCATTGATCTATCCCCTATTTTGTAGACACGATAACTTTTGCGCAAACCAATCAATATACGCTAATTGGGACTTTTTTACCAAAAATATGTAGAAGAATACATATTTGCTTAAACTGAGGAAGAAATTACTTTTTTACATTTTTTTTATATTTATTATAGCAAAAAGTATAAAATATTGTTTGTTTTTTTCAGTTTGTTTTTTACAGTATCACAACAATATAAAGCACACATTTTGAAAGATCATGAGGCACCCATGACAATGGTTTATTTGTATTCTGAAATGATTTACAAGATTTTAATTTTTATATATAGTCACTGGTTCAATCACAACTAGATAATGTAGTGATAGAGTTTTAAAGGGTAAGTTCACCTTTGTACACTTTTTTTTGTTCTAACTTCCAGCTCCTATGCACCAATATAGGTATTCATGTACTTTTTTTGCAAAAATATCAAAGCTTTCCATTAAATCTACAGTCACTTGTTTTTCTTGTTCTAATCCATGTTTCCAGACATTTCCATTTGTAATGTCTTTCTTCCTGATCAGACTTTAGTCATGACACAGGAAGGAGTTGACCAGCTGATCTCATTAGCACACACCCTGCATCATCCACCCACCCATTCCCAGCTGCACATTTTTTAAATGAAATGCAATCAATCAGTAATCACCCTTCTCACTAAATACACAATATATAATCAGATTGCATAGTGTATGGCCATGTTTATACACCTAAAATTACTAGTTGCGCTTTCAGTGTCATTAATTGTTAGCGGCACACCAAACACAAAAGCAAAAACACATTTTGCCATGTGAAAAAACGAGGGGCAAAACGCGCATTAAAAAGCACACAACCCACAAAATGCCAAAACGTCAAAATGTCCCATTAACCACATGTAGTGCAGCCAATTGAAATCAACAGGCTGCCCTATGCGTGTCACAGGAAGAACGAGCCACAAAATGTGTGCTCCCACTATGCTAGATGTGAATGGGGCCTGAAAGTGAAATTGGTGCAATAACACAAGAACAATGAGGCTCCATTCACATCTGTGCGTTTCCTTGCATTTCAGAAATGCGCTGCAATAAAAATCGCAGTAAAAAGCGCATCAAGCTCCACTCTAAAAAAAAGTTCTGAAGCTTCTTTGGGGTGATTGCTGTGTATAGGGCAGCCCATTTAGGTGGATGGGCTGCCCTATGTGTGATAAGTGAAAATGCTCAAACTCCTCCCCCCTTCGCTAAAAAAAAAAAAAAAAAAACACATGTGGGAATGCGAGTTCCTGCTATGCAGAGTTGTGAACGATGCTTGACAGCTGAGTGTTTCTGTCCACTCCCTCCTATGTACTTGTATAAAGATGGCCATACACTATGCAATCTGATTATGTATTTAGTGAGAAGGGTGATCACCGATTGCATTTCATTTAAAAAATGTGCAGCTGGGAAACTGGGAATGGGTGGGTGAATGATGCATTGTGTGTGCTAATGAGGTCAGCTGGCCAACTCCTTCCTGTGTCATGACCTATAGTCTGATTAGGAAGAAAGCCATTACTGATGGAAACATCTGGAAAAGTGGATTAAGACAAGAAAAGTAAGTGACTGTAGACTTAATAGAAAGCTTTGATATTTTCGCAAAAAAAGCACATGAATGCTATATTGGTGCATAGGGGAGCTGGAATTTAGAAAAAAAAAAGTGTACAACAGGTGAACGTACCCTTTAACTACTTGCCGACCAGCCGCCGTCATTATACTGTGGCAGGTCGACACTATCCCGCGAATTGGCGTAGCTGTACGTCGGCTTGCAGGATCGGGACAGTAGGCGCGCGCACGTGCCCGCTGTACTGCGGGGGTGCCGATGCTTGTGGCCGACGGTCGTGATGACCGCGGGTCATGAGCGATCGTGGGCACGAGAGGCAGAACAGGGACGTGTGTGTGTGTGTGTAAACACACAAATCCCTGTTCTGTTCTGTGGGGAATAACAGATCGTGAGTTCCTAATAGCTAGAAACCACGATCTGTCATCCCCTCTAGTCAGTTCCCTCCCCCTACAGTTAGAAACACACACAGGGAACACAGTTAACCCCTTGTTCGCTCCAAGTGTTAGCCCCTTCCCTACCAGTGACATTTTTACAGTAATCAGTGCATTTTTATAGCACTGATCGCTGTATAAATGCCAATGGTCTAAAAAATGTATCAAAAGTGTCCGATGTGTCAGCCATAATGTTGCAGTCCCGATAAAAATCGCAGATCGCCGCTATTACTAGTAAAAAAAAAAAATAATAAAAATGCTATAAATCTATCCCCTATTTTGTAGATGCTATAACTTTTGCGCAAACCAATCAATATACGCTTATTGCGATTTTTTCTTTACCAAAAATATGTAGAAGAATACATATCGGCCTAAACTGAGAAAAAATTACCTTTTTTTAAAAAAAATGGGGATATTTATTCTAGCAAAAAGTACAAAATATTGTGTTCTTTTCAAAATTGACACTCTTTTTTTGTTTATAGCACAAGAAATAAAAACCCCAGAGGTGATCAAATACCACCAAAAGAAAGCTCTATTTGTGGGAAAAAAAGGAGGTCAAGTTTGTTTGGGTATAGCGTCGCACGACCGCGCAATTGTCAGTTAAAGCAACACAGTGCTGAATCGCAAAAAATGGCCCGGTCATTCAGCAGCCAAATCTTCCGGAGCTGAAGTGGTTAAATAAACAAAGTTAAGATACAAAATAAGCTGTGTATTTAAAAGTTCATTAACATGATGCATAAAACATAGATGAAATAGTAATTTAATTTTTCTCAAAATATTTCAAAGTGTACCTGTTAACTATGTTCCACTCAATCTCTATAACAATCCCTTCCAGTTGGCTGCATCCAACTTAATTGCATTTCTAGAGCACTCAAATGCCTACAAACCTGGGTGGTCTCTTTCCAGTGCTAGGAAAGGTGCAGGTGTGTTCCACTCCTTCCTGACACCTGCACCCTCTTGTTATCCAGTGAGGCAACCCAGAACATTTTCTAACCAATATGGATAGGCCAGATCCTAAATTCTGCACAGAACGTGCATAACAGAGTGGCCTTGGTTGCATTAGGATGTGCCTCCAATGCATGCAGAAGTTTAGTAGAATTTAAGTCACTACGAGTTTGCTTTCAGGAAGCTTGGTTTAGAGATTTGGGGGTTCTGTCCATCTAAATTCCCATTTCAAAGCTTTTTAAGTACAGAACATTTATAAAATATGTTGTGTTTCTACATGTGTAGTATTTGTTATATGCAATTACTCAGTGAGCATTTGTGTCTATAGATGGGTACTGTCCCATATCATCATATTGTGTATTTTGTATTCTTATATTATTTGTACATCCATTTTGTGTCTATTTTTAACATCCTTTTCTGCCTATCGCAATTACTAGCTGAGGTTAAAACTCTGTATGCTAAAGATTTATGAATATACCTCTGAGAATAGGAGTTATAATGGTTGACAAAAGACTTCCAGCATTAATTGACAAATAGAAGATGGAGAAGAAGCGACTTCTCTGCTTATCCTGCCAAAAAAAAACATATTTTGTTCAGTGTGTTAGATATGAAGAAAAATGCATTACATGGGAATATTATTTTATATTTATACTTTTTTTTTTTTTTACCTTTGAGAGTTTCATAAATCTGGTGCATTCTGGTACCAGTCTCTCTGCACACAACAGGATATATTTCCCTTCTTGTGAAGCCACTCAGGAAGGGAGGCAAACCTTTGTGGGCTTTACCCAGCATATCATTGAGATGGCGTTCTTTCCTTAGTGGCAGAGAGGCTCTGATCATGTGTAGGCAGTGAAACAAGAAGCTTTCACTGATATCAAAGAGAGAAGCGTAAATTAAAAGTGAAATTTAATTTATTCCCATGGCACAGACTTCTGAACTGCACTAAAAAGGGGTCTAAAGGAACTCTTTACTAGTTTATATAATTTCTACCTGCCTTGTAGCCCCATGTGCTCAATGGAGAACCACCATAAGTCATGCAGGAGACAAAGTTGCTATTAAGCAGAAACAATGACCAGCAATTTGCTCTTTGTAACATTTACAGGGAAGTAGATAAGAAAAGAGGGGAGGGAATATGGGGGTCTAACCCCCCACCCCATCCCCAAAGCATCCTGGCTGATGGCTTTTTTATTGGCAGGACCGTGGCAGACAGCAGCCATTGTTGGGAGATGACAGAGAGAAAAGACATAGCCCACATGGATGGACTAATGAGGGGGAGGTTAATTTCTGATATAAACTACTGAACTATTTAGGTACAAGGACTGTAGCATACAGTACGTTACTGTGTACACAGTGAGTAGGCTCAAGTTTTAAGCCCCTCACACTGTTAGCCTATTTCTTTTCTTCCATAGCTACAGTTTGCCACGGCCTGGTAAGTACCCTGCCCAATTTTGCTCCTCTGGGAGCCCAAGGCTGAACTCCCACCAGGAAAAAAAATTAACTATGGTCATGTATATTTAGATCATACCAACACATCAAAATTAATCAATTCTAGGGAACACCTGCATGTCTCTTGTTAACCCCAACAATTTACAAAATTTGTATAATCCCATGAAAACATGAATACAGGGTTCTATTTGATTTAGAATATACAGAAGGAATTAAAGTCAATTTTTCAACAGTGTTCACATACTTGGCTTTCCTCAAACTGGTCTCCTCCAAAGGCCGCCACGCAGGGCTTAATCCCTCCAGTGCCAAAAGCAATCAGGATGAGGCCAATCATTGATAATGCACTACAGAAATACAAAATGTAATTCTTTAGACCAGTTAAACAATACGCTCATAAATTTTTCTTGTATAAATACCACATGCATTGTGTAATATTTTTCTGTCCTGGTAATGTACATAGAATAGAAAATGCTTTCATGCTTTGCAAACATATCACAGTACTGCGTGGCCTATTAGGTTTAGGACAATACATGATAATACCAACTTGTCCTCCAATGCATTCAAATAATAAATAAAAAAATTAAAAACTTATCCTGATAAAATCATGTTTGGCTGTATCAAATAAAAGGCACGGTGGTTAGCAAGGCTTTCTAGATGTCTAACTGAATATTCTTTTCTGCTCTTTATTTTATCACTCATTGCCTTTGATTGGGAAATATGGACATGGAGCTTTGAAAGTTCACTTTCTTCTACTTTAGGCCAAACTAACTCTAAGAACATGTAGCTATGGTACAGTTCATATAAATGAATGGTGCTATCCACATGGTTAACAACCTGTTACTGCAATGTACAAAGAAGCAATATGTGTATTTTGTTTGTTACTGTATTTTGTTGTAAAGCACATTAAAATGTATGAAGTAATCTGATGTAAAAAAAAAAAAACATAAAAATGAACATAAACTGAAATAGAGGAATACATAACAACTGAGATAAAATGAAACACCTTCCTTTTACATGCCGCAAAAATTGCACATATATACTGCTAGTGTAAATGAAGCCTTACAGTAATCTGACATCATTATGCCACCATATTAAGAGTGTCACTCCAAGTAAAATTCTCATCTATCTCTCACTTGATGATATAACTTGCCCATTTGTTCAGCTTAAAATATAGGCCTTAGGCCAAACCAAGAATGAAAAAAAGAACTATGCACTTTTCTTCAACACACTGAAAATAATATAGACATGAATAGCAATAATAACAAGCCTTATATGCCTGTAGCGTCAAATAACTTACACGTGAAGAGTTAGGTTGTCTGGGGTTCCATCTCTGTTCCCATCAGTTAGATCATGAATGGCACTTACAGACATAACGACCTGGCCTATAGCGTAAACAATGGACAGGTAGATGATGGTCCTATATGTAAAGAAAACATATCCATAAATGCAAAGATTCATATATTATGATCTGTTTAATATTCATACAGTAATAGATTTGTAAACTATGAAATGAAGGCTTAACATTTTGTATCTTTCTAACGAAAAAATAAAGCTTGAAAATATAACTAATCCATTTAGGTAAAATAAATATAGTGAATTGCGAACATCCATATCATTATATAAGCACTTACTTGAATTTTCCCAACCAAGAGTCAGCAACGATAGCACCAAGAATAGGGGTCAGGTAGCACACAGCAACAAAGGTATGATAAACCACAGTGGCAAGGTTATTGTCCCATTGTAGAAAGTATTTAAAATAAAGTACCAGCACCGCTGCAAGTAAGATATAAAAGTTAAGTGATCACACCAATATTAACTATGCATTTTATTGACTTTTCCTAACTATCTTTGAAGGGAACCTGTACTTTTTGTCAACGTGTCAGATCATATAAAGCCCCCTCCCCACACTCTATACACTTACCCTACCAGCCATAAAACAGCTTTATAAGACTGGACCTGGCAACTGGCTTCTCAGGTACCCAGTGCTATATCAAGAGAGGGGAAGAAATGCTCCCCATATTCAGAACTACCAGGTATTTCCCTTTACCACTATCGGGCAAACAGGCTGGTAAGGGCATGAACAGAAGGCAATTTTAGGAACTGGGGTAGAAACTAAAGCTATTAGGCATAGCTCTCAATGCTAAACATTTCATTCAAACTCGCATTTTTTTAAAAACCTGTATAAAGGAAACATATTAATTATTTATGAGCCACATGCTAGACCTTTGCCTAAATACTTTGTTCTAAAAGCTGAGGGTAGCCCTGTATGCTGACGACATGGTTTTATTTTTGGGGGACGCGGGTCCATCACTTCAGGGTGCTCTGTCACTCCTCAACACTTTCTCCATGGTAACGGGCCTCCGGGTAAACTGGCCAAAATCTACTCTATTTCCAATAGATCAAGCAGCCAAATTGACATCCTCTCCAGATAGCCCATTAAAGTGGGTTGACTCCTTTAAATATCTTGGGGTTTGTGTCTCTGCACAAGCCTCAGATTTTCTTAAATTAAACTTGGATCCGGTAGTGGGGGATATGAAAGCTAAACTCAAGGCATGGAATAATCTCCCCCTATCGGTATGGGGAAGGGTCAACTTGCTTAAAATGAAGGTCATCCCCAAATTCATATATTTATTCCGCCATTCCCCGCAGTGGATTCCTAAATCCTTCTTTATTAAACTAAACCAACGCTTTTCAGAGTTTCTCTGGGGCTCCTTACCACCGAGATATAAGTTAACTACATTAATGAGGCCACTATCGCAGGGTGGCATGGCCTTTCCGGATTGCTATAAGTACTTTTTGGCGACACAGCTGGTGACAGTGGTCTGGTGGCTAAATCCTGATAAAACCAATGTGGCCTCCGCTTTGGAGGCCACCGTGGCAGGCTCCTGGGAATCTCTTCAATACCTAATTTACAGAGGCCCATGTGCCCCACACTTATTAACTCCGTCTATGCTTACTACTTTACGGGCCTGGAAAATGGGCTTGGCTATTGAAAAACACAGCCAGATGGGAATTTCCCCTAATACACCCCTATGGCTAAACCCCAATTTACCACACTTTTACAAATCTATTGACCCCCAGATATGGACTAGATATGGTATAAAATTAATCTCACAAGTGGTGTCTTGCACCTCACTGCTTTCTTTTTGTCAGCTTTCCTCCCAGTATAATCTTCCGCAGCACTATCAGTTCCGTTATCTTCAACTTTTGCATGCTTTCAAAGCCCAATTCCCACGTTCGTCCTGTATATTAATACAGTCTAAACTGGAGACTACTCTTAGATCCGGTTGTACAAAAAAACCTACATCTCACATATATCAGCATTTAATCTATGAGTCCTTGCCTCCGTTGGACGGCCTTTTGTCCCGTTGGCAGCGTGACATTCCAGATTTGAGTGGCGAAGATTGGGATGGTGTTTGGGACTTCCCTTTTAGTTCGCTAGTCTCTATACGTGACAAGTTAGTCCAATTTAAAATAGTCCACCGGGCGTATTTCACTCCCCACAGACTTCATTTGATAAATCCTGCCCACTCCCCTAAGTGTTGGAGATGTAGCTACACCCTCGGAGATTTTTCCCATATCTTTTGGCATTGTCCAAAGATACAACAATTCTGGGGGGAGGTACTAGGCCTAATCAATAAAATTGCATCTACTAATCTACCACTGTCTATGGAGATTTGTATGTTGGGCCTTATAAAAAAATTAGTTCCTGCTGTAGCTAAACGCACGATGATTGGTTTGCTTCTATTTTACGCTAGGAAAACCATAACATTTCAATGGAAGAAGCCCTATCCCCCCACAAATGTCCAGTGGAAACGTTTGGTTAACGATAATCTTCCACTATATAAAGATACCTATCTTAATAGAGGCTGCCAATTGAAATTTAATAAGGTTTGGAGTGGGTGGCTGGAGGAAATGAACATTGCTTACTAATGTTGGACTAGCTTTAGTTACGATACCAAGAATCGATGATTAAATGTAATTACTAGTTAATAGGTATAGGCCTTTATGGGCAGTGGGGGGGCGGCCCAAAAATTCCAAAAATCCCCTTTTCACTTACATGCTAAAACTGTATTGCATGGATGTATTTCTCTATTTCTCTCTTTTTCTTTCCCTTTCATTTTTTTTCTTTTACCTGATGTACTTGCGATGTTACATGTACAAGCTAGACAACCAATTTGTATATGTCTTTATGTCTTTGTGTCTTATAAGGAAAATTTGAATAAAAATAAATTTAAAAAAAAAATAAAAGCTGACCCTCTTTCTAATCTCAGATGGTTGTGGGATATGTATTATGTACACTTGTTACTTTGTCCTGAATGGTTCCAGTACAACTTACTGGTAAATATGAGGTGGGTGAACACCTGTCAACATCTGCCATTATGACTTGGTTTCCTTTATTGGCCCATTCTGACAAGATACAAGTGATTCTGAGATAAACCGCGCACTGCTAAATAACCTTTTTCCAACATCTTAGCCTCTGCTGTTTTCAAGAATTCTCTAACTACGGTTAAAGCCAACATATATACAATGCAAAATGCAAGAGTGAATTTGTCTGATGATATGAAACATACCTCGCATTCCATAGTAGGAGAATCGTTCGCAGAATTCATTGACGACAATAAAGAAGATACTTATTGGATAACCAAAGCAACTCGGCTGGAGCAAAAGAAAGAAAGCTTATCTATCGTCTAATAACATCTTTAAAACGTGATTTCAGTGTTAACTGTCAGAATATTATAGCATAATCATGTTGTAAATGTTGATGAACAATAAAGTGTTAGATAATCAGTATTTCAGACCCCCATTAATAATTATAATGTATGACATACTTTGCCTTTACAGTCTCTAAACAGTAACTAACATTTATTAAAACAGTTTACAAAATTCAGTAAGTTGAATTTATGTCAGTTTGAGGGCCCATTAACACTTCTTTGTTAATGTGCTTTGCATTAAGGGCACAGAAACAGACCAAAAAATGGACATGCAACCATTTTTCCAACACATTAGTACATTACTGTGCATTGTGGTGCACTACAATACATGAGCATCCAAGCTGTGTTGCCTTAGTGCATTGGAGTGCCATTCAAAATGACCGTACAATATGGTAACATAACATGTGCATTGATGTGCCCATTACTACAATGCACCTATCGCAAAAGTGTGTTTCTGCCCTGAATCAAGCAATCTGAATTACATTTGGTGTTTGGTAAAGCTGATAACTGGTAAAGTACTTACCGCAGATTTTTCACCCTTCCCTGTGTAGGAAAAAGAAGATTGGTTATAAAAATGCAAAATCAGCCATATGTGCATATCTTCTAACATTAAAGCGTAACTCCACTTTTGTTGAGAAAAAAACATTCCCCTCTGTGCCGGTTCACACTAGAAGCAGCATGACTTGCAGGTCGCCTCACCGAGGCGATCTGCACACGACTGCCTGGGCGGCTTGCAAAACGACTTCTGTATAGAAGTCTATGCAAGTCGCCCCAAGTCGCCCCCAAAGTAGTACAGGAACCTTTTTCTAAGTTGGAGCGACTTGCGTCGCTCCCCTTAGAACGGTTCCATTGTACAGAACAGGAGGCGACTTGTCAGGCGACTAGGTCGCCTGACAAGTCCTCCTAGTGTGAACCGAGCCTCTGGGTGATCTATGTAGAGGCAAGGATTATAACAACCTTTGTTGCAGATTCCTACCTTTTGTCTTACCTCTGAAGAAATCACTATGTGTTTGTCTGTGCCTCTGGGCCTCATAATTATCAGTCAGCTGTGCCAGCTGCAGAGCACTAATGAGGAAAGCTGCTGGGCCTGCATCCCTTAAGATGTGTTCCTATTGGAAATATCTCACCAAAAATGACATTTTTGTTGCAGGGGATGCCTGAAATCTGACTTCTGAGAAAATTGGTGAGCCAATCACAGAAGCAGGAAATTATGGGGGGTGGTCAGCACACATTCACGTAGCCATGTTGCATTGCATTTATAGAAAATTACAAGGCTGCAGATTGAAAAGGAAAGGTAAATTTTAATAACATTCAATCACAATATGATTTGTATTGCAATTGTGCACACTATATAATTTTTTCTTTATTTGCTATTTTTTTTAAACACAAAAGTGGAGTTACCCTTTAAGTATTTGTTGTAAATGTGTATGAGAATGATATGAAATATTTTCAGATCATGAATATAACTATTAGTAAGAGAACTCTATTTACTGCCATTAATAAGAGTACATTATGACAGAGGTCATAACTGTTAATGGGGAAAGGTGGGGTAAGGGAGAGGGATTGGGGAAGGGTTAGAACCTCTGACAGCTTTTTATTGCTGTCTGCATACATGCTACAGGGTTTTCTCCAATGACACCTCAGGAAGTGAGGAAAAATCATCAGGAAGTGAGGAAATATGATAACAAAGAGTCAGCTAATATTTTTTAAGAACTCAAGGAGCGGGTGGTATAGTATGATATGAACTAAAGCGCTAAAAGAACTTGATGTTTCGATCTCTATAGTACTCTTGACGTTGGGATTGATGTGATTTACTTTTTATTGACAACCAAGCCCACTACATGATGTCCAGAGGGCTTAGTAGTAATACTAGGCATCTCAGGTACACTACCCTCAGTTCCATTCCCCCTGTTTCATTTTTCAGAACTGTTTTTGTCTCCCCTTTCAATTCAAAATCCAATCTGCTGAATTTGATAAGGACTTCATTGCATGTTGAAGGGAGTGGCCATTTAATCTCATGTTCCTCAATAGGCTGCTTGTAGGTGTAGTAGCAAACCCTTTGCATCCCACTTCCACAGGAAGCTTCAGTTGACACTTCTGAGTTCCAGGTCTTTTTCTTTTGTATGCTTTTTCAAGACCATCTTCCCAGGGCACTGTAAATTTAACAAGGTGTGCCAGTTTGGTTGTTGTGGACCACGGACCATGTCTGGTTGGAGAGTTGTAGCCACAATGTCTGGAGGATTAACACATCTATTTCCCTCCAGATTGATATGCAGGATGCATATATACTTTGATCTTATTTGATGCTCTGTAGGTTGGTCTATTGGTACAAATCATGTGATATAGACATTCCCTGTATATAATTAACATTCATGGTGGTTTGCCTCCAAAATAATTAGACAGCTGGTTATGCCACCAAGTGTAATGCCCTTGGGTGAGACCCACAAGGCATCCTGTAAAAATGAGCCTTATTAATGCAAGTGCTTGACAGAGAGAACAAGTGGAATCTTCTCTTGACCACTGATTTTGGTTTTGGGGTGTGAGTAGGAAGTCATACTGTAAGTGGGTCTGATGACAAAATGTATCCACATGCAACCATAGCACAGAATTGCTCATATCTCATCTGACATCAGGAAAAGACATTCTAATACTAATATTTTAGATGGTTACCGTTTAAAGTCATAATTCTCCATTAAAGAGTTCACATACAGCATAGGACTGCTGAAGACAAGTACCTGAAAAAACTTTCACACAAATGAATACGTTCGAAGGAGCATGTGTATCAATCAATATATTTTTAAGGGACAGTGTCAGAGCAGGCGATGCATTAAAATGCCAGGATATTCAATGTAGGACTGAAAAAATAGAGTATATACAAATGTAGCACCCTGAAGTTTAGGCAGAGTTTCTATCAAATTTAGTTGCCAGGCAATAGTTGCCTTGGCCAATTGTTGGGGATCAATTGATTTCCCCTTAATTCTGGAATTGTTGCACTTCTGTCTTCTTTCACTAGGTGGCATGATAGCTGGTGACATTAGATAAGACAAGGGCATAACAAGGACAGGTTATGAATGAATGGGGTGTCTCAGCCAATTCGCAGGGGTTTCTTTAAGTCCCTTGGCCTGCAGGAGAGCCTATTCATTTGGGTGGAGTCAGGTGATCGGGGGTTCTGTGCCACATGGACAGCTGTCTGGATGGACGTGTATTGTACTGCCCCGGGCTGCTAGGCTGGAAACCTGAGGCCTATCCTGGGGGCATCTGGCTGCTAGGCTGTCTGAGGGCCTATCCAGAAGCAGAAGAGCAGCGCAGAGTTGGGACTACCGGTTTATAGTCCAACAAGAAGTAGCAGTTCAGCTGGATGGGGAACCAGCTGAGGTCGGAGGTAGAAGGGGAAGTTGTCGCCACTTAGGGGCCATTCACCTTGTTCCTGGAGACCTCTGTGAGTAAGCTGAGGACAGTACCAGAGCAGACTTCTCATCAGCCGGGGAGGGTAAAGAAGTGGGAAAACCTCAGCAAGTGCCAAGTCAGGGACCCAGCGGGACAGCAAAGGTAACGCTTGTGGAGCATCAGTGAGTGCCAGCAGGGGTGACATTTGAAGAGTATCTGTGAGTGCCAAGCCAGGGTCCCAGCAGGGAAGCGGGGGGTGACGCATGAGGAAGATACTGAGTGCTAGCAGTGAAAGAGCTGAGGGGATCCAGTGGCTATTGGATCCGAAGTCTAGTGAAAGACTGGGAGTTCATTGAGTAAAGATCCACAGTGAGTGATTGTGGAGTAAGCGGAGAACTATTTGTGTTGCAGATAGTTAAATACTATTGCCATTAGTAGCTACTACAAGATTGTTGCCATTGGAGACAGCGGTCCTACCTATACAGAAGTGGTGTCCGGCTGGAAGCCTTCGCCTGTATAGTTGTCTTTCTATAGAAGTCTCGAAGTCTGCTAATTATCATTGCATCTACTTAAGGGTGTCCTGGCCCTAACCCTCTCTCTCCCAGTTCTGTTCAAGAGACAATAAATCTCTTTGCATTCTAAAAGTGTCTGGCGCCCACCATTTCATCTTCTATTACACCCACCATGCTTTGCAACTCACTCTACACAGAAGGATGTCAGCTGTCCCTAACTCTGGAGCCCTGGGACTTTGCTACATAAACATACACTGGTTACCTGGTTAATTTCTGGTTCAAATCTGGTTAATCATAAAATCAATGATTTTAATATCAGTTGGCACAAACTGAACCCTTTATACTTCTTGGGAAAAATAGCTTGTAATCATTAATATTAACTTATAACTTACACGCAAGCTTCCCTGTTAAATAATAAGGGAAGAGATGAGTGGTGACAACTACTCAAGCATCTTTTAGACCCCTTTCACACTGGAGCGTTTTGCAGGCGCTATAGCGTTAAAAATAGCGCCTGCAAAACGCCCTAAAACAGCTGATCCATTCACCCCAGTGTGAAGGCCCGAGGACTTTCACACTGGAGCGGTGCGCAGGCAGAGCGTCAGAAAAAGTCCTGCCAGCAGCTTCTTTGGAGGACCGCTGCTCCCCATTGAAATCAATGGGGCAGTGCTGCGATACCGTTGGCAAAACGCCGCTCAGTGTTTTGTGGGCGGATGTAACCCCTTTTCGGCCGCTAGCGGGGGGTTAAAACCGCCCCACTAGCGGTCGAATAGCGCCGCTAAGACGATGGTAAAGCGGCGCTAAAAATAAAAAACCGCTGACACCAGTGGCGGCACAGTGTGAAAGGGGTCTTAGTGAGCCCTGGCCTGATTTTATCTCCTAATATCTTACAAATGCAAAATACCTTCATTATATAGGTGAATGGATATTTATGGCTTAAGTACATTATTCTTAACCTGGAAGGATATTCTACAAGTCTTCCAATTCAGATCTCTATCTCCCTTGCACAGACGGACACTGCATAGAACAACCTGTACACCAGAATTCCTTTCTAGAATTGGGCTACACTCTGACTCCTGTTGCTCCCCCACTATAGAAGAATATTTACAAGAACTAAAAAAGTGTATAGCATATGAAGAACACACTGTCTGCAAAACACCATGTGAAAATTTGACTGTATCTAGTCCACTGGTTTGATTACTCAATCTCTATAGACACGCAATTAGTTTAATAATGACTGTTCCATGGTTCTAACTTCATGTACTCCTTTATCATCTACTCTCATTGAAAACATGGACTTTACGGACTATATCCAAGTAATATTACTTATCTGACTTTGAATGATCATAGCTGTATGGGAATGTATATTTCCTTCTCTGTGTCTTGTTATGTTGTGTTTCTGTCTCAAATTTGGAAAATACCAATAAACAAAATCAGATTTATAAAAAAGGTATGTTATAGTTCATTCTGTTATGAAATCCATAGCTACATCAGAGGCTGACGAAACGAAAAAAAAAATTTCACTAGAAAAATTGCAAGCCCAGAACATGTGATAGAGCATCACCAAACGGTGGGTGAGATGAGTTACCAAAGGGAATGGTTAGGCTTTTCTTTTGGATATACATTTAAATCCAGCTAGATGTAAATAATCTTACTGACATGGGATAAACTTTTTAAAAACTATTGTTTGTAATTATATAACGGGGGAGACATATTTTCTCATTACATGCTCCAGCTCTGCAGGAACCAGCCAACGTTCATGATTGCCTTCTGTCGTACTGCATCACAGAGCAATAGAAGAAGGTGGCCTGGTCTGATGAATCCCATTTGCTTTTACATCAGGTGGATGACCTGGATAAGTGTGCGTCGCTTACCTAGGAAGAAATGGCACCAAGTTGCACTATAGGAAAAAATGTAAGCTGGTGGAGGCTTAACAGATCTGCTAGTGATAGCTTGGTGCCAGATACCACAGCATGCCTTCAGAGGTCTAGTGGAGACAATGCATCAATCGGTTAGGGCTGTTTTGGCAGCAAATGGGGGACCTACTCAATTTTGGGTGGTTGGTCATAATGTTTGGGTGGGTGCTCATATTACAATATGCTGATCAGTGCATAGGCAATTTATATGCCTAGCTTACATTTCCTGTGCTTAGGGAGCTACAGGTGCCGCATGCTGCCAGACAAGTAAATGGCTTTACAAGGCCACATTCATGTAAACATCTCAATTTTTCTTTGCATCAGTGTTTACCCATTAATTCGCATCCAATGCATTTCCTGATCAGGGAAATTTTGGGAAATACATAAGATGTGCATACGTAGGTTAATACAGATGCAAAGAAGCATCAGGGTTTACAAGACTACGTCTCCATACAGCTATTCACATGCATGGCAGGCTGTATGTGGCACCCGTGGCTCCCTGGGCACAGTGACGCACTAGGAAATTTATGCTAGGCATATATATACTACATGTCCATGTACATGAACCCTAAAACTGGAATGTGGACAGTAAATATGTAAATTGGAAATGTAGATGTGATTAGAGAAGCGATGGATGCAAAGAGCACTGTAGATTGGGTACATTGCAATGAAATTCAAAACATTTATCTCTGGTCAGTTTCACAAGATGGAGATCACATCACTCATATGTGAGCACTTTACCTGCACTCTCCATATCTATCACAGCGGTGTTATCTTTTAGAAGTCTAATCAAATGTACTTTGAGTTTCAATTATGTGCAGTAAACACATTTTAAGCAGATTGCAGATTGTTTATGAGCATAGTTGCTCATTGTTTATCTAATCTTTGTTCTGCCACTAATGGCAATAAAACCCATTTCTAAAATAAGCAATAATAGTGGTAATTTGACAGAGTATGTAGATAGTAACAGACCATAGGAAAGATGTGTCTTTGATCTGAGAGTAGCTAGCAATCTGGCCTTGCAGCACTAGATCTCGGTTCTAAATCCCACTATGGAAGCTGCATACATATAGACTCTATGATCTCCTGGTGCTTGTCTGGTTTACTACCGCACTGTAAAAAGATAATGTCAGTTTATTGGTGCTCACCCAGCATGGGTCTTAGTGTGTCTCTGTATGGAAGGGACTTCATATTATAAGTTCTCTCTTAGACAGGAGCTAAGATGAATTGTTTGGAATACAGCATTGTAGAGTACACTATATTACCAAAAGTATTGGGATGCCTGCCTTTACGCGCACATGAACTCTAATGGCATCCCAGTCTTAGTCCGTAGGGTTCAATATTGATTTGGCCCACAGCTTCAACTCTTCAGGGAAGGCTGTCCACAAGGTTTAGGAGTGTGTCAATGGGAATATTTGAACCTTGCTTTGTGCACTTGGCCAAATCATTTGGTGGAGGGGGGATTATGGTGTGGGGTTGTTGTTCAGGGGTTCGGCTTGATCCCCTAGTTACAGTGAAGGGAACGTCAGCATACCAAGACATTTTAGACAATTTCATGCTCCCAACTTTGTGGGAACAGTTTTGGAATGGCCTCATCCTGTTCCAACATGACTACGTACCAGTGCACAAAGCAAGGCCATAAAGACATGGATGAGCGAGTTTGGGGTGGAGGAACTTGACTGGCCTGCACAGTCCTGACTTCAACCCGATAGAACACCTTTGGGATAAATTAGAGCAGAGACTGTGAGCCAGGCATTCTCGTTCCACATCAGTACCTGACCTCACATATGCACTTCTGGAAGAATGGTCAAACATTCCCATAGACACACTCCTAAACCTTGTGGACAGCCTTCCCAGAAGAGTTGAAGCTGTTATAGCTGCAAAGGGTGGGCCAACTCAATATTGAACTCTACGGACTAAGACTGGGATGCCATTAAAGTTCATGTGCAAGTAAAGGCAGGCGCCTCAGTACTTTTGGTAATAGAGTGTATATCTGGGCTATATTAATGAAATCGTTTTCATTATATTCTTTTCACTGATTTATATTTATTTTACATAACCATTTGGTTCCTACACCTTTATATGTTTCATATGCTTTGGAGACAAACCTTTATGGACTTTGGATTACTCTTTGCTTGCTCCATATACTGAATTTATTTCTGCATATAATTCAGTTTCCAGCTATGTCTCACAAACAGGGGAACGTTGTTAGGAGGCAAGGCAGCCGCATACTGGTTTGGAAAGGCCTTTGAGACTGGGGCCTAGTGCACCAAGATTACGGGGGGTTGGGAGGTTAATGACTTTTCGTTGTACTATTAACATGAAGAAGGCCAATCATAGACACTTAAGAGCAGTCAACTATCAGCAGCTGGTGCCATGGTCATTGGCTGAGTACCCCATATATAGTATATGCTTACTGGGCTTCTGGCTTATCAAGGGGGAAACAACATTTTTTTTGCCAGCTGGTGGTGCCCTGCACTACCTATATACTATACATGGGATCACCATATATTCATAAGGAAGAAGAGCAGGGTTTATATGAGGCTAGCATATAGTGATTAATGAACACCAACAATGGCACCATCTGGCTGTGTTCTTCTGTACCAGGATAATTGGAGATTGTCAATGAAGCACCAGGACCATTAGACCAGGCTGTTAGAAGAAAGGTTTCTGCTCCAAGGAGTTATTCATTTATATTTATAGTCTTGTAGCAAAACAGTTGCTTATAAGCATGCTTCATTTTTGTTGCACACACAAGCTTGCTTGTCTATTAGTTAAGGTACCATGTTCATTTAACAGTTTTAGACAAAAAGACATACAAATGTATATAATATATATACTGTATATACACTCACTGGCCACTTTATTAGGTAAACCTATTTAATTGCTTGATAACACAAATTGCTAATCAGCCAATCACATGGCAACAACTCAATGCATTTAGGCATCTAGATGTGGTGAAGACGAAGTTGAAACCAAGCTTTAGAATGGGGAAGAAAGGGGATTTAAGTGACTTTGAACACGACATGGTTGTTGGTGCCAGATGGGCTGGTCTGAGTATTTCAAAAACTGCTGATCTACTGGGATTTTCATGCACAACCATCTCTAGGGTTTACGGAGAATAAGCCAAAAAAGAGAAAATATCAAGTGAGTGGCAGTTGTGTGGACAAAAATGCCTGGTTGATGTCAGAGGTCAGAGGAGAATGGGCAGACTGGTTTGAGATGATAAAAAGACAACAGTAATCAAATAACCACTCTGTACAACCAAGGTATGCAGAATGCCATCTCTATATGTACAACACATCGAACCTTGAAGCAGGTGGGCTACAGCAGCAGAAGACAACATCGGGTGCCACTCCTGTCAGCTAAGAACAAGAAACTGAGGCTAAAATTCGCACAGGCTCACCAAAATTGGACAATAGAAGATTGGAAAAACATTGCCTGGTCTGGTGAGTCTCGATTTCAGCCGTGAAATTCAGATGGTAGGGTAATGCCGTGTACACACGGTCAGACTTTTCAGCTGCAAAAGTCCGACAGCCTGTCCGACAGACTTTCGACAGACTTTCAACTGACTTTTGGCAGACTTTTAATGGACTTTCTAACGAACGGACTTGCCTACACACGATTACACCAAAGTCCTACAGATTCGTACGTGATGACGTACACCGGACTAAAATAAGGAAGTTGATATCCAGTAGCCAATAGCTGCCCTAGCGTGGGTTTTTGTCCGTCGGACTAGCACACAGACGAGCGGATTTCTGGGTCCGGCGGAGTTACGACGTAAAGATTTGAAGCATGTTCCAAATCTAAAGTCCGTCAGATTTGCGACTGGAAAAGTCTGCAGAAGGTCCGGTCGGCGTCCGTCAGACCAGTCCGGTCGAGAAGTCAGACCGTGAGTACACCCCATAAGAATTTGGCGTAAACAGCATGAAAGCATGGATCCCTTCTCCTTGTATCAACCGTTCAGGCTGGTGGTGGTGTAATGGTGTGGGGGATATTCTCTCGGCACACTTTGGGCCCCTTAGTACCAATTGAGCATCGTTTAAACGCCACGGCCTACCTGAGTATTGCTGATCATGTCCATTCCTTTATGACTACAATCTTCTGATGGCTACTTCCAGGAGGATAATGCACCATGTCACAAAGCTCAAATCATCTCAAACTGGTTTCTTGAACATGACAATGAGTTCACTGTACTCCAATGGCCCCCACAGTCATCAGATCTCAATCTACCTTTGGGATGTGGTGGAATGGGAGATTCGCCTCATGGATGTGCAGCCGACAAATCTTCAGCTACTGTGTGATGCCATCATGTCAATATGGACCAAAATCTCTCAGGAATGTTTCCAACACCTTGTTGAATCTATTCCACGAAAAATGAAGTCAGTTCTAAAGGCAAAAATGGGTCCAACCCGGTACTAGCAAGGTGTACCTAATAAAGTGGCCGGTGAGTGTGTGTGTGTGTATATATATATATATATATACACACACACACACACACATACATACATATACATACACACACACTTGCCGCCTGCCCGCGATGTACTGTGGGCGAGTGGCTGCGACGTACTCGTATGTTGCTGCCTTCTTCAGAGTTTAAAGGGGCACCCGTTTATGTGTCCCCTGCTGTGATTGTACACAGCGGGAGCCTGTCAGCAAGTCCCGGTCAATGATTCATGGCTGGGACCTGCTGATCGGTTGTGTGCAATCACAGCCCAGAGCTCTTGTGTTAGTAAACAACACAGAGGTCTGAATGAAGAAAGCAATCTGTCAGTTCTAACCTCTGCAAACAGTGATGAGAAACTGAGAGATCCTTAGTGAAAATCAGCACACTGTACACACATTAGGCACACTTTTAACTTTTGATTGCACTATATGTTAACCCCTTCCCAGTCATTATGTCATTAGTACAGTGACAGTATATAGTATTATTACTAATTACTGTATTAATGTCAGTGGCAATTAGTCAGTTCCCCCAGCATCAGTATCACAGTCCTGTTATAAGTTGCTGTTCACCGCCATTAAAAAAATGAAAATTTCCAGTACAGTGCTTTGAAAAAGTATTCATACCCCTTGAAATTTCCCACATTTTGTCATTTTACAACCAAAAACGTAAATCTATTTTATTGGGATTTCATGTGATAGACCAACACAAAGTGGTACATAATTGTGAAGTGGAAAGAAAATGATAAATGGTTTTCAACATTTTTTAAAAATAAATATCTGAAAAGTGTGGCGTGCATTTGTATTCAGCCCCCTTTACTCTGATACCCCTAACTAAAATCAGAAGTCACCTAATTAGTAAATAGAGTTCACCTGTGTGTAATTTACCGGTAATCTCAGTATAAATACAGCTGTTCTGTGAAGCCCTCAGAGGTTTGCTAGAGAATCTGAGTGAACAAACAGCATCATGAAGGCCAAGGAACACACTAAACAGGTCAGGGATAAAGTTGTGGAAAGGTTTTGAAGCAGGGTTAGGTTATAAAAAAGTATCCCAAGTATTGAACATCTCACGGAGCACTGTTCAATCCAATTCATCCTGAAAATGCAAAGAGTACGGCACAACTACAAACCTACCAAGACATGGCTGTCCACCTAAACTAACAGGCCTGGCAAGGAGAGCATTAATCAGAGAAGCAGCCAAGAGGCTCATGGTAACTCTGGAGGAGCTGCAGAGATCCACAGCTCAGGTGGGAGAATCTGTCCACAGGACAACTATTAGTTGTACACTCCACAAATCTGTCCACAGGACAACTATTAATCGTGCACTCCACAAATCTGTCCTTTATGGAAGAGTGGCAAGAAGAAAGCCATTGTTGAAAGAAATCCATAAGAAGTCCCATTTGCAGTTTGCGAGAAGCTATGTGGAGGACACAGCAAACATGTGGAAGAAGGTGCTCTGGTCAGATGAGACCAAAATTGAACTTTTTGGCCTAAAAGCAAAACACTGTGTGCATCAGAAAACGAAAACTGCACATCACCCTGAGCACACCATCCCCACCATGAAAAAAGGTGGTAGGTAGCATAATATTGTGGAGATTTTCTTTAGCAGGGACAGGGAAGCCTGTCAGAGTTGATGGGAAGATGGATGGAACCACAGGGCAATATTAGAAGAAAACCTGTTATGCCACATACACACGACCGGACTTTCCATCAGAGTAGACTCTGACAGTCTTTTCAAAGGAGTTCCGACGGAGTTCCGCTGAAATGGACTTGCCTACATACGATCACACCAAAGTCCGTTCGTTTAGAACACGATGACGTACGACGGGACTAGAAAAAGGAAGTTCAATAGCCAGTAGCCAATAGCTGCCCTTGTGTCGTTTTTGGTCCGTCGGAATAGCATACAGACGAATGGTTTTCCCGATAAGGTTTTGAGCCCGTCGGAAAGATTTGAAATATGTTCTATTTCTAGGTCCGTCAGAATTTTAGAAAGAAAAAGTCAGATGAAGCCCACACATGATCGGAATGTCCGACAGAATGATTCTGAAAGTCCGGTCATGTGTACGCGGCATTAGAATCTGCAAAAGACTTGAGACTGGGGAGGAGGTTCACCTTCCAGCTGGACAATGACCCTAAACATACAGCCAGAGCTTCAATAGAATGGTTTAGATTAAAGCATATTCATGTGTTAGAATGGCACAGTCAAAGTCCAGACCTAAACCCAATTGAGAATCAGTGGCAAGACTTTAAAATTGCTGTTCAGACGCTCTCCATCCAATCTGAGCTGAGCTTGAGCTATTTTGCAAAGAAGAATGGGCAGAAATGTCACTCTCTAGATGTGCAAAGCTGGTAGAGACATCCCCAAAAAGACTTGCAGAAGAAGAAGGTCAACTGCATCTGTCAATTAATTCTGAATTGTCTCAAGCTGATGTCAAATTGATGCTATTGACACAAATCAAAGAACGCAGGTTCTAATAAACATGATGTAATATTACACTGTATGCAACAGCAAAACTACTTTTTAGCAGCTAGTATTAGATGTGATCTCAGTATATTACAGCAGTATCCACTTGTTGTTCCTATACAATGTGCTCAGTAATCAGCATTCATTATTTCTCTAACAGCTGCTATGACACTGGTAATAAGAGGACAGGATTACATACCCATGGTGTTCAGGATACAGGGTGATGATGGAGTGGAGGCTGTATCCTTCGGAGACTGGGAAGCAGTTGCAGGTGTACTCTTTTCTTTTAATGTCCCAACACTTGGCTAAGGCTCAGCACTAGCTATTTATTAAATATGTACAGTGCATCTCTCCTCCTCCAACTTGTTTGAAATATTTGAGTATCAGGGGATCTCCTCTACTGTCCAGACAGCACAGTCCAAGGGTTTCTTAAAGGAGGATAAGGGAATTAAATCTGTGAGCTACAGCACAGAAACTCGGATAAATGTCAGTTGTTTTACAGTGGCTGCAGGCAATATTGTGCCGCATCAGGTGTGTATGATATCTGCATCATAAGACTTTGGGTACACTGTAAAGGCTAGAACACAGCCTTGTCTCACACTTTAGCATATCAAAAGATGTCGCTGGTAAGATTTTGAAGAAAGCACTTACACATAGAATTTTGTCATCTGACATGCATATTTACAGGTTTTTTGGGGGTTAACCCATATCTACTATATGGGCTAGTTACAATGTTGGGAAGTAATTGCAAGCTATGTTGTTTATTATCTTGTTAAAACCAAAACTTTATAGAGCAGTTCTGTTGGAGCACCAAAATAATCACAAAACATTTATTTTTTTTAATAAAATGTATACTTATTTGCAATTTTTGTTACATGGCATCTAATGCATGTACTTTGAGTGCAGTAACTAAGCATACAGGCAATATAGTCCCCCATGTAAAATGCAAAGTCCCATTTTAAATGTCTTTAGTATGAACAAAACATACATTAATCATTTTGGTAGTCATTGTCAAAACTTAGCACAATTACCGTATTTATCGGCGTATAACACGCACAGGTGTATAACACGCACATTAACTTTAAGAGGGAAGTTTCAGGGAAAAAAAAATTAAATTTTAAATAAGGAACTTTGAAGCAAAATAAGGGTCAGTGCCCATCTGCAGTCTCACCATTGCCACCAATGCAGCCCCATCAATGCCCATCTGCAATCTCACAAGTGCCATCAATGCAACCTCATCAGTCCACATCAATGCAGCAGCCTCACCATTGCCATCAATGCAGCAGCCTCACCATTGCCATCAGTGCAGCCTGACTGATGCCCATTTGCAGCCTAGAGGGGACAGGGAGGGGGGACGGGACGAGCGCCGAAAGATTATATACAGTGAGAATCTCCTATGATAGACAGAACAGTGGTCCAATGGCGGCCCAGGAGACAGGAGTTCCTATTACAGAGGCCGCCAAGTAAACAGGAGATTCTCACTGTATGTAATCTGAAAGCACTCGACCCACCCCCTCCCTGTCCCCTTCGAGGCATTTAAAATTGAAGTATTGGCGTATAACACGCACATGCTATTTGCACCCAATTTTTAGGGTGAAAAAGTGAGTGTTATACGCCAATAAATACAGTACTTACATACTACATGCATTACCTGAGCCTTAGAGGAGGCGAATGGAATCTTTGCAAAAGCCAAGCAAGAATTGAAGGGAAAGGGACTACTTTTTTGTGCCCCCCTCTCCCATGGCATCATGAAAGTGTCAGTTTTTTTTTTTCTCCTCTGCAACCTGGGGGCTTGTGGCAGGTCAAGTGATAGGACAGAATGTTCTGGAAGGGTCTTGGGACCCTATATACTCAGCAACAGACTCAGGAACACTCATTAACAGGTTCTGTATATCTCAGGAACCATTAAAGTGACCATTCCACACAGACACAACATGGGTCCCAGCCAAAAGCTAACACCGACCTTAAAGCACAAGCGTGGCAGAGCAGTATAGCTGGGCAGGCTGATACTGGGAGGATGTAGTCTAGTGCAGTGGTGTATCCTCAGAGTGGGCTCAACACTGACTGAGTTGGACTTGTCAGGGTGGCATTCGGTGGAGGTGGCAGACTGACAGGCAACTGACAAGGTGGCGACTCAAAACAGGTCTGGAGCTAATGGTAGCAGCGGTACTGGAGATTGGTGCTGACTACAGCCCACAATGATGTTCCCCTACTCTTGCCCTCCTTGCAGTGGAAGCTTTTCCTGTCTCTAGTACTATGTCCCCACCAGACAGGATTCCTCTCTCTACACTAACCATTTGCAAAATGCACGCCAAATCCAGTAGGGCACTGCTATTTATTTGCACTGCCCTCAACCAAGATATCCACAGAAGGTCACTGGAAGTTCAGCATCCAATTGGACAGGTGCCTCCCTATGGAGACTACAGGGGAGCATCATCCCCCTAGGTCTCAACCCCATCCCTGAGCAGAAAGGCGCTACCTGCTGGATGGAGAAGAACTACACCTGTCAACACACTGCTACTGCCGCCATGAAAGTTGCTTGGGAGAAGACTGCCCCATTGAACGCCAGCGCCAGGAAGTGGTAGAAGATTTACTGAAAGAAGATCCAATTCCAGATCAGCATTTCCACATTACCAAAAGAGAAGAATCATCCAGCAGAGGGCCAGCAAAGACGAGGCACTGGCAGCACTAAAGATTCTCCCCTTCACCACCCAGGGTGGTGAAGACACATCTGGGGCCCTTTTAAAATAAAAATTTTCCAGATTCTGGAGCCTAATCCCCTATACACGCGATAGGATTTTCCGACAACAAAATCCATGTTTTTTTTCCGACAAGTGTTGGCTCAAATTTGTCTTGCATACAACACGGTCACACAAAGTTGGTCGGAAAATCCGAACATGAAGAACGCGGTGACGTTGCTGCTCTTCTACTTGATTCCGAGCATGCGTGGCACTTTGTGCGTCGGAATTGTGTACATACGATCGGAATTTACGACAATGGATATTGTTGTCGGAAAATTTGAGAACCAGCTCTCAAATTTTGTGTGACGGAAATTGCAATGGAAAATGTCCGATGGAGCCTACACACGGTCGGAATTTCCGACAACAAGCTCCTATCAAACATTTTCCGTCGGAAAATCCTATCGTGTGTACGGGGCATAAGCCTCATGTACAGTGCTGCTGCTAAACGGACGTTTAGGAGCAGTTGGACATTTTTTTCAACTGCTCCTGAACTTTCCTCTATGTTATCTTATCAATACATGTACACAGGGTCGTTTACAGTAGTTTCTAGGCAGTTGAGTTTAGAGGCTTTTTTTGTAACGCAAAAAAAATGGGTTCAGAAGCTGAGTTTAGAGGCATTTCAAGCGCCAAACGGTAACTCACGTTTAGCCACGTTTCGTTTACAGGCATTTTTTATATTTGGCTATTTTTTTTTAAACACTTCTAAACGCAAACATGGCAAAACGCTGCTAAACGCGGCTTGTAAATGCAGCAAAACGGACGTTTTAAACGTGGGTTTCTATCTGTCAAGTTAAATCGTTCAGGAGAGGTTGTAAAAACTTCCCGTGTACATGAAAGCTAAGAAGCCAACAGAAAAAAGGAAACAGGATTCAAGTAATTACTTCTTATGCAGCGTCGACTTTTCGACCGGACTGGTCCATCGTGTGTGGGCTTCATCGGACCTTCAGCTGACTTTTCCAGTCGAAAATCTGACGGACTTTAGATTTGGAACATGCTTCAAATCTTTACGTCGTAACTCCGCCGGACCCAGAAATCCGCTCATCTGTATGCTAGTCCGACGGGTAAAAACCTAAGCTAGGGCAGCAATTGGCTACTGGCTATCAACATTCTTATTTTAGTCTGGTGTACGTCATCAAGTAAAAATCCGTTGGACTTTGGTGTGATCATGTGTAGGCAAGTCCGTTCGTTAAAAAGTCAGTTGGAAGTCCATCAAAAGTCAGTTGAAAGTTCGTTGGAAAGTCTGTCGGACCAGTCCGGTCGATAAGTCCGCACGTGTGTACGCGGCTTTAGACAACCCATCAGCTGGAAGCTGTTGCACAAGCAACTGCTACTGTTATGCCGCGTACACACGGTCGGACTTTTCGTCTACAAAAGTCCAACGGACGCTGACGGACTAAAGCTGGCTGGTAATCCGATCGTGTGTGGGCTTCTCCGGACTTTCAACGTACTTTTTTAGCCTCAAATCCGACGTACTTTAGATTTGAAACATGCTTCAAATCTTTACGTCGTAACTACGACGGACCCCGAAATCCGCTCGTCTGTGTGCTAGTCCAACGGACAAAAACCCACGCTAGGGCAGCTATTGGCTACTGGCTATCAACTTCCTTATTTTAGTCTGGTGTACGTCATCACGTACGAATCCGTCGGACTTTTGTGTGGTCGTGTGTAGGCAAGTCCGTTCGTTAGAAAGTCTGCCACAAGTCCGCCGCAAGTCTGCCGAAAGTCTTCCGGAAGTCTGTTGGACAGGCTGTCGGACTTTTGTAGCTGAAAAGTCCGACCGTGTGTACGCGGCATTAGTGGTTAGTGCATTCAGCTTAAATGATAAATTACAGAATCTTTTACCATGCTGGTGTTTTACTTGCACTGCAGCATCCCCAGGAGCAAAATTGCAGGGCTGTAACCAGGTCTTTCAATAACTTGTCACTTTTCCATTTATTCAAGCGCGATGTATGAAAAGATCCTGGAAAATAGCTCCAGTCTTTTTCAACATATTAATATTGTCTTAGAGTTGTACAAAATAAGGGATTGTATGGTTCTTTCAGGCAGAAATTAGCCAATCATTCTGTTTATTTTTAAAATTATGCTCTTTATTGTATGGAAACTCTCAGATACATAACCAATGAGAAGTCTGAGCTTAATACACAAAGTCCTTGAGGCTGCCATTAATGAGGATAAAGGCCGAGAGAACCAAGAGTTCTCATTTTATCAATAAGGTGTGTCAACTCAACAAACAATGGAGTCAGGGCCGTCTTTAATATTGATTGGACCCTGGGCATACATTTTCTTGTGCCCCCCCCTCCTCTATACAATTTCACTCTCCACCTGCTCCGAGACATACAATGAATAGCAGCTAGATTTAAAATGAGTTTACAGAATTAGATCAGGCAGCGATTGTGATTGGTTGCCAGAGGTTACAGTGTATCATTACCGCTCACTGATTGGTTGCTAGAGGTTACAGCACACATTATGTCTCACTGATTATTTGCTATAGGTTACAGCACATGACTTCTGCTTGTTGATTGGTTGCTAGAGATTACTGTACATCAATACTGCTCAATAATTGGTTGCTAGAGGTTACTGGACATTCTTACCACTCACCAATTGGTTGCTAGAGGTCACTGTACATTATTACTGCTCACGGATTGGTTACTAAAGGTTACAGCACATCATCTCCTCACTGCCTGCACACCATGGACTGGGAGGTGAGGGAACCCATCAATATACAAAAACTCCTAGAGCTCCTGGGATCAATGGCAATGCTGGGGGGGTTGATGGGATCAGTGGCAGTGGTGGGGGGATTGGATTAGTTAGGAGGCAGTGCATTGTGGCAAATTCTGAATCATGTAGAGCAAAGATGGAAATCTTTGGCAAGTATATAGTGAGGGATTCTATACTGACCACCAATGTGAGAGGGAATTTGCACTAACCACTAATGCAATAGGGGATTTTACGCCACCCACCAATATAATGAGAGATTTCTACACTGACACCAATTTAATAAGAGCATTTACACTAACTACCAGTGTAAGGGGGTATGCTGTATACAATGACCTCCATGCAAGGGAGAATTTACACTGACAACCATCGTCAAGGAGATTTGTACTGACCACCAATGTAAGGTGACACTACTACACTGACCACCAATGTAAGGGGGATTTACACTGAACACCAATGTTAGAGGGGACTTACACTGACCATCAATGTAAGGGGGAATTACACTGACCACCAATTTAAATGGGGCTTCCACATAGACCACCAATGTAAGGAATTATTTGAAACTGACCACAAATGCAAGTTTGTTTTTTTTACCAATATAAAGTGTAGTTTCTACACTGGCCACTGTAATAGGAGCATTAACAGTAACCACCAATGTAAGGAGGGATTTACTCTGACCACCAATGTAAGGAGGGATTTACACTGACCACCAATGTAAGGGAGACCTTCACATTGGCCACTAGTGTGAATGAAAGGATTGCACACCAAGCCCCAATGTTATGAGAAGATTTACACTGACCACCAATGTAATATTTAGCCTGCGTTCCCATTTGTGTGTAGGGAACGCATGCAAAGCCGCTTTCCTAACACCACAGAAACGTGCTGCCCTTCAGCAGATACACAGCAGTCATTAATTGTTAATGACATCCTCACACATCTGCTGAGATGTGCGTATTCACATGCACCAAACTTCACAGTGCTGTGATGTTATTTTGAAAAAGGGTTCCACCTCCAATTTGCTTACCTTTGCAGAACAGGCTGATGTTAGGCTTAATGACCACAGATATAGGCAGCACTTTCAAGCATGCCCCTTTACATCCCCAGTGAGCAGCATTCAGCAGAAGTGATGGTGGATAAGACCTGGGGGGGGGGGGGGGGGGACATGATATACAGTACATATGAATGCCTATCTATATACATATCAATGCAGGTTATTTACATGAAAACACAGGATATGCAGGTGAGTCATCTGTACAGGCAGTTACGAACGACTCCTACTTATGAACAGCCTCAAATGCGGGCCGCTTGTGCTCCACGCTGGTCCTGGGTACCTCCGGACACATCCTATACTGCAGTACTACATGTACTGCATGGCCAGAAGAGCCCCAGATAACATAACAAGCTCCCGGAACATCCCACATCCATGCACAGGCGGACATTACACTTATGAATGCAGTGTTCCGACCGGAAGTTACACTTACAAATGCAGTGTTGCGACTTACGAACAATTTTGAATTACGAACAAACCTATAGCCCCTATTGTGTTCGTAACTTAGGGACTTCCTGTACATGGAAATAGGGCAGAATTTAAACTGGGAAAGTTGGCAACTATGAAGCAGCTGCTTTGGGCCCCACAAAAATGATGGGGCCCAGGGCAGTTACCCTTTTGCCCTGCCTTAAAGACAGCCCTGAATGGAGTAACAGGAGGCAAACAGGGCATAGTAAAGAGAGGGAGAAAGAAAAGTTTTAAAAAAAGAGTGGAAATGTACCTTTTGTGTGGAAGCTCATCCAATTTAAAAATGTTTTAGTGTACGATCAGACCACATGCCTTAGGACAGCGTTGGGCAGCTATTCCATCTCAGTCCCACTCAGTCCCACTGCATGACAAGGTAAAATGTCTTGTCGCCCTATCTGCCTGGTTCACACTACTGCATTACGGTGGTGTGTGGGCAGCATGCAGTGAAAAAAGTACTGCGTGCAGTACTTTTTATCACCACAGTGCAGTGCGAGGTAATCCACTGGCTTGCACTTTGCAGATTGCAATTGAAATCTAACAGATGCAATTAATAAAAAAAAGTCAACAGTGTGATGTTCATCAGCACTGCACTGATCCAGCTGGGTCGCACCGCACACCAGTCGTTGCATTGTAACGCAGCAGCTTGTGTTAACATACCCTTAAAAACATGGCTGTAATAAATCAGCAGCAGGGAAGCGAGATTTTTGTTAAAAGTTTCAACTCTGGGTAAGTTGGAAAAAATGCTACCTTGGATACTTGAATACAAAGACAGAATAATGGTGCCGCTTTTATTTATTGGGTTTTATGAAGATTTTATGCTACTAAGCTTCTTTTGATCATTTCAGAATTCCCCCTTTAACCACTTCAGCTCGGAAGAGTTTACCCCCTTCCTGACCAGAGCACTTTTTACAATTTGGCAATGCGTCGTTTTAACTGACAATTGTGCGGTTATGCAATGCTGTACCCAAACGAAATTTGCATCCTTTTTTTACCACAAATAGCGCTTTCTTTTGGTGGTATTTGATCACCTCTGCGGTTTTTATTTTTTGCGCTATAAACCAAAAAAGAGCAACAATTTTGAAAAAAAAAAAACAATATTTTTTACTTTTTGCTATAATAAATATGCCCCCAATTTAGAAAAAAAAATAATTTCTTCATCAGTTTAGGCCAATATATATTCTTCTACATATTCTTGGTAAAAAAAATCGCAATAAACGTATATTGATTGGTTTGCGCAAAAGTTATAGCGTCTACAAACTATGGGAAAGATTTATGGCATTTTAATTTTTTTCTTCTTTTTTTTATAGTAATGGCGATGATCTGCGATTTTTAGCGGTACTGCGACATTGCGACGGACAGATTGGACACTTTTGACACATTTTTGGGACCATTGACATTTATACAGCGAATGTAAATGGCACTGGTAGGGAAGGGATCTAACTGTATGGGGATAGGACTGACTGGGGGAGGAGACATATCGTTGTTCCTACTTAGTAGGAACAAATTATGTCTCCTCTCCCCTGACAGAACAGGGATTTGTGTGTTTGCACACACAAATCCCCGTGCTGGCTCTTGGGCACGCGATCGCGTGTGCACTGGGTCCCTCGCCATGCAGTGGGCACGCGCGCACGCCCTCTGGCGGCTTCCAAAGCTAAGGCCGCACCCGTACGGGGTTTCGACATTTATTTCAGAGCGCGGCGAGGAAGTGAGTAGTGGAGGAGTTCCTCTGTTCGTTTCTATGTTTACAAATGACATCAGCAATCGGGTGAGCTGCCAGACCCTGCTGGGTGCCTATGCTGATTTAGGTGTTGATTGAGTATGGTGACTCAGTATAACTGTTCAACCAATATTTTTTTTTTTTTCAAAGTCTTTTTATTGGTTTTCAAAAAGAGAAACAAAAACAGAAAAAGAGAACAAACAGTTAAACATACATTGGTCTTACATGATGTCTATGTGATCCTTGCAGGAATCACGCTGTCACCTTATTCATGAAATATATATTATGAAATCAGTCATAGCGGTACAGTTTACTGGGTCATGAGGTGGTGCTATGTGCAATTGTACATGGTAAGATAGCATATTGTAGATTCATTGTGTACACCTGGCACCCGCTTGGGAGCTACTTTGTGATTGGGATCTACTAAGAGGCCTCTGAAGCGGTGGAGGGATCTGCCAGCCACTTAGACCAGACTTTGCCATATTTGTTGGGGCAGCCTCTGTTGTCATATGTGTCTTTATATAGAGGTAAGCTATTGTTAATTAATTGTTTCCACAGGGAGAGAGGAGGGGGGGTTGGTTTGCGCCAACTAAGGGCTATAGCATTACGGGCATAGAACAGGAGCAATCCCACCAGTGTGCGTCCCGCTACCGTAGGAATTAGTTGTTCTACCAGGCCTAGTATGCAGATTGACATTGATGGTTGTAGTGGTACATAGGTGATTTGTGTGATAAAGTCCAATATCTCCCTCCAGTATCCGAAAATTGCCGGACAGGTCCAGAAGATGTGGGTGAAGTCCCCAGGAGTCCCACCACATCTCCAACATCCGGGAGGGGAGTCGGGGTTCATTTTGTGTAGTCTGTGAGGGGTAAAATATGCCCGATGGACTATTTTGAATTGGATCAGGCGATCTCTCAGAGAGACCAGGGAGCTAAATGGGAAATCCCATATGTCATCCCAGTCATCGTTGTCAGAATTGGGGATGTCACTGGACCATTTAGATCTTAGCTTTTCCATAGTCGGGAGGGAGGTGATAGTCAGGTGTGAAAATAATTGAGAAGTGTTTTTTTTCGCACAATCTGATCTAAGAAGGTCCTCCAGTGAAGATTGGACTAGTTGAGGAGGGGTGTTGGAGAATTGGCGACCGAAGGCATGGGAGAGTTGAAGGAATTGGAAAAAATAGGACTGTGGTATATTAAAATCGGAGTTTAGCTTGGAGAGCGGGACTAGGGATTGATGGGAGATAATCTGTGCCACCGTTTTGATGTTAAATTTGGTCCAGGCATGAGGCTCGGGTAGTTTATAGATGTGCTCCAGGGTTGGGTTTATCCAAAGGGGAGCATTGGGTGAGATTGCCTGTTGAGGGTATTTTTCTAATTTGAGACCTGCCCCCCATGCACGCAGTGTGGTGCGCATGGAGGGTGTCAGTGGATAGGGGGCTCGAGGGCCTCGAAAAAGCAAAAATTTGAGCGCCTCTAGGGATCCCAGCACTGCCGTCTCAACCTGGGTAGCTGGGTTGGAGATGTCCGGATTGAGCCACCAAGCAGCCGTTACTAGCTGGGCGGCTAGATCGTACTTGTATAGATCCGGACATGCCAAGCCACCTTGGGAGGTCGGGCATATCAGTGTTGACCAGCCGTATCTGGGGAATTGGGATCCCCATAGGAAAGAGGCGAGGAGTCGTATGAAAAAGGATTTAGGAATCCACTGTGGAGAGTGGCGAAATAAGTATGTGAATTTGGGGAGTATTTTCATTTTAAACAAATGAATGCGTCCCAACAGTGAAAGAGGCAACGATTCCCACGCCTTCAGCTGTTGCCGAGTCTCCTGAACCACCGGGGACAAGTTGAGGGGTAAGTAGTCAGAAGCCTGCCTGGAGACCACCACCCCTAGGTATTTAACATTCTCGACCCATTGTAGAGGGATGTCCGTGGGAGCTGTGTCACGGGCTGCAGGATCCACGGGGAACAGGAGAGATTTTGTCCAGTTAACCCTGAGGCCCGTGACAGAGGAAAAAGAGTTGAGGACATGTAGGGCTCCCTCGAGTGATGGACCCGCGTCATTGAGGAAGAGTAGGAGGTCATCTGCATACAGGGTGACCCTCTCCTCCAGCCAGCCAACCCACAGTCCCCTAATGTGAGGAGAGGTGCGAAGGGCCTCTGCAAGTGGCTCCATTGTGATGGCAAATAAGGCCGGAGAGAGAGGGCAGCCCTGCCGCGTGCCCCTGGATAGATGGAAGGACTGTGACAGGCCCCCTCCCAGCTTAATAGCCGAGGTGGGGTCACGGTAGAGGACCTTCATCCATTTAATGAAGATCAGGGGGAACCCCATCCTGCGGAGGACCTCCCAGAGAAAAGGCCACTCGACCGTGTTGAAGGCCTTTTCAATGTCCAGGGAGGCCACCACCCTAGATCCTTCATTGAGATGTGTATGTTGGTGAACAGGCGCCTCAAGTTAACATCTGTCGCTCTATTGGCCATGAAACCAGTCTGGTCAGTCTCAATGATATATGGTAGTAGGGGCTGTAGTCTTGTGGTTAGTAATTTGGTGAGGATCTTGAAGTCTGTATTAAGTAGGGTGATTGGTCTGTAGGAGGCACAGGATGTGGGGTCTTTAGACGCTTTATGGATGAGAATAACATGGGCATGGCCCATGGAAGCTGGGAGGGCACCATCAGTCAAACATTGGGAATAAAGCTGGGCCAATTTGGGGGCCAGTAGGTTCCCATTTGTTTTGTAGAACTCAATGGGTAGTCCATCTTGGCCCGGAGACTTTCCCGCGGGAAAGGACCTCATCGCTTTCAGTACCTCCTCCGGGGTAATCGACCTCACTAGGGATTCTCTCTCCCCATCAGACAACCAGCCAAGTGCCAAGGGGCGAGGTCCCGTGACTGGAAGTCCGATGGTAGCACTGAAGTATAGAGAGAGCTGTAGTACTGACGGAAGGCTTCGAATATGTCTGGCAGTGAAGAGGCTGACTCTCCTGAAGGGGACACCACACTAGAGATCACCGTCAGGGGTCTGTCATGTTGTGCCAGCATCGCCAGAAGGCGAATGTTGCGGTCTCCTTGTTCAAAGAACCGTTGTTTGTTGCGGTAAAGGTCAAGTCTGGTAACTTCGGTGAGGTGGAGGTGTAGCTCATGTTTCGCCGCATTGAGGGAGTCAAAGTGCACGTCAGTGGGGTCAGCTGCATAGATGTCTGATTGGGATTGCGCAGCGGTCTGTAGGGCAGTAGTGGTAGCCGCTTGTTCTCTCCGGATCCCAGTAATAGAAGAAATGTATTTCCCTCTGGTAAAAGCCTTAAAGGCATACCAGGTCACCGCTGTGGAGGAGGATCCCATATTAAAATCCCAGTATTCCACTAAGCGTGGTGGAATGGTATCTGCCAGGTCAGCATGAGAGATCCAATGGGTCCCCAGGCGCCAAAGGGAGGAGGAACGGGAGGACAGGGAGCGAACGGTAAGGAGTAGGGGGCAGTGATCTGAGAGTCCGCTGGGCAAGTATGAGGCATCTAGTACATCTGTCAGCATAGTCGGGTTGGCAAAGGGGAGATCGATGCGGGAGGAAGTTTTATGTGTATTGGAGAAACAGGAGTATGCTCTGGTCAAGGGATGTTTCCATCTCCACACCTCAGATACACTTAGCGCCTCTGCCCATGAGAGCAAGTCAGTAAAGAATTGTTTGGGGGGAGTAGGTCTGTCCAGGTCCGGGGCCAGAATGGCGTTGAAATCGCCCATTAATAACAGTCTGGCAGGGCAGTATGGAGTGATTTTCTTGAGAATGGTGTATAAGGTGGAGGAGGAAAAAGGAGGGGGGGATGTATACACCTACCACAATATACCGGACACCCCAGACAGTGAACACTATTAGTACATATTTACCCTGGGGGTCAGTGTGAACATGTTCCATCACACATGGGAAGTATTTACTAATCAGGAATGTGACCCCTCTGGCATATGTGGAATAGGAAGCATGGAAGGCTCTCTGGATCTATGGCTTTTTCAGCGCCAGTAGTTTGCTGCCCATAAGGTGCATTTCCTGTAAAATTACTATATGTGGGGAGTGCAATTTGAGGTACTTGAAGAGCATTGCTCTCTTAAATTTAGAACTGAGCCCCCGGACATTCCAGGACAGCGCACTGAAGGTGGGGGAATCACGTCCTGTCATTGTGCGGAGGTCTGGCGGGGGAAGAAAGGAGGAGTGAAGCAGGTGCACGTGCACAGCTCAGGAGCAGCAAGGACCCAGGGAGCCTGTACCAGGTGGAATCATGACCTATGAAAGACCAAATAGACAAACGAAAATGAATAGATATAACACTGATAAACAATACCCGTGATGACACTGAGGTGTCAAACCTACCCTCATCTGATGACATCCCTAGAAAATTTGGGGAGTGATCAGATCTGGCCTATACCCAAAACTCAAAAACAGTAAATTCTTAAACTTTAATTAGCAACAGTTCAGTGTTGTGTTTCAACACTTGTGGAAGCTCATAGGTAGGGGAAGCAGGTTCCAGACAGTAGCACAGTCAAAAAAAAGAGAAAAAGAGGAAAAACAAAATTGGTGGTTGCCGATGGAGCTCCGCAGACAGGAGGAGCGGATGGTAGTCTATGTAAAATAGGGCGTTGAACAACCAATTGGGGTAATGGTGAATTAGAGCAGTGAGAAAAAACCTAGGGATGGATGGTGCGTAATACTGTGAGTCAACATGGGACAGGAGGTAGTCCTGTTCAGGGGGATTGTGATAGTTAGCTGCTCCCAGCATGTTGTAATCAACTATGGTTCCATGGTAGTATGTTGTCAGCGGGTATCCAGCCATGCAGCAGCAGCCTACGGGGTGTCGAAGAAACGTGTGTTGTCACCATCAGTGATACGCAGCCTGCTTGGATATAATAGACCAAAGCGTACTCCCCTTTCTCGGAGCCGACGTCTCACATCCGTAAAGGACTTGCGGCGTTGCTGTACTTCCTGAGAGAAGTCCGGGAAAACAAGCAGTTTGGTATTTTCGTATTTCGCATTAAAATTAGAAGAAAAGAGGTTTAACCTTAAACTACGTAGAGGGTTCTTTACTGTAAGAGCGGCAAGGATGTGGAATTCCCTTCCACAGGTGGTGGTCTCAGCGGAAGAGCATTGATAGCTTCAAGAAACTATTAGATAAGCACCTGAATGACCGCAACATATAGGGATATATAATGTAATACTGACACATAATCACACACATAGGTTGGACTTGATGGACTTCTGTCTTTTTTCAACCTCACCTACTATGTAACTATGTAACTATTTAATTTCAGGCATGGCGCGCGCTGCTGCCAGAATGCAATCCCGGTTGCGGTAACTTAATAACCGCAGCAGGAAGGGGTGAGGAGGGGCCCCTGGTCTTGGAGGGAGCGGCGGGACCCTGTGGGCTCTTTCCACCATGAAGGTGGGAGGCATATCACCCAGGCTGAACAGAGTGGACAGTAGTTGTTCAGTAAACTCAGCTGGTCTGGGACCCTCAGCTCTCTCAGGTAATCCAAAGTATGCAGATGTTATTCCGCCTGAGGCGGTTCTCAGTGTCTATAGCACACTCCTGGAGCGCTTTCACTTGGAGCTGCAGGGCCCTCACCTTCCTAGAATCTGCCCGGATTGTATCCTCTACCGTGGAGATTCTGTCCTCCACCTCTGCGATGCGGGACCGGAATTTGTCCATATCCTGACGGATGAGACTGACATCTATGGTCAGGAAGTCGATTTTGGTTGTCAGAGTTTCCTTGCACGCTGTAATGGCCGCCAGGATCTCCGCCCCCGTGGGGGCCACCGCCGCCCCCGGCTCCGCGACCGCCTATGTATTCGCCGCCATAGTGGCAACAGGCCGCCTCGTAGAGGATATGGTTGCTGGTGGGGGGGTACGAGAGGCCTTCGGACCAGATTTTGAGTAGCGGGTCCTAGGGTGACCCATCCGAGGTCCGCCCCGCGATGAAGGAGTTTCTTAGGGGGCCTGCGGGTAGGTATTGGGGTCCACGGAGTAGGATGGAGAATGCGAAGGTGCTGACGGGTGCAAATCTCCAGTGGGGCACGTCCACCCCTGCACAGATTATCCACTCCCTGGGAGGATGCTACTGGCTATAGGCCCCAAAATGGTGATGGGCTGCAGGTGTGGGGAATCAGCCTTCAGGGATCTTCAGGCGGCCCTCCGATTGCGCTCTGCCGGACTATCCCCTCTTAAGGAGCTGCCCCAGGTGGATGAGGATGGGGCTGCCGCTCGTCCGTCGGATAGCGGTACACAGGTGTTTGAGGATGCAGGCTGCCTCGTAGGCCGCAAAACGGCGGCGGGCTGCGGGTGCGAGAGCCTGTCTCCGGGGATCCTCAGGCGGCCCTCCGATGGCTCACCCCCAATCTGCTCTCACCGGAGAAGCTGCTCCAGGTGGGTGATGACGATGCCGCCACTCGTCCCGTGGATCGGGGCACCCGAGGCCGCAAGATGGCGGCGGGTCACTGCTGTGTGGAGCCGGCCGTGGGCTGTGTAGCAACACCACCGGCCGGCCGGGATCCACAATTTAGGCTGGGATTGATGCAGGGGGTACCCAGGAACCTATAGGGCTGATCTGGAGGCTCACCGGGATGTTCAGTTCTGAGGATGGCTGTAGATTGAGTCAGGATGTGCAGAGCTCCACAGCAGCATGTCTGGCTTGTCTCACATCCGGACGCACTCCCACATTCAACCAATGTTTAGGTGAGCTGTCAAATTATGTTTTTCAGCCAGACCGTCTGTTCCTTTTTGTATTATTTTCCACTGACTTTTCATCCTATCCTTTAATGCATTGATTTGGTGAATTGACCACAGTGTCTGTTAATTTTGTTCAAATATATCTGGGCTATTGATCAATCTTATTTATTAATGTCTCTTGTTCAGATATTTGCATTAACCCCTTAGTGACAAAGATTATTCCATAATGCTAAACCAGCATGTATTAGTGTTAGAAGTTATTAGTATTAAGAAGACATGTAATTGGCTGACAGATGTCTTTTAGAAAATGTACCAAATAAAGTATGCTGAAAATCTACAGACAATAAAGTAATGTATAGCTCATAGTAAAGTAATGTATAATCTATAGATGAAAATGTTATATGAAAATGTATTGGCTTAAAACAGAACCTCACCAAAAAGGGAAGTTCTGCTCTAATGCCTCCTCCTTTGCACTTTTAACTTTTTTTTTTTGGGGGGGGGGGGGGTACCTTATTTTGACAGGTACCTGCTCCCTCAATTCAAGCCCTATCGCCGTGATCCAAGCAGAAGTTCGGCCCCCTCCTTCCCACATCACAGTTTTCAGAAGACTGCAGGACCATTCACAAAGCGCAGCGTAGTTGGAAGCCAGCTGTAAAGCAGCTAGGCTTCACCTCAGGTTTCCCTTAGTCAAGATGCCGGCACCTGAACGCAAAGCTGATTGAGGAATTGACTCGGATGAGGACATCACTGGATCCAGGGTCAGGTAAGTGTCTTTATATTAAAAGTCAGCAGCTACAGTATTTGTAGATGTTGACTTAATTTTTGGGGGGCAGATTGAAGCTCCTTTTTAAGCAGTTGTTGGGCTTTACATTTTAAGCATGTGTGCTAGTGTAAAAAAGTGCTTATTATGCTTTGCCTCCTTACGTATGCTATGATGTACATTCCTTTTTCTGCACAGCTTCAATTAGAAAACTATACTGTATGTTTCCTCTTACGCAACACCTTATTCCATATACCATGCTGTACGTTCCTATTCCCACCTCGTCATTTCCTATGCCATGATTTACATTCCCAATTCTGCAACACTTTTGGTCACTGTGATTTCTAGTTATGCCCCTGGGGCCTACTGCACATACTGGAGATCTGATTTGATTAGCTCTCCTCTCTGCAAAACTGTCCTTTGACCTGCACCCATGCCTGTCACTTGCGGCAAAAGCTCAAATTAGATCTACATATGCTGGCACTGAACCTGCTTTTTGAAGGTGCAGCCCCAACAATTAGCTGATCAAGTATTATATGGTTTAATAAATACCTTTTAATATTTGGAATTGTTTGTGGAGATTAGTGGGGAAAAGCCACCACTGGATGTGAAGGATAACCAGACTTTCCCTCATCAGTCCCCACAAACAATTACAAACCATAAAAAGGCATTTATGAAACCTAGTAAAACCAAGTAATAGAATGCAGTCCAAAGGTATGAAGGAAATGAAGCACAGGCATTTATTGGGAACAAATAAATGCCCAGCACTGGCACTGATCGCATATAACCACTGATACAAGTGGTTACATACAAAGAGTGCCTCTGCCCGAGCCTGAGCACAGATGATTTGCATCCAGGGTCGCCAGCTCTGGCCGCATACATGCTGGACGCTGCTAAGCACCCAGTGTGTATGCAACCAAAGCATTGAGTGGTGTAAAAGAGTCTCGAGGAAAGGGACCCTATTTAAGATTTTGCACACAAGTCCAATGAGTAAATAGATGATTGGTTGTCATGTCATACAGTACACCCTTTGAAGAAACCTTAGCAAAAATTAGACTTCTATAGAATGATGCGTTACTAGCTAAAGTCAGAGTTTAGTTTACTCCAAATTAATCCGCAGTGCTTTAATTCATTGAGCTTTTACTTTGATGAAAAGTCTTTTTTATTTTGAATCTTTTGCCACTTTTGTTGAATGAGTAGAGCCAGGTTCACTTTTAAGGCTCCATGCACAATAGCATTTTTTTAAGCTCCTAGAAGCTATTAGCATTTTTTTCTGCTCCTAGAAGCTAAATAGTCTTATCCTATGTGTCCATGCACACTACTTTAGGCTATTAGTGTTTCTTGAGCTTCAGCATCTAGGAGCAGAAAAAAAATAGTTTTAGAGTTTTTGGAGCGTTTTTCCAGCAGAAACTCTTAATAGCATTTTTTTTTTTTGCTTTTTTTTTCCTTTAACTGCAAAAAAGCTAATAAAACACTAACGCTCCTAAACTCTCCTAAAATGCTGCTAAAACAATACTACAAAAAGTTATTCCCAGCGTTTTTTCCAGCTTTTTTTTAGCATGGATCATTCATTAATTAAATTACTTTATTTTCACGGGTCCAGTGGATTCTTATAACTGTTTACATTTTTTTTAAATATATATTTTTAAAATTTGTAATTGTCTTTGTATCTTCCTAGCTAAAGATAAAACAGTCTTTCCTACTACTAATGTGGCAACATCGATACTACTAATTTGGAATTTGGACTCCTTTTTGAAATGGTAAATAATAAATTATTACTCCACTATTTTATTAGAAAGAGGAAGATAACACTTAAAGGAGAAGTAGGGCCAAAGCTTTTTTGGCCCTACGTCCCCTGGGGCATTTAATTCTGCACTTCTGTGACCCACATTCAGCCGATAGTGGGCAGCCCACTGTCGGCTGACGTCAGCCGTTCCAGGCTCTAGAGAGATCCTGACTTTAATGTTGAGATATACCCAGAAGCCTGACTAGCAGATGGCTCAGCCTCTAAGTGTACTGCTGAGTGCCTGAACCAGTTGCTCCTGCCCCCACCACAGTCCAGCACTTCAGTGAGCACTGGAGGGGCAGAGCACTGAACACAGAGAGCTGAGGCCTTTTAGCTTTCACTACAATAATCTTGTCAGTTTTAGAATTTTTTTGCCCCAGATAATTATAATTGTCAATATCAGGCCTAAAATCACCATTTTCACATGTTGGAATCAACATAACATATGGGAACATATGATTCAGTTCAGTTATTTCCATTTCTAATCATCATTAAAATCTGGGAAGACAGCTTCAAAAGCATAGGAATATTGTTTCGGAAAAAGAATGTTGTCATGTACCTGTCTGTAGACTAACAAAGGTAACCTCTAGCACAATTCCCGTCCAAGCATGCCTAGGAGTGGAGGCAGGAACTGCTAGGGCAGTGGAAAGGTGCAGGTGCAAGGGAGTTGGAGCAGCAAACTTGAGCTTGAAAGTATTGATGTCAGATGAGTAGAAGCATAAAGTCACATCCTAAGCCAAATTCACTAACAGCCGGACAGAGAGGTACCAAATCATGAACAGAGTCCAGGTCAGAGACAGGCAAGGGTTGGCAGTGTGCTGGCAGAAGTACAAAATCAGAAGGCAGAAATTTGGTTGAGAGTCCATGCCGAGCTCCATAACATGGAAGAGCAGTAAACATGAGCAGGCAAGGGTATTCCAGAGAAGGGCCTTACATAGCTGGGTTAGGAAAACAGTCAAGCAGTATTCGGGAACACAGATAACAAGAGAATATGATGAAAGACGATCCAGAAACATCCCGTGTGTGCCTCAGTTTTAAATAGGCCTTGAGGCGCCAGGATCCTTAGTGGATGTGCATGTGCGTCCATGTGTGTGCTTTTGTATGAATGTGGTATGAAAATGAGCACAACTTCTCTGACAACTGACATGAGGTTCCCAACACTACCCTCTTTTTAAAGTGATACTAGAGTCTCATTTTTTTTTGTTAAAAATAACAAACATGTTATAGTTACCTGCTCTGTGAAATGGTTTTGCACAGAGCAGTAAAGATCCTCCTCTTCTCAGGTCCCTATTCGGTGCTCCTGGCCCCTCCCTCCTGTTGAGTGCTCCCACAGCAAGTAGCTTGCTATGGGGAATCCGAGCTGAGCCGCAGCTCCCTGTGTCCATTCAAACATGGAGCCCCACCCCCTTTCACACTGCTGTCTCAGCTAATGAGATGGGGAGTCCTGGACAGCCAAGTCTCTCATGCAACATTGCTGGATCGAGATGGGGCTCAGATAAGTATTAGGTGGAGCTGAGGAGGGCTGGAGGAGGGCTGCTGCACACAGAAGGCTTTTATCTTAATGCATAGAATACATTAAACCTTCTGCCTTTACAACCATTTTAACCTCCCAGACGGTATTCCTGAGTTAAATTTCAGCACCATTAGCGGTAACCCCGAGCCACACTCGGGATTGCATTGCAGGATCCTGGTGCGGTATACTTACCTTGCCCCCAGGATCCTGCGATGTCCCCCCGCAGTGTCTGTGGGCTCTGTCCTCCTCCGAAGCCTCTCTGTGCCAGGCTCCGTTCCCTGCGAGCGTCGCGATGCAGGGGGGCGGAGCCTGGCGGAAAATTAAAAAATGTAAAAATCATAACATATACAGTACTGTAATCCTATAGATTACAGTACTGTATGAAATTATTTCACTTCCCTTTTGTCCCCAGTGCTTTGTCCAATGCCCCGCATGCAGTTTTTTTATTATATATACTGTTCTTTCTGTCTGGAAACTTGAGATTGTCCATAGCAACCAATAAGTGTCCCTTTACGTCAAAAGTGGCTTTAGACCAGCTAGAAAACAGCGATAGTAAATTAGAACACTTGCAGAATTTAGCAATAGTGAATCGCGGGGAAATTTATTTTATTATTATTATATATATTTTTTTAATTACTGGTATTTATATTTATGTCTTTCAAACTTCATCATACCCGGGATATCTACTAGACTCTTATTTGGACAGATTTAGTTGTGTTATTGCTAAGAATTACAGGCCTACAATATAAAATGCTTTCAGCACCTAAAATCCGAAATAATCATACCGCCAGGGAGGTTAAGGGCAGCCTCCAGATGCCCAACTGAGTCATTTTATAAGGGTGGGTACGAAAAAAAGGATTGTAACAAGGTTTGTTTTTGGTTCCCAAGAATTTTCCTCTGGCCCAGATCCTTTCCACTTAATCAAATATTGGGTTTGATCATTCAATTTCCGACAATCTTATAATAGCCTACGCTACAAATATTTCTTCATTATTGGTTAAATTTATCACAGTTCCTGAGGGCAATGAATCACAATCACAGAATGGATTCAACACATTGCAGTTGATTGACTAAAACTGCAGAGTGCAAAATCTGGTGCAGCTGTCTATAGTAGCCAATCAGCTTCTAACTCCAGCTTGTTCAATTAAGCTTTAACAAGAGCTGCACCAGATTTGCACTCTCCGGTTTTGGTAAATCAACCTCATTGAATTTATGAGGATGAATGTAAAATACAGGATGAATTATGAATGAGTTTAAAAGTTTCAGTTCATAGGCTAGTGTATTAATTTTCTTTTTAACCAAAAATGGCCCAACATATCTAGGTCCTAGTTTCTTAGGAGACAATTATAAGGTGACGATTGAGAGCTATACATGATTGCCAGGCTTCAGATCCAGCTGTCCCCTCCTTTTCCTGTCAAAAAACTTCTTGCTATTTTCAGTTCCTTGGTTTAGCACCTAGTTGTTGGTTTTAAAGAAAAGCTGAGAAACACTCGGAAGGAGGAATAAACAAAAATAAAGTCCACTACGATTGTATCCCAAGGCCTCTCAGGAATGGGAAGTGACCTTAATAACGGAAAATTGAATACTTACCTTTCCGTAATTTTCCTTTCCTGGTGCCTGCCCATGGCAGCATACCAATGGTTGGTTACTCCGTCCCCTACCAACCCACAGGACCACTTTAACTCTATAAAAAAGAGTTGCTCCCCTCAGTCGGTATTCTTGTAACTAGATCTCATAACGCTAAGGGAGGGTGTATGCTGCCATGGGCAGACACCAGGAAAGGAAAATTACGGAAAGGTAAGTATTTAATTTTCCATTTTCCTGGTGCCTCCATGGCAGCATACCAATGGTAAATAACTCGCTTACAGGGAGGGTACTGCAATAAGGAAATTTAATGAGAAAGAAAGAAAAACTACAGTACAGATGACTGCAAAGTCCTTTCCCCAAACTCTCGGGAAGTAAGGACTGCTAGGTCTACACTATAGTGAGACATGAACGTGCTGAAGGATGACCCGCTGGCCGCTCGGCAAATTGTCTCAGGGGAGACCCGTGCCAAAGCTGCCCAGGAGGAGGCTATTTCACGCGTTAAGTGCGCATTGACTGCATCTGGAACTTGAAGACCACTAGCCCGATATGCTCTTTGGATTAACCTCACGATCCAGCTTGCCAAGGTCACCTTGGTTGCCGCCATTCCCTTCCTGGCATTCTTTGGGATGACAAATGGCCGCTGATCTTTCCTGAACTGTTGCGTCAAATTTAGGTAGTGTCTTAGGGATCTGGCTATATCTAACTCATGCAGTTTCTAGGAGGCTGGGTCCTCCCCGAATGCTGAAAGAACCCACTTCTGGTTCAGATGGAAGACTGAAGGTACTTTTGGAATGCATTGATGAATAGGCTACAACACTACTCTGTCTGGGAAGAAGGTAATGTAGGGTTCTTGTGACCCTAACGCTTGGATCTCTGATACTCTGCGACCTGAAGTGATGCCGACTAGAAAGAGCGCCTTCAGAGAAATATCCTGCAAGGTGCAATCTTCTGTGGGAGCAAATGGAGGTTTTGAAAGGACACTAAGCACGATAGTCAAATCCCATTTGGGGTATAGCGTCTTCCTGGGAGGTCTCAATCTTAGAACTGCCTTCAAGAAACGTTCCACAAGCGGATCTAGTGCCCACCGAGTATCTGTTAGAGCTGAAAGGACTGAAACCTGGACCTTAAGCGTGTTCAGGCCCAAACCTAAGTCCAATCCACTCTGTAAAAAGAGGAGTATGTTCTCGATTCCGGGATTTAGAGGATCGAAATGGTTAGTCTCTGCCAATTCCGTAAACTTTCTCTAAACTCTATAGTATGTGGTATTCGTAGATGATTTTCTGGCCTGTAGTAGTGTTTGAATGACACCGTGCGAACATCCTATCTCGCCCAACCTTTTGCGCTCAACTTCCAGGCCCTCAAGTCTAGGATCCTCGGGTGCGGGTGACAGAACTTGCCCTGAGACAGAAGGTTGTCTATGCGTGGAAGGGGAAGCGGTTTGCACAAGGCCATCTTGACTAGCTGCGTGAACCACGGTCTTTTGGGCCAGTACGGAAGTCCAAAATTGCGATCTCTTCTGTTGTTAGGCGTTGGAGAAACCTCAGTATCAGGGGGCTTGGGGTATATGCATATGCCATCTGAAAGTTCCATGGTTGGGTTAGGGCATCCACCCCTGCAGACTTCGGAGATGGGAATCTTGAAAAAAATAACGGTGTCTTTGCTGATCGGGGAGGCAAATAGGTCTATTTGGGGAGTGCCCCATTGCTGGCATATCCAGGAGAAGACCCTTGGATTCGGAGACCACTCATGGTTGTGCCTGAAAGATCTTGAAAGTTGATCGGCTAACTGATTCGCTAGCCCTGGGATATATGAGGCCCGAAGGTTGACTAAATTCCTCTCGGCCCATGTCAGAATGGGTGTCACTTCATTCAGGAGGGACCTGCTGTGCGTTCCCCCTTGATTCTGGACATAGGCCACTGCCCCTCTGTTGTCCATCTGGAGAAGGATGGATTTGCCCCTGAGGAAGGTGGCTAGAGACAAGATTGCCAACCAAGCCGCCCTTAGCTCCAAGGAGTTTGACACTACTTCCGCTGCATCGAATTGCCATCTCCCCTGTACCAACTGGTTTTGGTAATGTGCTCCCCATCCTAACTGACTTGCGTCTGTCATCAGAACGGTCCATGGGATGGGACCAAGGGGACAGTGAAGCAGAAGGTTGGATGGCCTTGTCCACCACCAGAGGCTGGATTTCATTGCAGGCGTAATTGATCTCCTCTGATCTAGGTGATTTTCCTTCCACTGTGATAGAAAACCCACCTGGAAAGTCCGTAGATGCCATCTGGCCCATTTCACCATGGGTATGCATGAAGAGAGGGAACCGAGCAGGCTAGGACAGTCTGATGCTGACATGGAATGGCTCGCCAGTGCTCTCTTCACCTTCCCTATCAATGAAGGGATCTTTTCTGACGGGAGTGAGACTGCTCTTCCTGGAGTGTTGAAGAATGCTCCTAGGTAAGTAATCTCCTGTGTGGGCGTAAGCTGACTTTTGGCGTAGTTGATTAGCCAACCAAACTTGATCAGCGTGTCTAGGACCAATTGTACATGTATCACCAAGGTCTGTCTGTGCTGGGATAGAATTAGGATATCGTCCAAATAGTGTAGTACTCGAATCCCCTTCTCTCGAAGAGGAGCCAAGATCGCTACTAGCACTCTGGTGAAGGTTCTGGGTGCTGTTGAAATCCCGAAGGGAAGGCATTGGAATTGAAGATGTAAGTCGCTTATTCTGAACCGAAGAATAGGCTGAAACTGAGGGTGGATAGGTATATGCAGATACGCATCTTGAAGGTCTATGGAAGCCATCCAATTCCCTGGCTGAACAGATAGAATGACCGTGTTTAAGGACTCCAACTTGAAATGTTCCACACGGATATGCCTGTTCAACCTCTTCAGGTCCAGCACCGGCCTCCAACCCCCCGACTTTTTGGGGACCAAGAAGACCGAGGAATAAAAGCCTAATGCCCGTACACACGGTCGGATTTTCCGATGGAAAATGTCCGATCGGAGCATGTTGTCGGAAATTCCGACCGTGTGTGGGCTCCATCGGACATTTTCCATCGGATTTTCCGACACACAAAGTTGGAGAGCAGGAGATAAAATTTTCCGACAACAAAATCGGTTGTCGGAAATTCCGATCGTGTGTACACAAATCCGACGGACAAAGTGCCACGCATGCTCAGAATAAATAAAGAGATGAAAGCTATTGGCCACTGCCCCGTTTATAGTCCCGACATACGTGTTTTACGTCACCGCGCTCAGAACGATCGGATTTTCCGACAACTGTGTGTGACCGTGTGTATGCAAGACAAGTTTGAGCCAACATCCGTCGGAAAAAATCCTAGGATTTTGTTGTCGGAATGTCCGAACAAAGTCCGACCGTGTGTAAGCCCTATAAGTGTTTCTTCGAGTCTGGAACTGGTACCACTGCCTGCTGGAGAACAAGCATTTTGACATATTGAAGAAGGTCCTCCTTTTTTTCTCTGGAGGTTGGGATCTTGGTGTGTTGATAGGAATAGAGGGGGGGCTGCCTTTTGAATTTCCAGAAATGGCTTTGACGGACTGTGGACACTGCCCACTGGTCTACACAATCTTTCACTCAAACCTGGGCAAACGCCTTTAGACGGGCTCCCACTGGACCAGTTTGGGTGGGGAGGGCGTCAAAAGGACTTCTGGCTCTCAACCGTGGATGTAGAGGCTTTTGGTTTTGCTGACCTCAGAAAAATGGCTTGCGAACCTTTCCAGCCCCTTCTGTATTCCCTTCCTGGGCGGTAGGATCTGGAATCCTTCCCTCTTAGCTGGCCCGCTGGGCGAGTAGCGAATCTCTTCCTCCTGCCCCTGTCCTGGGGGATTAAACCAGTTTCCCCCCCTATGACTCTGGTAATTGCCGTATCCATCTTCTCGCCGAATAGGGCTTTCCCATCGTATGGAATACGACACCATGATTGTTTAGACGTTGGATCGGCCGACCATGGTTTTAGCCATAACGCTCTTCTGGTTGTGATGGAATACAGCATGGCCCTGGAAGAACATTTTAAGACATCAATAGCTGCTTCTGCTATGAAATCTGAGGCCAATTTTAATTCATCCAGTGCCTTAATGATTTCTTCTGAGCCCACCCTTGTCTGAGGGCTGTTTCCACGTTGTCCGATCATACTCTGGTGGCCCTCGAGATCGAGATCAGAGCTACCGCCGGTTTGCATGCTCCTCCAGCCGCCTGATAAGCCTTTTTCAGGTCTGAGTCAATTCTTCGGTCAAGGACATCTTTAAAGGAGACTGCGTCTTCTAGTGGTAGAGTCGAATTTCTAGCCAACCTCATGATTGAGGCGTCTACAGTTGGTACAGTATCAAAAAGCTGCGCGTCTGCTTCTGCCAGTGGATATAACTTAAGAAAACGATTATAAGCAATAGGTCTTTTGTCCACCTTCTGCCATTCGTCTGTCACCACCTCTTTGATTTCTTCCATCAAGGGAAAAGTTGATAACTTCTTTTTCAGGTGTGGAAAATATTTCTTTGTTTTAGAAGGCGGCTCTGGATCCTCCTCCCACTGGATTGCATCCTTGACCGCGGTGATGAAAGGCTCAACTAGAGCGAAGTCAAATGCTGAAGTATTGTCATCCACCATTTCCGTCTCGTCTTCAGAATTCACTTCTGCGTCCACATGTGGAGTGGGCGCATTTATTGTTGTTTCGGCCGAGGATGGGTTAACTTGGTCTTGGGAGAGGGCCAACTCCCTGATTGAATCCTTGATCAGGCTCTTAATTGATTCCAGAGACTGTTGCTTGTCTCTCTCCTTGTCCCCTGTAGCCTCTAGTAAACACTGCCCGCATACCAATTTTTCCGGCAGCGCTTGTCTTCCACATACTCAACAGGTTTTTTCTCTTGGATACACCGGTCTGTGGGATTCGTGTCTGCTAGGGGTATGTCGGGGTGACCTCTGGCCACTGCGGGAGGCATGAGCCGAGAATGAATGTGAGTGACCCGAGCTCCTATGACCTTTCGATCTCCTATCTGGAGAGCTTCGGTGGGATGATCTGCGGGATGATCCCCGGTGCGGGCTGTAGAAACAAAAAAAAAAGTATGTTCTAAATTGCCCGGAGTGCTCGTTTTTTTTTCCAAAAAAAAAACTTACCTGATTGTTACAGCCCTTACCTAGTGGTATGATGAGGATCTTTTTGTTGCGGCATTAAATCATTAGGGGCAGTTGGGAACAAAGAAAAAAGGATACATTTTTTTCAACTATATATATATATATATATATATATATATATATATATATATATATATACACACACACATATACATATACACCTGGCCAGGCTCTATTGTCTTTTACACAATAGGGAAGACACTCAGAGAGATGCCTTCTCCTTGATAGCTGGCTGTGTAATGAATCCAAGGCTCTCCATTTATGCTGAGAGCGCTTTGGGAGTACCAAATGGCCGGCGATGGCCTCAATCCGCTACTGCGCATGCGCCGTATCGTCACATGACATCACCCCGTGACTCCGCCCTCCCGCCGGGTAAAACAGAGCAGCGCGAAGCGCCGCACACTGCTACAGGAGGAGGGGGAACATTATCCATGGAGGAATGCTGAAAAGCAGGTAATAGCCTGCTCACACATAGCTATGAGGCATTCCATCAGGGAAGAGAATAGAGGAGAAGGATAGGCTCCTGTTAATCTTCCAAAATAGGCCAAAAAAAGATCCACAGAAAAAACGGCCTCCCATACTTATCTAGCGCATTTAGCAGCCCGAGCATTGGGACTCCATACTGCAGGAGAGCATGAACCTGCAATGGTTACACCATAAAGCGGTGAGGTAAGGCTGATAGTAATCCTGCTGGGATGAGGACAGAGAAAATAATACCGACTGAGGGGAGCAACTCTTTTTTATAGAGTTAAAATGGTCCTATGAGTTGGTAGGGGGCGGAGCAACCAACCATTGGTATGCTGCCATGGAGGCACCAGGAAAATAGTTTTTGCTGCCTTTGTTTCAGATGCAGGTCACACAGGCATTGACATATTTCTTGTAATCTGCTGCCAAGTACAGCCACCAAAAGTGCTGTTTAACAAAGTCCATGATATTTTACCCCACAGTGACCAGTCAGGTGTCTTGAGAAACTTTCAGGATGGCAGTGTGCAGGTTCTTGGGTATGAAGATTTTACTTTCTTGCCAGTAGAGACCATCCTTTTCTTGCAAATGTAAGCATTTGGGCTTCCAGTGATTCTTGCTGATTCTGCAACATCAAGTCAGATTGCATCAGCAGGAAGTTCCCAGCTTGTAAAATGGTATCTGTTTACAATGGAACTTCCAATTCAGTGAACATACGGGCTAAAGCATCAGGTTTCCCATTCTTAGTTCCAGGCATGTAAGTAATCTGGATATTAAAACAAAAAAAGAAGAGCGCCCATCTTGCTTGACAAGGTCTCAGACATTTTGCAAATCTGAGGTATTCCAGCTCTGTGAAAATCAAATTGGATGTGAGAGCGCCAGACCCGGACTGGCACACCGGGCATTTGTCCGGTGGACCGGGGCCCCTCCGGCTGCATATCCTAAGAAGAGCTGCCTGTCGCACAGTAGGAGGCAAGCAGCGACTGCAGTCCAGATAGGACTAACACAGAACGAGGCCGCCGCTCATCTTCACTATGTGGCCATGCCTAAAGCAGGGGAAGTGCAGAAGAAGGCAGGAGAGATGGCTCCTGTGACACACAGGAAGCACCTGCAGAAGAGAAACACCTCACGGGCTGGCCGCTGGAGATATATCTTTAATCAAAGGACAACAGCCCTCTTCTCTAACATTGGTCGGCACATCGTGACAGCTGCACAGGGAGGAAGGCAAGCATGCTGAACCCTAAACTGATCCAGTGTGTGTTATAGCCAAAGTCCCATTCTGTAGCAGTGTGGAAAGGGGCTGGTCTGGGGCTGTCTCTTTATTGGTCTGAGGCAGTCTCTTTTCTGGTCTTGGGCTGTCTCTTTGCTGGACTGAGGCTGTCTCTTTGCTGGTCTGGGGCTGTCTTTTTTGCTGGACTGAGGCTGTCTTTTTGCTGGACTGAGGCTGTCTGTTTGCTGGACTGAGGCTGTCTCTTTTCTGGTCCAGGGCTGTCTCTTTGCCGGACTGAGGCTGTCTCTTTGCTGGTCTAGGGGTACTTCTTTGCTGGTCTGAGGTTGTTTCTTTGCTGGTCTGGGGCTGTCTCTTTGCTAGTCTGGGGCTGTCTCTTTGCTAGGCTGAGGCTGTCTCTTTGCTAGGCTGAGGCTGTCTCTTTGCCAGATTGTGGCTGTCTCTTTGCTGATCTGGGGTTGGCTCCTTACTGGTCTTGGGCTGTCTCTTTGCTGGGCTGGGGCTGTCTTTTTGCTGGTCTGGGCTGTCTCTTTACTGGACTGAGGACGTCTCTTTGCTGGTCTGAGGCTGTCTCTTTGCTGGACTGAGGCTGTTTCTTTGCTGGACTGAGGCTGTCTCTTTGCTGGTCTGGGGCAGACTCTTTGCTGGTCTGGGGCTGTCTCTTTGCTGGACTGAGGCTGTATCTTTGCTGGACTGAGGCTGTCTCTTTTCCGGTCTGGGGCTGTCTCTTTGCTGGTCTGCGGCTGTCTCTTTGCCAGACTGAGGCTGTCTCTTTGCTGGTCTGGGGCTGTCTCTTTGCTGGACTGAGGCTGTCTCTTTGCTCGTCTGGGGTGGGGCTGTCGCTTTGCTGGTCTGGGGCTGTCTCTTTGCTGGTCTGGGGCTGTCTCTTTGCTATATGGGGCTGTATTTTTGCTGGATGAGGATGTGCTTTTATTTCCAGAAGCTCTTGATCCCCCACATCATAATGTTCCTCTGATGTACTCAGTTTGTTGGAGAAAAACATTACTGAAAGCATCAGAGATTAAGGCCCTTGACCTAATTACATAGTTGGTAAGGTTTAAAAAAGACACCAGTCCATCCAGCTTAACCTGAGAGTGTTTATGTGTGTGTGTCTACGTTTTTCAATATCCCAATACATTTGTATTTGTTAACAAAAATCTAAAACTTTTTTGAACATATTTACACTCTTCACAGACATCACCAACTGTGAAAGGGAGTTCCACATCCTTACTGCTATAACAGTAAAGAACCCTTTTACATTGAATCACTTCTCAGCAAGCTTCAATATGTGGCCACATGTCTTTTTAGAGACCTAAGATTAAGGCTGGGTTCACACTGCAGCACGGAGCGGCTCACAGCAGGGGTCCGGTGCATCTCTGTTCTCCGTGTCAGGTCTGATATCGGCTGAATTCGGACCAGAAATGGACCAGAAGACGCACAGGACCCCTGTGCAATTCGCACCAGAGACTCTCCGGAGATGTGTGAACCAGCTCCATTGAGAGCTGGTCACAATCTCCTGACATTTAGTGTGAACCCAGCCTAAAAACATTCCTCTTAATGCTAAAGTCACCATTTAAGGATTTGTATATCGCTATCATATCCCTCTCTTAAGCATCCCTTCTCTAGGGAGAATAATTTTATTGTTTGTAATCATTCCTCATAACTGAGGTCCTCCAGACCCCTTATTAGCTTTGTTGCCCTTCTCTGGACTCAATACAGTTTAAGGACATCCTTCCTGAAAATTGATGACTAGATCTGAACCAGAGTTTTGTAAAATGGTAGAATTATAATTTTATCTCTTGAGTAAATATTCTTGGCATTGCATGCTATTGCTGAGTCTGTCATATACTAGGACCCCAAGATCCTTTCCCAATCCTCGATTCCCCCAGAGGTTCTCTTCCAATGTGTAACTTGCATACATATTTTTAGCTCCCCAGTTCATTACTTTACATTTTTCTACATTATACTTCATCTGCCATATAGCTGTCCAACTCGCTATTTTTTAATCTGGTGTCGGACATACCTTGCTTTAGAATGCATCTGGCTGCTATCCCTTCCTAATTTGTTATGCTGTTGCCATGTCCCCTCCCCAGAAGCAGGGGGAAAGCCAAGCTACCCTATAGAAAAGAAAAGGTTTTTCTCACAAGGACCTATACGCAGCTCAAAGAATTGATTACTAGTTTGTAAAAATGATTGCTTTATTGATATATAAAAAAAAAATTTAACTTTACTTAGTATTATCAAAAAAGTATGTCGAAGAACAAAGAATGAAATAAGAGAGATCCATATACATTTAAAAGGATAACATGAGCTCTGGTGTACAATATTCTAATGGATATCCAAAATACCACAATAACTATGTACAATTCACCACTTTGGATTGCCATATGGGGTGTCCCCAACGCGTTTCAATCTCTATTGGATATAAACGATCTTCTTCAGGGGGAAAAAATGTGGGTATCTATAATGTATCAAATACATGCCATTAGCATTCAATATCATTTAACTTGCTTTATTTACATTTGTAACAACCTGTATATGCAGGAAACTAAGGTATTATATTGAATCCTACCTTAAATGGAAAACCAAATATTATTAACCAGAGTATATTTTAAAACCATCACAGCTGGATTTTCCACAAGGATCACCCAAACGAGCGACCCCTGTACCCCTGCACATCTAATTTATACATGTGACCTCTTGTAGGCAGATTGGGGCCACCTGTTTGTCTGGGTGATCCTCGTGGAAAATCCAGCTGTGATTTTAAAATATACTCTGGTTAATAATATTTGGTTTTCCATCTAAGGTAGGATTCAATATAATACCTTAGTTTCCTATATATACAGGTTGTTACAAATGTAAATAAAGCAAGTTAAATGATATTGAATGCTAATGGCATGTATTTGATACATTATAGATACCCACATTTTTTTCCCCCCTAAAGAAGATCGTTTATATCCAATAGAGATTGAAACACGTTGGGGACACCCCATATGGCAATCCACAGTGGTGAATTGTAGATAGTTATTGTGGTATTTTGGATATCCATTAGAATATTGTACACCAGAGCTCATGTTGTTATCCTTTTAAATATATATGGATCTCTCTTATTTCATTCTTTTTTCTTCGACATATTTTTTTGATAATACTATGTAAAGTTAGAATTTTTTATATATCAATAAAGCAATAATTTTTACAAACTAGTAATCAATTCTTTGAGCTGCGTATAGGCCCTTTGGAGAAAAACCTTTTATTTTTTATACAATTATTGGGCCAGCAGCATTCTGTCTATACCTAGGGAAGGTGGGTACCCAACCTAGCCATGCTACCCTAAGTCTACAGACTGATCCCAAGCGTATGGGGTATCGGGAGATGTAGTTCATAGCAAAAGCTAAACTGAACTACAAATTCTGTTGGCCTGTGCAGCAGTAGGAGCCAGGGGAAGCCTTTCATAGTATATATTGATTTTTACTCAACATTTTCAATTCTCCATATATCCTTTTTCTTCACAGTTCACATTATTTTGCACCTTTTCCACATTTTACTTCTTCATCCCTCTTTAACAGCCAGAAAGATTAACTACACACACTTGCTAGCCCTTTATGAGTGACTACCAATGATGCTTTTATACTCCCCGCATGCATGGGATCTCCATTACCATGACTAAGGTTCGAAGGGGGGGGGGGGGGGGGGAGCAAAAGACGTTGGTGGCGTGGCCTGGTGGGAGCCCAGGCTGAGGTTATCTCTCTTATCTGCATTTAAAAAAAAATCCCCTGAAAGGCAATGGCATAATGTCTTCCTTCTGCTGTGGTTCCAGCTTCCACTCATACAGCCGGAGCGGCGATGACGCATGCGCACGGGAGCCCTCGGCTCCGGAACAGAGCTCTGAATGTCTGGCACGGTATGCTGGAGCGCTTGCGCCGGCTGTTATACAGTGTGAATATTTCCTAAACACTGCAAGTTTAGGAGATATTCACTGTACCTGCAAGTAAGCCTCATTACTGGTTAAAAAAAAAGTTAAAGTTAAAAAACATGACCTACTACTGCTTTAAGAAAGTTATAAAGGCTAATAGGGTGTGTCCTAATAAATATCATGAGATATGGGATTGCTGGTTACAGTCTGCAGATACGTGTTCTTGATCTTTTCAATATAAGGTGCGGCCGAGATGCCCAGCCTTTCAGGGGTTCTTCTTTTTTTTGCCAGTGTATTACTAAGGTATTGGGCATCCAGTTTTGTAAATGTTTTTCTTTTTCTCCCTCTGTTTTCATATGCCTACTTTTATATTTTTTTATCTGAATGGAATGTCAAATGTTTCCTCCTGTAACATTTCTCTTTATGTTGGTACCTCTTTTTGAATCAACTGATTATTATTATTATACAGATTTTATATAGCGCCAACAGTTTGCGCAGCGCTTTACAACACGAGGGCAGACATTACAATGAGGAATCAGAGGGCCCTGCTCGTTAGAACTTACAATCTAAAAAGGAAGGGTCAAATGATACAAACATGGAGGAAGTAAAACAGTGTTAGTAAGAAGCAGGATAGGCTTCTTTGAAGAGAAGGGTTTTCAGGGATCGCCTAAAGATGGATAGATTAGGGGACAGTTGGACAGATTGGGGTAGGGAGTTCCAAATGATGGGAGAAGCTCTGGAGAAATCCTGGAGGCGAGCATGGGAGGTGACAAGGGAGCTAGAGAGCAGGAGGTCTTGGGATGACCGAAGAGAGCGGCTTGGTTGGTATTTTGGGACTAGGTTAGTGATGTAGCTGGGGGCAGAGTTATGGATGGCTTTGTAAATTATTGTTAGTACTTTGAATTTTATTCGTTGGGTGAGTGGAAGCCAGTGGAGAAATTGGCAGAGAGGGGTGGAGGACACTGAATGGTTGGTAAGGTGGATGAGTCTTGCAGCGGCATTCATTGTGGACTGAAGGTGGGATAGTCTATGTAAAGGTAATCCAATGAGGAGGGAGTTGCAGTAGTCGAGGCGAGAGATGACCAGGGAGGGAATTAGAAGCTTGGTGGTGTCAGTTAAAAATGGGCGTATTCTGAAAATGTTGCGGAGGCTATGGCGGCATGATTTGGACAAGGATTGTATGTGGGCCTGAAAGGACAGTTCAGAGTCTAAGATTACCCCTAGCACCCTGGCATGTGGGGAAGGACTGATATATGTGCCATTGATCTTGACAGAGAAGTTGAGGAGGGGGCATGTGGGGGAGGAAATATTAAGAGCTCGGTTTTAGATTAAGTTTGAGGAAGTGGTTTGACATCCAGGCTGATATGTCTGTTAGTAGATCAGTGATGCGTGAGGAGATTGATGGGGTGAGCTGAGGGGCAGAGAGATAGATTTGGGCGTCTTCAGCATATACATGGTAGTGAAAGCCATGGGAGGCTATCAGCTGACCCAGGGAGGACGTGTAGATCGAGAATAGTAGAGGTCCAAGGACAGAACCTTGGGGGACCACAACGGTAAGAGGAGTTGGAGAAGAGGAAGTGGAGTTGTAAGTGACACTGGAGGTGCGATGAGATAGGTAAGATTCAAACCAACAGAAAGTGAAGCCAAGGAGACCAAGCAAATTGAGTTTTTTGAGGAGGGGGTGGTCAACTGTATCAAAGGCAGCAGAAAGGTCCAAGAGTAAGAGTATGGTATAATGATGTCACCTCTTGCATTACCTTGTTGATTTTTGCATGAATTACTCTTTGTACAACACATGCTCAATAAAAACTTTATTTTTATTGATAAAAAGAAATAAACAAGAGATCATAAATAATTAACAATGACCCGTGCTGAAAACAAACTTTTCAGTGCCACAGGCAATGCTGAATGCTTCTAGCCAGCCCAGAAAACGTTTCACAGCATGCTTCCACCAGTTAAATATCTCCCCCTCCACACCAGCGAGATCTCACCAGACCATTTGACCCCTATATTTTGAGTGGGTTAACTAGCGCTTTTCCCCAAAAGGACCAATCTGGTCTTTCACAGTTTCCCTTAGTGTATTTCAATACCCATCAGGGTTGCCAACAACCATGGCATTTTTTTTATTGACAAAACATGGAAAATTTACTGACAGAGAACAGAGAGCATTTTTAACTGACATCCTGAAATACAGAAACCTATTATAAACTGATATTTAACAGTATAAACAATATGTAAACATTAACAATACTCATAACAAATAATCTGTCTGGCTTTACAACTAAAGTTTACAATTAAAAAGACAAAACAGTGTGAAAAAGCATGAGCATGACTGGGATTATAAAAGGCCTGGGTACCTTGGGACAAAGCATAAAAATAATTTCTGCAGAGTGCGTAGCACAACGTGGCGAACAGTATTAATGGCCAGATTTTACCTAATGGTAAAAGGCTTATGCCCCGTACACACGGTCGGACTTTGTTCGGACATTCCGACAACAAAATCCTAGGATTTTTTCCAACGGATGTTGGCTCAAACTTGTCTTGCATACACACGGTCACACAAAGTTGTCGGAAAATCCGATCGTTCTAAACGTGGTGACGTAAAACACGTACGTCGGGACTATAAACGGGGCAGTGGCCAATAGCTTTCATCTGTTTATTTATTCTGAGCATGCGTTGCACTTTGTCCGTCGGATTTGTGTACACACGATCGGAATTTCCGACAACGGATTTTGTTGTCGGAAAATGTTATATCCTGCTCTCAAACTTTGTGTGTCGGAAAATCCGATGGAAAATGTGTGATGGAGCCTACACACGGTCGGAATTTCTGATGACAAGGTCCTATCACACATTTTCCGTCGGAAAATCCGACCGTGTGTACGGGGCATTAAAGGGGGGGATTAAAAAGAATCTGTGCCTAGTCGCTGTATACACTGCAAACATATACTAGTCATTGGACCCCCCCCAAAAAAACCCTAATTACTATCACAACTGAGAGTCTCACAGACACAAAAACTTCAAGACAATGGATACTTTATTAGAAATTAAACATTTCACAGCTGATCCAGAGAGAGGCAAAAAAAACAAAGCAAAGCTCGATCTAATTTGTTCCAGCAGGGGAAAAAATTACCTCCTGATCCCCCGAGAGGCAATCGGAGTTTCCCTGGATCAACTTTACCTATAAATGTTAGTATCTAGTTATATTATGTACATTTAGGAAATAATCCAGGCCTTTTTTAACCACTTGCCGACTGGGCCATAGCCGAAAGACGGCTGCAGCGTGGTCGGCTAGTTCTGGGTGGACGTCCGTGGGACGTCCTCCCAGAATCCTACTCTCGCGCGCCCCCTGGGGCGCGCACCCGAGAACTTCAGTGACCGCTGAGCGCGGCCGTTTACCATGTGATCACTCCGATCACATGTAAACAAACTGGCGTCATGTCATGACGCCGGTTCCTCCCTCCCCTCTGTGTACCGATCGGTACAGTGCGAGGGGAGAGGGGGAGGGATCGGATGGCAGCACCGCTGTGGGCTGCATGTGTAGTGCCCACAGCGCTGCTCAGTGACAATTGCAGTCACATCCATCCCTCCATGATCAGCCATCCCTGCAATATACCCTGCAATACACTCTGCAATATACCCTGCAATATACCCTGCAATACACTCTGCAATATACTCTGCAATATACCATGCAATATACTCTGCAATACACCCTGCAATACTCTGCAATACAACGCAATCTACCCTGCAATACTCTGCACTACCCTGCAATACCCCGCAATACCCCATAATACCCTGCACTACTCAGCAATACTCAGCAATACCCTGCAATACCCTGCACTACCCCGCAATACCCTGCACTACTCTGCAATACCCCGCAATACCCTGCAATACCCCGCAATACTCTGCAATACCCCGCAATACTCCAGAATACCCCGCAATATTCTGCAATTTTTTTTTTGATTCCCTACACCATAAGAATGATCATAGCGGCTCTTCCACTGCTTGATCGTTCTTATGGGAGGGGAGAGGGGACACCCCCCCCTTCTCGCCACCCTCCGGTGCTTCTACCGACTCACCGCTACGATCGAAGCCAGGATCATTTTTTTTTTATTTCAGGCTTCCCAGCCTAGAGGTGAGATGTGGGGTCTTATTGACCCCATATCTCACTGTAAAGAGGACCTGTCATGCCATATTCCTATTACAAGGGATGTTTACATTCCTTGCAATAGGAATAAAAGTGATCAAAAATTGTCAAACTAAAATGAACAATAAAAAAAAAAAAAAAAATTTTAAAGTGCCCCTGTCCGCATGCAGAAGCGAACGCATAGGTAAGTCCCGCCCACATATGAAAACGGTGTTCAAACCACACATGTGAGGTATCACTGTGAACGTTGGAGCAAGAGCAAGAATTTTGGCCCTAGACCTCCTCTGTAACTCAAAACATGTAACCAGTAAAAAATTTTAAAGCGTCACCTATGGAGAATTTTAAGTAGCGAAGTTTGGCACCATTCCATGAGCGTGTGCAATTTTGAAGGGTGACATGTTAGGTATCTATTTACAAATAATACACACCAAGTTGTACTTATTTTTACCAAAGATATGTAGCAGTATAAATTTTGGCCAAAATTTACGAAGAAAAATTACTAATTTGCTAAATTTTATAACAGAAACAAATAAAAATTCATTTTTTTACCAAATTTTCAGTCTTTTTTCTTTTATAGCGAAAAAAGAAAAAAAACCCAACGGTGATTAAATACCACCAAAAGAAAGCTCTATTTGTGTGAAAAAAAGGACAAAAATGTCATATGGGTACAGTGTTGTATGAGTAATTGTCATTCAAAATGTGAGAGCACCGAAAGCTGAAAATTGGTCTGGTTAGGAAGGGGGTTTAAGTGCCCAGTGGTCAAGTGGTTAAAGCAATCTACTGATCTGGCCAGAACCAGCTCTTGAGGCAGTCTATTCCACATTTTCACGGCTCTTACTGTGAAGAAACCTTTCCATATTTGGGAATTAAATCTATATTCCTCCAGATGTAGTCCCTTTGTCCTCTGTGATGACCTTAATGTAAATAACTCAACACCAAGTTCACTATATGGACCACTTATGTATTTAGACATGTTAATCATATCCCCCTAATCTCCTCTTCTCAAGAGAGAATAAATTCACTTCCTCTAATCTTTCCTCATAGCTGAGCTCCTCCGTGCCCCTTATCAGTTTGGTTGCCCTTCTCTGCACTTTCTCTGGTTCCTCTTTTTGTGAATTGGTGCCCAAAACTAAATTTCATATCCCAGATGAGGACCCACTAATGATTTGTACAGGATATATTTTTGTTTGCACACAAAATGTTTTGTCTGAGCCTACCTTAAAGAAGGCCTTCATTTAAACAAGCAACTGTGATAAGGACACCTTGATCAGGGCTATGTGATTTACAACATAATGTATAGAGTGAAGGGGTCAGGAGTAAGTAACACAGGGAATTACTATTTATTTCATAAATAATTTGCACTTTTCAGAGTTAGGCCCCTTGCACACATGCGGGCCGTATGTCCGTATTTCATCCATCTGTTTTCGGATGAAATACGGACATACATGCATCCCTATGGGATAGCGGGTGTCAGCGGATGTACATCTGCTAACACCCGATGTCATCCGGCTCCGCTCTCGTCCGATTCTGCAGACTGAAAAAAAATCCTATTTTTCCATCCGTCTGCAGAGCGGATCGGATGAACACGGACAGACGGTCCGTGTTCCTCCGATCCCCCATAGGGGACAGCGGAGATCTGACAGGGTGGTCCCTGCACAGTGTACGGGTCCCGCCCTTTCATCCGCCGGCTCAGCTGGGGAAAATGGAGCGATCCCCGCTGAGCAGCAGAAGTTCATGGGGCAGATCAACACGGATCCGTCCCGTGTGAAAGGGGGCCTAAGGAGTGTTGTTGTTTCCATGCTATGATTTTAGCTGCAGAGGCATTTGCATGTCAATACACTGGGAGCTACATGAAGGTCTGTATATAGGGTCATAGAAATTCAAGATCTGCTGAAGTAGACAGATGTTACATATACCCAAAAACACCACTGGACTCAGTGTATACAATCAATTCTGATCCTGAACACTTGCTCAGCATATGGAATTGTAGAGAGATTGGATTTGTAGGTCCAGAAAGCTGGTACCAATCTCCCTTGGTCTTTATTTTGGTACTGACACGTTCTTTTTTGTGATGGGGAAATTAAAGCAGAACTCCGAGATTTAAAAAAAAAAAAATCCCTCATTAGTACACCCCCCCCCCCCCCCCCCCACACACACACAAAACTGTTATTACATTTGTGAAATTTCTTACCATTTAAGAGCGATGGCTAATTTAATGTTCAGGAAGTCAGCTCTGCGATTGAAAAAAAGCAGCCTGTATTCTGGCAAGGAGGAGGTGTTGGAACAGGGATTGCATCATATCCTCTTCTCTCTAACTGTTCTCAGCCTACATTTCCCATGAATCCTTGGGATTGGAGTGAATGTGGGAGGGTACATTAGGCTTGTACATGTAAATGTGAACTCTCCCATTTCAACACAAAACACACCCTTCATTCTGCAGCCAGCAAGCCATGCTACTCAGTAACACACGGTATGATAGGTTACAGCCTTATAAATACAAACCAGTGCAACGTACCAGGGACCACCAGTGCAGAATGTCAGACCACCATGTCAGGGACCACCAGCGTAGAGCCGGGATTATCATCAGAAATTACTTGTATGCCACAAAGGGGATCTCTAGCTGTGTCAAGTATTGTTTGTGTGTGTATATATATATACATATATATATATATATATATATGAGAATACTGATCGCTGATCTCCCACCTGTATTATGATTGATAGCCCACTGTTCCTATATCGGCGGGACATCAGCGATCGGTGTTCTCATATACAACTTCTGACACAGTGGGAGATCCCCGCTGTGTCATACAAGTAATTTCTGATAATATCCCCTGCTCTGCACAGAGATAGCAGGCAGGCGGGTGGTGCAGCAGGGACAGAGTGGAGGTGGAGTGGAGGGGCGGATTGCTGGCAGGAGCAGAGGAGGAGGAGGGAGGAGAGAGGAGGAGGACACCTCCTCCATGGGCGGCACAGACCAGGGCTGTGAGACCCCCTCCGCCAACTACATGTCTGCTTCCTCCCTGCTCGCTTTCAGAGGACTACAACTGGGTGTGTAAGATCGCTGGCTGAGGTTACGGGAGGACTAGCAGTCAGCGGTCTTACAAGCAGAAGTCACCAGTCGATAATGTTTTTACATGTTTCTAAAGAAAAAATTTGCGCTAGGTGTACAAACAGTAACTTGGTGAATATCACCCGTGAAGGAAAATCCTGCAGCTCTGCACTATACCTTGATAAGGGCACTACTAAATAGATATAACAAAAAGCACAGCGCTGGATATAAATGCAAAAATACAACAAAAATTGATATTACTATTAAAGCACCAACAACTTTCATATGTGGTAAAAAATAAAAATAAAAATAAACAATAACATGAATGCTTCACTATAGTGATATATATGCGTGAACAATAACATGGATGCTTTACTGTAGTGATATATATGCGTGACTATTCCCAGTTTTTTATCCACACATTTAGAAAAAGTCCAAAGATGCAAAAATTATGTCAAAACAAATGTCCAAAAAAGCAATTAAATGTGACTTTCTATGAATAATAAATCCGTGACTGTCACCGTGTTGAAATCCCGTCACCTGGTAAAGATTGAAGGCTTACCGGATAGCCTCTGATCAGAGGCATAGAGCTAATAGCTTGGGGTTTGCCCTCCACAGCGGCTGGAACTTTAGCTGGGATGATGGATGTAGATCCACAAACGATCGCCACAGGCTTCCAGACAGCGGTACAATCAGGGAAGAGAGCTCTCACCGTGTTTAAAAGAAAAGAGAAAACTCCAATGGTGTAGAACGTTTTATCTCTTGTTTATTAAAAGTCGCCTCACTGGCATCCATAAAAACACTTTTCCTTGCAAGGAACCAATACAGCTTTAAAACGAAACTTCTCGCATGCGCCGTCGGTACGAGCGTGTCAATCCTACGGCCGTTTCGTCAGAAATGACATCATCAGGGGCACCTGATGATCAGGGTGCCCCTGATGATGTCATTTCTGACGAAACGGCCGTAGGATTGACACGCTCGTACCGACGGCGCATGCGAGAAGTTTCGTTTTAAAGCTGTATTGGTTCCTTGCAAGGAAAAGTGTTTTTATGGATGCCAGTGAGGCGACTTTTAATAAACAAGAGATAAAACGTTCTACACCATTGGAGTTTTCTCTTTTCTTTTAAACACGGTGAGAGCTCTCTTCCCTGATTGTACCGCTGTCTGGAAGCCTGTGGCGATCGTTTGTGGATCTACATCCATCATCCCAGCTAAAGTTCCAGCCGCTGTGGAGGGCAAACCCCAAGCTATTAGCTCTATGTCTCTGATCAGAGGCTATCCGGTAAGCCTTCAATCTTTACCAGGTGACGGGATTTCAACACGGTGACAGTCACGGATTTATTATTCATAGAAAGTCACATTTAATTGCTTTTTTGGACATTTGTTTTGACATAATTTTTGCATCTTTGGACTTTTTCTAAATGTGTGGATAAAAAACTGGGAATAGTCACGCATATATATCACTATAGTAAAGCATCCATGTTATTGTTCACGCATATATATCACTATAGTGAAGCATTCATGTTATTGTTTATTTTTATTTTTTTCTTTTACCACATATGAAAGTTGTTGGTGCTTTAATAGTAATATCAATTTTTGTTGTATTTTTGCATTTATATCCAGCGCTGTGCTTTTTGATAATGTTTTTACAGAAAGTTCAACAACCTATTGAAGAGCAACTACAGAGCTCAGAAGAACATGGGTGACATACTTGATGAAGGTAGGAGATCAGCAACACTGACATGGAAAAAAAAAATTGCCCAGAGTTCTGCTTTAAGAAATGATACAGGATGTGGGCTCACCAATATCTTTAAATGGAAACAGAAAACCAATTTGGCATACCATTGATTGTTTCACAACTCTAATGCTTCATGTACACTACAGCTCCTAAACTTGAGTTGAGGAGCTTTTGCTGTTTTTTTTTGTCAAAGCTCCTAAACTCAGCTCTATAAAAGCCTGCGTGTCCATGTACACAAAGGCTTTCAGCAGAGTTTAGGAGCTGTTGCGGTTAGAGGAGGTTCAACCTCCCTCTCCTGAACGCAGAAGAATCGCATTCATGATAGGAACGTTTTGAACGCTGGCTGTGGGAAATTCGCAAAACCGCTAAGCGATTTTTCCTCGCTTTGTGTTTTCCCGCAGCACATTATGGTCAAGTGTACATAAAGCCTAAGATATAAAGTGGTACTTTGAGTCACTTCATATCATAGATCTAACCACCTCAAGCAGTCAAGAGCCCCTGGTGAGGAGGGGGCATTATGAAGTAATTTGAATAAACCCTAAAATGTTATTTAGTTTTAAAAATAATCAATCTGTTCATATAATCTATGGTGCATTAACTTCATATGTGCATGTATGGTCTCTCGTGCTGGGGAATTTTTGTATCATTCAATGCATTGCTCTGTCCAATTGTACCCCCTTTTTGCCATTTATGAATGAATCCAAGTTGCTGCCATTTATTTTGCAGTTTGAATTTGGTGCACACACAGAAGCTCCTTCGCTACCTAAAGGGAATCTTAATTTTTTCATGCCTCTGTGGAGTTCCTTTTAAAGGCCTTGTTCATACAACAGTGCAGGCCGAAGTGTGGGATCACACACACTTTTTATATATAATTTTTTTTATATGGTGCACAGCTGCTCTCCTGTAGTTGTAAAACTGCTATAGGGTGGACAGCAAGTGGTTAAACGAACTTTTAGCAGGCTTCAGCACTACCTGAAGCTTGGTAAAAGCCTGCTAGCAGCTTAATTAAAGTGGCAGTCAGTACGCCAATTAAGATCTGTGTTTAACAGCCCCAGACTCTAATGGAATAGTTATTTAAAAGCTGTAAACAAAACTTCTTGAGGCATGCTATAAAAGCTTTGCTGCACAAGTGTTCTTATACAAGCAGAAGCCCATGTAAACCAGGCCTGAAAGACAATAGGGCTAACCCAGATAAGCCTGTTCTCATTTTAGCCCTCTCATAAAAATAGATATATATTAGATATATATAAATATATACACTAGGGGTCGACCAATATAATTTTTTCGTTGCCGATGCGATACCAATATTTCAGCCACCTCGCAGGCCGATAGCCGAATTAGTCTGCCAATATTCTGTACATTTAAAAAAAATGTTTACACTTTTTTTTATTACTGTTATTGCTGTCACAAAGAATGTAAACATCATTTGTAACAGTAATAGGCAGTGACAGGTATTCTTTATTGAGGGATCTGGGGTCTATAAGACCCCAAACCCCTCCTCTGCACTTGAAAGTATTCAAAATGTCAAGTTCGGCGTTTTTTACTCATGTACTGTATAAAAAATTTGCGCCAACTCCTACAAAGTGAAGCAGCCAACACAACAAACTGACCCGTGTAAATGTGTGAAAAAATAATAAAGTGTGGCGCTAAAAGTAATATCATCTAAAATATAATGATAACGATATTTACATAAATGGAAGTGCACAATCCTGAGGTGTGTGCAGAACATGTTAGTATTGATTTTGTAGGGTGAATAAGGAGATAGTGACCTCCACAGATGTATACCAAATACACTGGTGATGATCCTAATGCCGTGTACACACGGTCGGACTTTCTGGGAAGCTAGGTCCGACGTACTTGCCGCCAGACTTCCGGCGGACTACCGCCGGACTTTCTGAACAGACGGACTTGCCTCCACACGACCGGACTTTCCGGAATCCGGTCTTCCCGATGGACTTCCGCCAGACTTTCAGAATGAACGGACTTTCCCACACACGGACAAGTCCGTTCATTTTGAACATGACTCGGGTACGACGAGTACACCGAGTTGACCACGCCCCCTAAAACGTCACAGTCCCAGCATGCCCAGGGACTGTGACATCATATGGGGGCGGGGTCTCCGCCTATATAAGTCACAACGGAGCCCTCAGAGACCAGTCCAGCCAGAGAGAGCGTCGTGTCAACATCTGGGGAAGAGAAGACAAGAAGCCCAGAAGCCCGGACCTCCGCTGGCAAGAGAGCTACCTGAAGACAGCGGAGGAGCCGGCCGAAGAACTGGAACACCGGGAGAAGAGGCCGGAGAAGAACCAATCGGACGCCGGGAGAAGATGAACCGGAGGGACCCCCGAAGCCGGAAGAAGACCCCCGAAACCGGAGGAAGATCCCCCCGGAGCTGTTTAATAAATTATTTTAAAAACCTGTGTAGTGTGTTTTATTATTGACACTTTTTCCCTAGGTGAATGGGTAGGAGTACCATGTACCCCATACTCATTCACATAGGGTTGGGGGGCCGGGATCTGGGGGCCCTCTTATTATAGGGGGCTCCCGGATTCCGATAAGCCCCCCGCCCGCAGACCCCGACAACCAACGGCCAGGGTTGTTGGGAAGAGGCCCTTGTCCTCATCAACATGGGGACAAGGTGCTTTGTGGTGGGGGGGGCACCGCAGGATGCCCCCTCCCCCAAAGCACCCCCCCATGTTGAGGGCATGCGGCCTGGTACGGTTCAGGGGGGGGGCGCTCGCTCGTCCCCACCCCCTTTCCTGGCCGGCCGAGCTGTGTGCTCGGATCGGGGTCTGGTATGGATTTTGGGGGGACCCCCACGCCGGTTTTTTGGCGTAGGGGGTTCCCCTTTAAGTTCCATACCAGACCTAAGGGCTTGGGATGCCCCCCACGCTCGCTGCAATAGGAAAATTTGTTTGAGATGCAGTACCTTGCTCCTCCGTCGTATCTGGTCCGTCGGACCAGCATACAGACGAACGGGCTTTCCGTCAGGAACTGAGGATATATTATAACAATTTTAACTTCACCACCTTATAGATGTTCATCAGCCCATTATTATCATACTTATTTTCCCAATTAGTAGTGCATATATTCAGTTCTGAGCAGCATATTACATTTACATTTTTTAATATTCGTTATATCACGGTACTATAGTATTTATTATTTTTTTAATTTGGCCAAATCACCAATTTCACAATCATTTTCAACCTCCCCCCCCCTTGTCCCATCCTGCTCCGCCCCAGTGCTTTTTCTTTATTAATCCCTCTTTGTGGAAATCAGACTATGTCTGTTGAGGAAGGAGCGCGACTTGCAGAACATCCAAGTGCGCACGCTCAGGAAACGCGTCCATTTTTGATGACGTCGTCCCCCTGCTGCCAGCCGTGTCCTGTGTTCCAAGCCTCGTTCTGAGGCTGCTCTTCCAGAGCCGGCGTTTACATCACTCAGAAGATCCCTGGTCATCGCACACAGCACGGATTGTGTCACAGGATGTGGGAACGTCACTCTATCTGATACCACGCTTTTTATTCTCATATTACATGTGAGTTGATCTTATGTTATCTATTAAATTGATTTTACAAAAACCGACCGCACCCAGAGGCGCCTCTCCACTTGTGCTTTCCATCTCCTGACTTGTGCCTGTCCACAACTTTATCCCAGAGATCTATTGACAGTGCCCTGCCACGCATAGTTGATTGTTTGCTTCACATGCACTACCAGGAACTGAAATGCTCCAGGAAAGATCTTTTCATGCTGAGCTAGTCAAAATAACCACAGCTGATAACAGTTGAAAGTCAAATGGCTTTGTGTGCCATTGAGAAGGTGATTAGCTGACTGAGTTTCAATTTTAGGAGGGCGGTAATCCTTTTTCCAACTCAGTGATTGCTTTTGAATTTTTTTTCTGACATGTTGGTGTTATATCTTTCACTGATGTTAGAAGTTGCACACAAGAAATGTGTGTAAATACTGGTGGATAAAACAAAAACTGTGTCTTGTCTTCGTTTCAGGCTGCAAAGCAACAAATGTGATTTTAAAAGGGGGTGATGCTTTACTATACCCATTTTATATATAGACTCCAAAGTTTCTTGCTTACGACACAAATCTCATTATCAGGGCGTGCATTTTCATAGACTGCACAAGTCTTTTGAGCCTCCTTGCTCAGGAAACAAAAAAGGGCATCGCTGTTTGTTGCTGACCCATATTCACAGCCAAATGCACCTACAATAGGCATCTGAGCATCAGAACGGGACCACGGAACAATGGAAGAAGGTGGCCTGGACTCATTAATGACATTTCCTTTCAGATCCTGTAGACAGCAGGGTGCGTGTGCCATGCTTATCTGGGGAAGAGATGGCAGCAGGGTGCAGTATGGGAAGAAGGCAAGCCAGTGGAAGCAGTGCAATACCTGTTATTTATGGGGATGTTACTATGACACATACCACCTACCTAAACATTGTTGGTGACAAAGTACACCTCTTCATGGAAATGGTATTCTCTGATGGCAGTGGCAGTGGCAGAGACCTAGTGGCATTCATGCTACAATGGGTCAGGGCGGTTTTGGAGCATAAGGGGAACCTACTTAATATTAAGTGGGTAATCATAATGTTATGGTGGTTTTGGTGTGTGTGTATATTTTTTTTTTTCTTCAACATATTTGATCGGGCAAACATTAAATCTAAATTTAAACCGATAAAGGTAAAATAATTGAAAAAACACAAAATTGACATGGTGCCTAGTCAAAGCCCTGATTTGAATCCCATTGCAATGCTGTGTTGGGATTGGAAATGGGCAGTTCATGTAAGAAAACCAACAAACATCTTATAACTGAAGGAATTTTGAAAGGTGGAGTGGTCAAAAATGTTACAGAGTCAATAACAGAGGCTGTCTTGTAGTTATAAAAAATGTGTACACAAGGTTATTTTTGCCAAAGGGTACTGACTTTTTCCATGGTACATCATTACATCCATTGATAATTTCGTTGACTAAATGGTTAAAAATGCACATTGTATTAGTGGTTTATTCAAGTATATCTGTAGGCATTGTCTGAATAAAGATCTATCATTTGCCCATTCAAATATTTTGAAAAAGTCAACATTTTATATGGGTTTGCACTTCTTTTTTCACATGACTGCAGATTTTTTTTTAGCGTTAAACTGACCCGATTTCCCCATCCATACATTCAACTTGTATGCAGGAATGTTCCCAATTATGTCATTGAATTCTGACAGCTGGACTCCCCCGCCATCAGAATACACTGTTCAGCGCTACAGCCAAATGGCTGCAAGGGCTGCTTGAATGGAAATTTTCCAGCAGGGCCATTCATGAGAAGTCAATCAATAGATTGACTCATGAACAGGAGCGGCCATGGATGGATAAAACTTGGTCCAGAGCCTGCTGAACTGGCCCAATATTGATCCACGTATGGCCAGGTTTGGAACCCTGCATTGCAAATGTGCCCTGACATGGCAGGGTGGCATTACATGTATTATAAAATCTATGCAACTGAAACCTCTGTTTTCAACCCAAATGTTAGAACAGTTTAATTTGGTCTTTTTGCACATGATACAGCAATCTTGATGAAAGCAAAATAAAACAGAGAAATTAGCAGTTTCCTTTAATACATATGTAATACACAATGTTAATTACAGCAGGACTGTGTTTCCAGTTAAATAAAATTAAAAACTTTGTATTCACCCCTCCCCAAATATAAAATTACTAAATTATTATTTTGAAAGAACAATATGATCAAAGCTTTAAATAACACCACCATTTACCACAGTATTCATAACCACCATTACATTACATACATGACCTTTGCTTTGGCAAAAAGAAAAGTTTTCTTTTGAACAGTGTATAAACCTAACATAGCAAAGACTGTATACATCTTTGTATTGCACTCGTTTATGTACAAGAATAAACTGTAAAGACAAAAATATAGCAGGTAAAATGAATAAGCACATTTGTCACAATAAAAGTTTTCAGCAATGAACATTAAAAAAATGCATAGAAATGTAACACGTTTATGTACAGAAAAAAAAACAATGTGTGTCAATTAACAATATATACATTCTCAATACTCAGTAACATCTTTCAGGACGGACTAGTAAAAGCGGTGTGAATGTGTGACGAGGTGAAATATTAAGGATTTTCGTGTGTATTTTGTATCAGTTAAATTTGGAAGATCACAGACAATCCATAATACAAACAAGGAAATACAATCCTTAGCAAGCATTCAGTGTTCCTAAGCTAAATTTCATGTACATATGAACCTTATTTCCAGTTGAGCATTAAAATAAAATTAAGATCTTCTGTATTTAAAACACAAACAGCAGAGGAATGGGGTAAAAAAAAACTAGTTAACTGACTGAAGACTAAATGTGCTTGGATTTAAAACTTATATGTAAACTTTAGTGTCATGTTTTATAGAATATACTATACATTCTTTGATATCTGCTCCTTTAAGACCTGCTGTGCTATTCCTTGTGACTGCCCTAAAGTAGGGTTCTAGCCAGCATAAAAATATTTATTACATTACTTTTTAGACTCTTCCCCTTTCAACATTTTTTAAAAAAAAAAGCAGGTATTGCCAAATGTAACACACAAACACACGTGGCTTTATGGCTCCTGCAATAACCATCCCCAGCCATATTTCAACGACCATATAAATTAGCTAAACATCTGTAATAGTAGTAGTGGTCATCCATTTATAGTAGACCATGGGCTCTGCAAAGCATCCTGAGATAGCCATATGTGAGGCATCGGTGTGAAATGAACAAGGACAATCATGCAATGGAGGAGGAATTGGTCATTCCATGGACTGTTGTGCTTGTTGGAGTTCCACTTATGGCATTGAAGATGTGAAGTGAGTTCTGCATAACACTGATCTTCTCTTCTCCACACCAAATCTTCAGGACACAAACAGAAGAAAGAAAAGGAATCAAAACTTTGGTCAAATTAGTTCCAAGTGAGAGCAACGAAGGGGGGACAATGAAAAAAAAAAAAACCCAATCAACCACATTTTTCTTCCTGGACTTTCACACGGTTTCTTGAAATGGAAAATTAATTAAAGTCAAGCCACAGTTTTAAATCTATATACTGCTCCCCTAACCCATTCAATGTATTTATTATCACAGTAAGCACTTAAGGTTTGGTCTATTTTTGGTGGTTACAGCGACTGTGCTAAGCACTTCATAAAAATGCAATAAGCCCAAAGCCATAAACCAACTTCTGCATTAAAAACCATCTTAAGCAAACAGACCAGCAAACATGCATAGATCAAAACAAAACAAACTTCATTACCATCCCATCTGCCCATGTGTGCACAAGGAAAGAAAAAGAGAAACATCCAGTTATGGTTACTCTGACACAACATCCTATTCTGTATCACAGGAAATGACCTAGGAGACACAAGGTCCTCCGATACACATACAGTTGTATAGATTAGTGTTTCTCAACTCCAGTCCTCAATGCACCCCAACAGGTCACGTTTTCAGGACTTCCCTCACATGAAATGGCTGTGGTAATTACTAAGGCAGTGAAACTGATCAAGTCACCTGTGCAAAACAATGAAAAGCCTGAAAACATGACCTGTTGGGGTGCCTTGAGGACTGGAGTTAAGAAACACTGGTATAGATGTTAAAGGATAAAACACAAACCCCCTATATTCCAATGTAGAATATATATATGACAGAGGGTTTCCTTCCAGAATCTGATGGTTTATTGGCCCTGGTGTGTACAAGTTTGGTAGGGACATCTTTAGTGCCAACAAGCACAGAGCTGACTGACATGTAAGATCTGTGAAGCTCATTGTTTACATGACCGGGTTGAAATATGCGAATTAAACTGCTATTCATGTTTATAAAGCAGGAAGGTAAAACAAAAAGCTTTATTAAAATGGTACTAAATCCATAAGCAAACTTTTTTTGTATATTCTTAGTTGTGATGACTGAATTGGTTTTCTTATTTTTAGGCTTTATTTTCACCTGGTGATTCGGCCAGTTAGTCTGTTTTTCAACAGAACAAACTTTCCAGCAAATGTAGCAGTTAGCCCCATTTGCTCCTTCATTCAGAGTGGGGGCACTCTAATATAGGAGGTATGTTACTGGCCAGATCACCAGGTGAAAACAAAGGGTAAACAAAACCAAAAAGAACATGAATGCAGCCACCAGATCTAATGGATGCTAAGCTATAATATTTTACATTTTTGGTTTTGTGCTTAATACAGCTTTAAAGAACAGTTACTAAACATCGTCTGAACTGCCCCACAGCAACCAGTAAGACTTAAATTCCAATCTCTTAACAGTTTTCAGTGCAGGGTTTAAAAAAAGGATGGCACTGTGAGACTTAAAAGGGAACTAAACCCTTCTATCCTTTATAGCCAATGAAGCTGCCATCTTAGCTGGTTTCATCTGCAGTTGTCATGGTGCTGCACATCGGTTTAGTTAGCCATTTGGTGGCTTGACAAATTGGTTGAGAGCACAAGCAACTGTGAATGTTATTATTCACAGAATGTCTTGAACTGTTTTGGGAAACAAGTAAATTGATGGGGTTACTTCCGCTTTAAGAAATAATCTTATTAAAAGAGTTAGTTGACTAAGGACTGCTTTGCATATTAATCAGCACATCAGAGCTTTTTTTTAATCCACAGTGATGCTATTTAAAGTTGAACTCTGGGTAGGTATAAAAGTCACAAATTGATGCAACTCTTCTTTCACCAATATATTATTAAAGGCATTTTTGCAAAGTGTAAGCCCCTGAAATGTACTTCGCATTAGCTTCTTGCAATCCACTTAGCAGCAGAGCTCAGGATGGAAGAGGAATAAAGAGCACAAGCAGCCAGTCAGTTGTGCTGTAGTGCTCAAAGAACATGTTGATAGAAGGAAAGAGCAGAGATACAAGCTCATCAGTCTGTGTCTTCTCCCTTCACTACACAGCCAAAGGCTAAGGGAGGGACAAGACCTGTGGGCAAAACTTAGCAGCAGTAAAATATCACATCTGTGCTGTGTGGAAGAGCTGTGTAAACCTTAGGATTAAATGAACAAATACAATAATTTGGCAAGTTAACTACTTAAAGACTGCCCACTGCATATATACTGCCGCAGGGCGGCTCTATTGCGCAAAATGACATACCTGTACATCATTTCATGCAATAGATACTGTGGGCGTGCACGCTGATTGGCCCACAGGGGGGGCCAATCAGAGGGTCCAGCGGCCACCCACGATCGCTCCCCAGAGAGATAGAAACAAGGAAGAGATGAACACAGTGATTTTGTGTTCCTGCTAAACAGGAACACAGATCACTGTGTTCATCTACTGAGTCCATCCACCACAGTTAGAAAGCATCCTCTGCTTAGAAACTAGGGACACACTTAACCCTTTGATTGCCCGTGGTGTTAACCCCTTCTCTGCCACTGTCATTAGTACAGCAACAGTGCATATTTTTAGCACCGATTACGGTAGTAATGTCATGGTTCCCGCAAAAGTGTTAGGGTGCCTGATCTGTCCGCTGCAATCCTGCTAAAAATTACTAAACGCCACCATTACTAGTAAAAAAAAGCTAAAAAAAATGCCATAAATCTATCCCCTAGTTTGTAGCACAAAAAATAAAAAACGCAGGGGTGATCAAATACCACCAAAAGAAAGCTCTATTTGTGGGAAAGAAGTACATCATATATATATATATCATATATTTGGGCACAGCTTTGCATTACCGCTCAGTTGTTAAAGTAGCGCAGTGCCGTATCGAAAAAAATGGCCTGTCATTAAGGCGGTAAATCCTTCCGAGGCCGAATCTGTGAATCCAGACGTTTGCCTTGATTTGAAGTTTAACTTTCATTTTTCAGCTTTATTTATTTAAGATTATTTGTTGTGGATACAGTAGAAAAAAGCCAAATATAGTCTTATAAGTGCATCTAAACGTAGAACGGTTGGTGCTGGCCTAGATACTTCTCTATGGTTGACTTGCTAGACCACAAACTGAAGCCGACTGGTTACTGTTGGGTTATGAGACAATTCCTAATAAGGATCTTTCCATAAATGAGAATGGTTTAAAACATGTGACTACTTTGCATAACATAATATCTGCGCTTATTCCTCACACAGAATATTCCAGGTGTTTCACTACATACCTGCTCATGCATGATTTCAGACAGCTCTTTCACCATTTCTCTGTAATTAGCTTTCATCTCTTCTTGATATTCAAACTGGTTCTCCTTTATGAGCCTTTCATTTACACACAAGGCCTGGCCGCATGCTTCAACAAATTGCCTAAATTGATTAAAAGGTCATTAAAATTATGCCAAAACAAGTGGGATGTGAATATCTCTGCTGGAGAAAGCACACTATTATCGCACCTAATAATGTAAATCAACAACCCAAAAACCATAGTAAATTCAAGTGCTTTGTGGTGAATTGGTATCTAGGTAACCTTTCCCATAAATTATGTTAAATTCTTTGGAAATGTGCGTTTGAGATTTTGCATAGATTACAAATGATCAACCACTTGCCGACCAGCCGCCGTTATACTGCCGTAGCTGTATGTCGGTTTGTGTAATAGATACAATGGGCGATGCATGTGATGGGCAGCCGTGATGTTCGCCAGCCACCCGCGACTGCTCCACAGAGCCAGAACAGGGATCTGTCAATGTAAACAAACAGATCCCCATTCTGACAGGGGAGTAGAGAGAGATCGTTTGTTCCTAGTGATCAGGAACAGCGATATCTCTCTCTCCTCCTCCTGTCAGTACACTCCCCCCCACAGTTAGAAACAACTCCTAGGGAACACATTAAACCTCTTGATCACCACTAGTGTTAACCCCTTCCCTGCCAGTGACATTTATACAGCACTGATCGCTGTATAAATGTCACTGGTCCCAAAAAAGTGTCAAAAGTGTCCGATCCCTGCCATTACTAGTAAAAAAAATAAATACATAAAAATGCCATAAATCTAGCCCCTATTTTGTAGACTCTAAACTTTTGCTCAAACCAATCAATATATGCTTATTGTGATTTTTTTTTACCGAAAATATGTAGAAGAATACTTATTGGCCTAAACCGAAGAAGAAATTTGTTATTTTATATTTTTTTTATAATTTTATAATATTTATTATAGCAAAAGTAAAAAATATAGCTTTTTTTCAAAATTGCCATTTTTTTTGTTTATAGTGCAAAAAATAAAAACTGCAGGAGGTGATCAAATACCACCAAACTTTGTTTGGGTACAAAGTCGCATGACTGCGCAATTGTCAGTTAAAGCAACGCAGTGCTGTATCACAAAAAATGTCCTGGTCATCAAGGGGGTAAATCCTTCCGATCCTTAAGTGGTTAAACACACTCTGACATTTAACTTCACTACAAAAGATGTCCACTAAGCAAAATACATATGTCAGATAAAAACAGGTTAAACATCTGTAAGTACCATTCAACATTACCTGAACACCTCTTTTAGTTGCTTTATTTTGTTGTCTGCATATCTTTTAGTGTTGGTATCATCCAAGAAGGCTCTTGCGTATGCTAAAGGTCCAGCATTTACCTGGAAAGGAAAAGTCACACCATTAAAAATCATTAACATATTCAAATATACAACGGTATAGAGTTTAACAAACCTCTTAATTTTTTATATAATTGAAGCGATTTAGAATTTTATGCCATCCAATAGGAGTGTTGGTATTTAAAGTGTTAGTTCATCTTTTCAAACAAGCTAAAACAGTGAACACACACCCTACACCCTCCCCAGGTTCGCACTGTGGGTGATGCGTTGTCAGTGCACACACAGCCAGTTTAGCACTGGTGATGACCAATCAGTATGCTCTGAACCGTCCTGGAAGCCCTGAAGAATGAATATGGAGAAGAGTGGGGATTTTAAATCCCAGGACTGCTACACTGGATGCATGGGCACTGACAGCACATTACATATGGAAGGTAAGTACATCAGGGATGGTGTAATGAATTTGTTCTGGATAATTGTAAAATTTTTGTCCATCTGTATAACTGGGGCAAAACATTAGACTTTAAAAGGTATCGCCGACGATATCATACTCACCTTGACCCAACCCAGGATTTCACTCCCCAATCTACAGGCCGAGCTCGACCTGTATAGATCCCTATCGGGATATAAAATAAACGCAACCAAATCCGAAGCCCTGCCTATTAATATACCGGCTCAGGAGATTCAACACTTACAACAATGCTTCCCTTACCATTGGAATGACCTATCCTTAAAATACCTAGGAATCCAGATTACCTCCTCCTACTCTACCCTGTATAGAGCCAACTACCCCCCCCTCCTAAAAAACATCAGGGACCTACTAAGAAAATGGAAGACGCATCATATCTCCCTCTTAGGGAGGATAGCCTCGGTTAAGATGGTAATTCTGCCAAAACTGCTCTACCTATTTCAAACCCTCCCCATTCCAGTCCCATCAGCGGACCTGCGGAAAATACAGGCGGACATGATACGATATATATGGAACTATAAGAGACACAGAATACCACGATCGGTCCTGCTGGCGTCGCGAACGGACGGCGGGCTATCCTTTCCTGACATAACCAAATATTACCAGGCAGCCCAACTACGAGCCCTGGCCTCATGGTTTACCCAACGCTCCTACAACAAGTGGACAGAAATCTAAAAATTGTGGATGGCACCGGTCCACCCAAACAGTATGCTATGGAATGCGAAGGCGAAGGTAGATCCCTCACAGCTTCTGGGCCCCATGCTGCACCTCAGCACACTCTGGCGTAGATTGTCACAAGCCCACACACTATGCTCCGAGAGATCACTCCTCACGTCCTTTCTATACAATCCCAAAATGCCCGCAGGCCTTACGCATCAGATGTCCTCCCCGTGGGCGACCAGAAACCTGTTCCACTTCGGCCACCTAGTCCACCTGTGCAATCGCGGGCTACTCTCCTTTGCGGAGCTTCAAAAAAAATTTGGCATCCCAAAGCAAGCATTCTATGGTTACCTGCAACTCCGACATTATGCCCAATCTATCGCCCCAGATCTACAATTCTCAACCCCAACTACATTTGAGGGCCTGATACTAGAAGGCTCGACTAGACGTGAGCTAATTTCTGACATATACCGAATATTGAACTCCTACAGTTTCCCGGATCAGGGCAAACACACATACATGCTCCGCTGGGAGAAGTATCTAAGCGAGGAGATACCAGAAAACACATGGCAGGTGATCTGGTCCCAGGCAGCCAAAAGTTTACTCTGTACTTTGTACAAGGAGAACGCATATAAAATTCTCTATTTCTGGTACATGACGCCTGACGTACTCCGAGCCATATACCCCTCCAGTTCGGACAGATGTTGGCGATGTTGCAAAGACAGAGGGACCTTATTTCATATTTACTGGTCATGCCCTAAAATTGCCCCGTTCTGGACGGAAGTTCAATCGCTTCTGATTCGCTTGCTGGGAGTACAGGTGCCCTGGTCCCCGAAATTATTTCTCCTTGGGGTATCCGGGTTGAACATACCCCGCCACTCTAGGAAATTGATGGGCCACGTAATCACGGCAGCAAGGTGCCTGGTCGCACTGCGCTGGAAAAAACAGACTCCTCCCACTCCAACAGATCTATACACCAGAATAAAGGACATAGAGCTCATGGAAAAAATGACAGCCCGCTTACAAGATAGACTGGAAACACATGACAAAGTCTGGGAAGATTGGCATAGACGGGAGGACCCACTCTAGGTCGGCGGCAGAACCTCCTTCCCCCCCTCCTCCCCTCCCCCCTTTGCTTTTCCTATATTCTCTTCTCTCCTTCTTTCTCTCTCTACTATCTCTTTCCTTATGTTTGGACAATGTCCAGTATAAAATATATATTTGTTGGTTGACGAATTTTCCGGATGAAGAAGGTACTTCGTTCTTATTTTCTCTAGATGAAAATATTCTATCGCCTATTGAATGTAAGGTTGAATGTCTACCAATGATACTCTGTATTGAGCAAATTACAACTCTTTTGTACTTTTATATTTCTGTGACCAATAAAAATTGTTATTTGAAAAAAAAAAAAAAAGACTTTAAAAGGTGACCTACAAAAAAGGCTGTAATTGTGAACCTCTCTGAAAATGCTAGCTTTCAGTTGGGCAGCTAACGTTTTCAAAAGAAAGTTGTCCTACATATTTATCTCAACACAAGTGCAGGGGACTAAGAAAAAGGATTCTATTAATTTTGTAATGCACTACAGAATTTTTGGGAACTATACCAATAGATAAAACAATCTGATGGACAGCTCAAGTAGTCAGATAAAATAAAGCCTGTTAAAGTGACCAATGTATGACTGCAGACAAAGGGCTAAATTACAACTGTGGCCAAAGCATGACTGCAGGATTCTTGGGCATCATGACATTTTTATGGGTGCAGTGTTTATTATTTTAAGTTCAACAACACAAGAAGATCTAAAAGAAGGCCAAGCCAATATATACATCCAGGGATAAAGCTTAAATAAAATGTAATAATAAACTATCACAGGAAAACTTACCTGTACACTGACACTGCCTTGCAGTTTTAATTGTAATTTGATCATATCCACTTCTGAAGAAGAGCAAAGCTGACGAAGCTCCGCTACTTTTTTACTCATTTCATCAATTGCTACTTCTATGGGGTTCAGGTCAGTGTGGTGCTGATACATGACAGGAATCCGCTTTTTCACATAAGGGAAACTGTGTAAAGCTGTAAGAGAGAAAGTCATTTTGTGTTAAAGGGGACATTTGAAGAAAGCTACATAAGAACGGTCACTGCTGAATTGTTTGGGGCCATCTTCCCGATTTAAGCATTACTAATTTGTAAGTCACAAACTAGGGCAAGTATGTGCTTAGTGAAGTTTTAATAGTCTACATATTACCTTAAATACACGTTCAAGGCACACACTAAGTATATATTATAAGGTATTGTACATGGTTCTTATTTATAGCCCTGATGAAGGGGACTCTGCAGTTGTCCGGAAACACATTTGCTTTGCACCACATACTGTTCTACAAACAATATCATCCATAATCAAAATTGACCTGCCTTGCCTTTTGTCCTTAAAGTGGTTGTAAACCCTTACATACCACTTTTTACTACAGGTTAGTCTATAATAAGGCTTACCTGTAGCTACCCCGGATAGCTCCATACCTGCACGGTTTAGGAGATATCTCCTCCCTGTATCAGCATGTGCCGCCATCGGCTCATGCGCACTGAAACAATGGCACAGCCTGCCGATGCCAGGAAGTAACTCCAGGAGCGATGTAGCTGGCCGGAGCTGTGTACGAGGACCGCTGCAGGGGATTGATCTAAGGTAAGTATTTTATAATGAGCTAGTATGCTATGCATACTAGCTCATTATGCCTTTGTCTTGCGGGGTTTTTTTTGCGTTTTGTTTTTTATTTGTGGGTTTACAACCACTTTAACCATTTGACAATTACTTCACGATGCAACAGTACCCAAGTTAACTTTAGCTTTTTTTTTGCCACATAGACCTTCCTTTTGGTGGTATTTAATAACTACTGAGATTTTTTTGTTATACAAAAGGAAAACAAATTTTTCTCTTATTTGATTTTCTGCCACAATGTTTTGGAATTGAAAACAAGCTGGTATTGAGGTTAAAAGATGGAGCTTGTTACGGTGCACTAGATACGTTAAATGTACAGGTCATACACTGATCAGTGGTATTCTGATGGCCCAGAAGTCTCCTCGCCATCAGAATACAAAGGCTAAGGAGGGAGGATGCCCCCATACACCTCAAACGTGTGGATGGGAAAATCAAGTCCTTTTGTTCAACCCGCTGGTTTAACGAAAAAAGAAAAGAGAAAAAAAATTATCTATGGGCTGCCTTAGGGCCTCAAAGAGATCTTAGACAGGCAGAAGCTATAGGCTGTTCCTCCATTTTTACGTTGGTCTGTAGCTCTTTAGGGATATCATCATCCAGCAACGATTTCTGAGATTCTTTAACAGTTAGAGCCTCTGGCTCAGAGGCCCCTAATGCTGCAGGCAGTTCAGATAATGATTCTGCAGGGGAAGTCATGGGGAACACTTATGGCCTCTGCATCCAAATCAGAATTGCAATTTGGCCAATGAAATCCCGCATGACGGCTGTGAAATCCTCACAGGTTAAAACGGAGGAGCAGAACGTACCAGCAAAACTAAAGAAGCTCATGAGGAACGTAACTCAAGCAGGGGACAGATTTCCTGGCTGTTAATAAAGGGCCTGCAGTAAACCCTCTCTGGAACGGTTAGTGGATTGTAAACCAGAGGCAAACAGCGGGACCACTCCCTGTTTGTTTGCAAACCGACATGTTGCACAGCAGCAAGGAGGGACATGTTAGCTCGGAAGACAAGGTAAATCCATTGGTACTCATGAAGCAGGAGAGGCTCAAATGTGTGCCGGCGATTAGGTACCTGTAGTCGGCAGTAAGGATCAACTGAGATGAAACGGTATCTCTTGCACCAGAGACTGTTCCACAGATCTGGACCTGAAAAGCACTCTGTCACTAGCTAACACAGTTCACAAAGGAAAGCACTATAATTCAGATCCTAAGATGCCCTAAGGTCACATTTAAAGTGGGTGTAAACCCAATGTCATCCTTTCTAAACTACTGCCATAGGGGTTATCTATAAGGATATACATGCCTCCTGCATGTATCTTTACCTGTCAAATGTCTCCCCTCTGTCTGTTATTAGACTCGAAAAACTGCATATTCTGTGGGTGGGTCTGTTGTCTGGAGCTCGGTGGGTGGAGTCGTGATGTTAGTAGACTCCCCGCCCACCTCTACACTCCCCTTGTCAATATGCATTTTCTCCTGTCTATTTCTAACACTGAACTTCTGCTATGATCTCTAACATCCAGTGAAAAGACAGGAAAGTAACCACATGACTTCAGCATGCCAAATCATACTGAGGTGTGGAACAGCCAATCCTTGCAGAGCTGCTGAAGAAAGGAGTGGGGGTGAGAATTAAAAAATAATGCATGTCTTAGGCTAGTGCACGAGATATGTAATCACCTGTCACTCACAGCAAGGGGGAGGATTTGACAAAGTTTTTCTCAGTTTGTCAAGATCTATCTCACTGAACAATAAAAGAGGATTGCTCAGAGATGGATCAACTCTTTGTGGCAAGACTGGGCTCAAATGATAGGAAATCTTATACTCTACAGTATGATATAAAAAAATATAAAAAATTTCGGGTTTACATCCACTTTAAGGCAGGTCCTGCAATTGGCAAGACCAGCATGGTCAGGGTACAGCCTCCAAAACTACTGCTGAGAAAGCTCCAATGTGGATAACTGTATTAAGACATCACCTCAATCCACATGTAGATAAGTCTTGATTGGAAAAAAAAAGGCAAGTAAAAAACAGGTAAACTTTTGCCAGTAGAGAAAAGGCATCCATTCTCATAGGACATGCTGGTAGTGAGCTGTTTTTTTTTGCCAATGTCCAAACTCTCCTGTAGGTAGTAGTATAATCCAATTGTTTCTGAATCCTGTGTTTCCCCATGAACAAGATAGAAATACATTTTTTATATATGGCTAGCATACGTACATAAAACCTAATATTAGCTTCCAGTAATTGCATGTGCAGAAGCACTTACACTGGGAAAGGGCAGAGTCAGCACTCTGTGCCTATCAGGCTTTACTATCCGTGAGCATGGCTGCAAGACAGGAAAGAACAAATGGGCCTATTACTGTGCTGCAACAAGGTAGGTGCAAGTTCTTAACCACGTGTTAATGCTCAGTAGGAATGAGCCGAACACCCCCCTGTTCGGTTCGCACCAGAACATGTGAACAGGAAAAAAGTTCGTTCAAACACGCGAACACCGTTAAAGTCTATAGGACACGAACATGAATAATAAAAAGTGCTAATTTTAAAGGCTAATATGCAAGTTATTGTCATAAAAAGTGTTTGGGGACCTGGATCCTGCCCCAGGGGACATGGATCAATGCAAAAAAAAGTTTTAAAAACGGCCATTTTTTCAGGAGCAGTGATTTTAATAATGCTTAAAGTCAAACAATAAAAGTGTAATATCCCTTTAAATTTCGTACCTGGGGGGTGTCTATAGTATGCCTGTAAAGGGGCGCATGTTTCCTGTGTTTAGAACAGTCTGACAGCAAAATTACATTTTGAAGGAAAAAACCCAATTAAAACTACCCACGGCTATTGCATTGCCGACAATACACATAGAAGTTCATTGATAAAAACGGCATGGGAATTACCCAAAGGGGAACCCCGAACCAAAATTTAAAAAAAAAATGACGTGGGGTTCCCCCTAAATTCCATACCAGACCCTTCAGGTCTGGTATGGATTTTAAGGGGAACCCCGCGCCAAAAAAAACAAAAAAAAAAAACGGCGTGGGGTCCCCCCAAAAATCCATACCAGACCCTTATCCGAGCACGCAACCTGGCAGTCCGCAGGAAAAGAGGGGAGGACGAGAATGGAAGAGGAAGAACCAGAAGATGAAGGAAGATAGAAGAAAGAAGAAGCATTTAAATAAAGGAATTGTCAAGAACTGTCTCTTGTCATTTTTAAAATTTTTGACAGTTTTTTAGTGAAATGGTAGGGGTAAGTACCCCCTTACCATTTCACACGGGGGGGCGGGATCTGGGGGTCCCCTTGTTAAAGGGGGCTTCCAGATTCCGATAAGCCCCCCGCAGACCCCCACAACCACCGGCCAGGGTTGTAGGGATGAGGCCCTTGTCCTCATCAACATGGGGACAAGGTGTTTTGGGGGCTACCCCAAAGCACCCTCCCAATGTTGAGGGCATGTGGCCTGGTACGGTTCAGGAGGGGGGGGGCGCACTCTCGTCCCCCCTCTTTTCCTGCGGCCTGCCAGGTTGCGTGCTTGGATAGGGGTCTGGTTTGGATTTTTGGGGGGACCCCACGCCGTTTTTTTTTTTTGGCGCGGGGTTCCCCTTAAAATCCATACCAGACCTGAAGGGTCTGGTATGGAATTTAGGGGGAACCCCACGTCATTTTTTTTTTTAAATTTTGGTTCGGGGTTCCCCTTTGGGGAATTCCCATGCCGTTTTTATCAATGAACTTTAATGTGTATTGTTGGCAATGCAATAGCTGCGGGTAGTTTTAAATGGGTTTTTTCCTTCAAAATGTCATTTTGCTGTCAGACTGTTCTAAACACAGGAAACATGCGCCCCTTTACAGGCATACTATAGACACCCCCCAGGTACGAAATTTAAAGGGATATTACACTTTTAGTGTTTGACTTTAAGCATTATTAAAATCACTGCTCCTGAAAAAACGGCCGTTTTTAAAACTTTTTTTTGCATTGATCCATGTCCCCTGGGGCAGGACCCGGGTCCCCAAACACTTTTTATGACAATAACTTGCATATTAGCCTTTAAAATTAGCACTTTTGATTTCTCCCATAGACTTTTAAATGGTGTTCCGCGGCATTCGAATGCCGCGAACACCCCAAGTTGTTCGCTGTTCGGCGAACTTGCGAACAGCCAATGTTCGAGTCGAACAGGAGTTCGACTCGAACTCGAAGCTCATCCCTAATGCTCAGATGCAGCTGCTACTTGTCTTGTCTAGCTCACAAAACTGCACAGAACTAAAAATGCTCTGGCAGGTAAGATAGTTAACAAATATGCATTGCATCTGTGTATTTGGCTGTTTGCCTGGAGTTCAACGTCAAACATATGCCTTCATGAATTTAAGTCACAAGCTTGATTATGCACTCCACCAGTAGTACATGGTTGTGTATACAAAAAGGAGAGTAAAAACTTTATTTTATTACAACTAAATTGCATGTTTGATTCTGCATCTGTTACCAACAGCAAGAATCAGCCAAGTGGCTTGGGTGTTTCAGACTTTTTTCACAAGAAAGGGTGTTTCAGACTTAGAGGTTGTCCCCTGAAAGAAGATTCACACATGTCCAGGAAGGCAATGTCTAAAAAAAATAAAGCTACTGTTTTTAATCCTAAATGGCACCTCTACACATCTTGCTAACCCATGTGTGTTCATGCACATCAGAACGCATGATACTGCATTACCATGTGCAATTCTTGCATGTAATATTAATGGCTTGTGCAGAAATGCATATGCGCTTGGATGCACCCTGTAGTCTTACCAGAGCCTTCAACTAGCAGACATACATGGACTTTACTAAAGAATTGAAGCTGAATACCAGATAACACTTTACAGCAAAAAATTTTTTCTCTTTGGGATAAAGGTTTTACAGAAACGAATAAAAGCTGACCATTGTAAGCACTCCTGTCAGTGCTAAATGGTTTATCTCAACCCTTTAACTGCCTCTTTGTCTGGACAGCTTGGTCCAATAAAGAAAGTTGAAAAATAACAGACTTACTCTATGGATCACCAGTTAAAAATTAAGGGAAAAAAAGCCTAAAATAGGAAACCTTGTTTTTAGATGTAAAATTGCTCTAATGTGTGAAAAACGTTTTCATATCTGCAGTGCATCCGGAAAGTATTCACAACGCTTCACGGTTTCCACATTTTATGTTACAGCCTTATATCAAAATGGATTAAATTCATTATTTTCCTCAAAATTCTACAAATACCCCATAATGACAACATGAAAGAAGTTTGAAATCTTTGCAAATTTATTAAAAATAAACAAAAAAAAAAATCACATGTACATAAGTATTAACATCCTCTGCCATGACACTCAAACTTGAGCTCAGGTGCATCCTGTTTCCACTGATCATCCTTGACATGTTTCTACAACTTGATTGGATTCCACCTGTGGTAAATTCAGTTGATTGGACATGGTTTGGAAAGGCACACACCTGTCTATATATGTCCCACAGTTAACAGTGCATGTCAGAGCAAACCAAACCATGAAGTCCAAGGAATTGTCTGTAGACCTCTGAGGCAGGATTGTGTCAATGCACAGATCTGGGGAAGGGCACAGAAACATTTCTGCAGCATTGAAGGTCCCAATGAGCACAGTGGCCTCCATTATCCGTAAATGGAAGAAGTTTGGAACCACCAGGACCCTTCCTAGAGTGGGCCGCCCGGCCAAACTGAGCGATCAGGGGAGAAGGGCTTTAGTCAGGGAAGTGACCAAGAACCTGATTGGTCACTCCTGGCAGAGCTCCAGCTTTTTCCTGTGGAGAGAGGAGAACCTTCCAGAAGAACAACCATCTCTGAACCTCTCAGGCCTGTATGGCACATGACAGCCTGCCTGGAGTTTGCCAGAAGGCATCTGAAAGACTCTCAGACCATCCATGAGAAACAAAATTCTCTGGTCAGATGAAACAAAGACTGAATTCTTTGGCATGAATGGCGAGCATCATGTCTGGGAGAAAACCAGGCACTGCTCATCACCTAGCCAATACCATCCCTACAGTGAAGCATGGTGGTGGCAGCATCATGCTGCGGGTATGTTTTTCAGCGTCAGGAACTGGGAGACTAGTCAGGATTGAGGGAAGGATGAATGCAGCAATTTACAGAGATATCCTTGATGAAAACCTGCTCCAGAGCACTCTGGACCTCAGACTGGGATGAAGGTTCCTCTTCCAACAGAACAACGATCCTAAGCACACAGCCAACAAAGGAGTTGCTACTGGACAACTCTGTGAATGTCCTTGGCCCAGCCAGACTCCAGACTTGAACCTGATTGAACATCTCTGGAGAGTTCTGAAAATGGCTAGGCATCGATGCTCCCCATCCAAACTGAAAGATTGAGAGGTCCTGCAAAGAAGAATGGTAGAAACTGCCCAAAAATAGGTGTGTTTTTTATAAATTTGCAAAGATTTCAAACTTATTTCATGTCGTCATTCATTTTGAAGAAAATAACAATTTGAATCCATTTTGGAATAAGGCTGTAACATAAAATGTGGAAAAAGTGAAGCGCGGTGAATACTTTCCAGATGCACTGTATACACTTTCTTATGATGTTTTTAAGAGAAACAGTATAGTCCAATTTCTGTGATTTTGATTCACTAGCTATACATAGAATAATGTATACTTACCAGTGAGTATAGTTCGGCGTTTACACTGCTCTTCCACCCCACCCTGCCTTTTTCCAGAGAGGGTAAATGGCAACTCAAACACAAAGCGGCGAATATTGTGACTTTTTTCAAACTCTGTTTTTCTTTCCTGCAGTTCCTTGTCTTCAAAGTAAGGCGTGACATGCGTGACTTGGATGTAGGCATATTTGGAGTCCAAGTCTTTTGGGTTTACCTTTATAAACAGAAGCAAACAAGAGGGCAATGGGAAAAATTTAAAAGCAAATAAACTGCGCTAAAGCACATTAATAATAAAAAAAAAAGCTATCCATCACTCACCACAGATATTTATAAAAAAATCTTATAGTACAGTCCCTATAAGTGCAGCAGTGTGAAATCTATATAACCAATCACTATAAGTAATATATCCAAATATAAACAAAATGTGTTTCAAGTTGCAATTTCAGAACAGCTGTCAACAAATAGTCACAGATATTTGCATAAATCAAATATCATTCATGTATAACACTATACCTTTAAGTGCAGAAATAATTTTTAGTTTTTTATATAATTGCACAATTCAATATAAAAATCGTAACACTTCCAACAACAATCTCCATCGTAAAGTGTGAAAAACTATGTTTTTCACACTTCATGATGGAGATTGTTGTTTAAATAAGATTTATATATTGAATTGTGCAATTAAATACACAATATTTTTGGGACTGCTCATGTTTTTTAACCACTTGAGCTGAGGAAGGTTTTACCCCTCTCATGACCAGGCCATTTTTTCCATTTAGCACTGTGCTACTTTAACTGGTAATTGCGCAGTCATGCAATGCTGTACCCAAATACAATGTATATAATTTTCTTTCACATAAATAGAGCTTTCTTTTGGTTGTATGTGATCACCACTGGGTTTTTTATTTTATAAACAAAAAAAAGACAGAACATTTTGAAAAGAAAAACCCAATATTTTTTTACTGCTATAAAAAATATCTAATGAAAGAAAAAAAAAATCACATTTCTTCATAAGCCAAAATGTATTCTGCTACATGTCTTGGTAAAAAAAAATCCCAATAAGTGTATATTGATTGGTTTGTGTGAAAGTTATAGCAACTACAAGCTATGGCATATATGCTGGAGTTTTTATTTATTTTGCTTACACTAGTAATGGCGGTGATCAGTGCCTTATAGTGGAGCTGTGAGCAATCTAACATTAACTGACACTGGGTGGAAACTGACCGACATCACCAGTGACACTAACACAGTGATCAGTGATAATACTATGCACTGTCCCTATACTAATGACACTGGCTGGGAAGGGGTTAACCATCCCAGGGTTTGCTGCTTTTTACGAAAAATCTTTGTTCCTTCTCCCTGCTTTGTGTGTTCATGCCGTGAACCTGGGAGCAGGGTATGTGCCACCTGTCCGTAGTACAATGCGGGCGGGTGGACCTGAAATGGTTAAGCTACTCATACAGCCTTTCAGCTTGATAAAAGCACCAGGCTATAAAGTGTTGCTGTGACTGCCTCTCCTCACGGATGCCCATTTGCATCTAATTACAGTGCTGCTTCTTCTTTTGCATAAGGCTGATCAGTAAAAAACCGCAAGGAGGAAAACCCACGTCTCCATTATTGCCCAGAAGGCCCTCTAGCAACAGGGGATTTTCAGTACAGTAAAACCTTGGATTGAGAGTAACTTGGTTGAGAGCTTTTGCAAAACAAGCAACATTTTCAATTAAATTTTGACTTGATATACAAGTGATGTCTTGATATACAAGTAACGTCACAACTGAGTATAAAAGAGAAGAGAGGTACCGCTAAGTGTAGGAATATGGTTACATTTAATGAAGGTAAAACATTTAGCAACTCACGTGGTTGATGATTAAAACAGGTACATCAAAGTATGCAGTCATCTAAAGCTGTCCACATAGACCATCCTCCGCACCGCCATTAACGTCGTCCCTTCCACGCTGTGCTCCACAACCACTTCAAGCCTCGCTTTCAGATCGCTCTACTGCAGGGTAGTCTTCCCGGTCATGATTGCAGACTGACAGCGGTGAGACCATCTGGTCTATGTGGACAGCTTTACCCCGGATGCCTGCATACTTAGATGTGCCTCTTTTAACCACTTCAGCCCCGGAAGAATTTACCCCCTTCCTGACCAGTGCGTTTTTTGCGATTCGGCACTGTGTCGCGTTAACTGACAATTGCGCAGTCGTGCGACGGGGGTTCCCAAACAAAATTGAGGTCCTTTTTTTCCCACAAATAGAGCTTTCTTTTGGTGGTATTTGATCACCTCTGCGGTTTTTATTTTTTGCGCTATAAACAAAAAAATAGCGACAATTTTGAAAAAAACGCATTATTTTTAACTTTTTGCTATAATAAATATCCCCAAAAAACATTTAAAAAAAACATTTTTTTCCCTCAGTTTAGGCCTATACGTATTCTTCTACATATTTTTGGTTAAAAAAAAAAATCCCAATAAGCGATTGATTGGTTTTTGCAAAAGTTATAGCGTCTACAAAATAGGGGATAGTTTTATGGCATTTTTATTGATAATTTTTTTTTTCACTAGTAATGGCGGCGATCAGCGATTTTTATCGTGACTGCGACATTTTTGGGACCATTGTCATTTATACAGCAATCAGTGCTATACAAACGCACTGATTCCTGTGTAAATGACATTGGCAGTGAAGGGGTTAACCATTAGGGGGCAGTGTAAGGGTTAAGTATGTCCTTAAGGAGTGTTTCTAACTGTGGGGGGGCGTGGCTACATGTGACACGTCACTGATCTCTGCTCCCGATCACAGGAAGCAGAGATCAGTGACACTGTCACTAGGCAGAATGGGGAGATGCTTGTTTACATCAGCATCTCCCCGTTCTTCCTCTTCGTGAGGCGATCGCGGGTATCCCGCATCGATCGAGTCCACGGGACCTGTGTCCGACTCACGGAGTGGCTGGCGCGCGCGCAATGGCACGGCGGCAAATTTAAAGGGACGTATGGGTACGGCCATTTGCCCAGCCGTGCCATTCTGCCGACGTACGTTGGCGTGCGCCGGTCTGGAACCAGTTAATCATCAACCATATGAGTTGCTAAATGTTGTACCTTCATTAAATGTAACCATATTGCTACACTTAGCGGCGCCTCTCTTCTCTTTTATACTCTGTAGCTCCTGCTGGATTTTGCTTCTAATCCCCTTGTGGAGGCTGCCATTTTTGGGTGGATATTTTATGGTTACACAACCAATCACATTGCTATAATCTTTTTATATGGACTATAAACTGAAGGACTTTCACTTTGATATACAAGTGCTTTGGATTACAAGCATGTTTCTGGAATGAATTATGCTCGCAAGCCAAGGTTTTACTGTATTAGTAATACTCTAGTGAGGGTTTATAAAACTTCTTATTCAGCTGCACAATGACAGTAGAGTCAGTGGTCATACCTTTCCAGAATCCTGCATCATTTTCACATTTTCAGCACCAAATTTGTCTGAGTACAGCTTGAGAAGGCGTTGGGAGATCTCAGACAGTGGAGTCAGCTTGGGCTCCTTGTAAATATATTCCTTCCCATCCTCTTCTTCAAAGAAACCCTGCAAAACTTATCTTGATTAGATTTTGTTCTGCTACCAATGGGAGAAAACAAGGATGACAAAACTGTAAACTCCTTGCACACAATGAAAAACATGTCACGTGATCCTTCACATGACAACTGAGAATTAAAAAAAAATAAAGAAAAAATGAACAACTTGTCACTGAGAAAAAGATGCAACATGGTATGATATAGTTATTGGTCAGTGACAGTGATACTGTAGTTAATCCCATGCATCAATATTTTTCTTGTATAAGATAATAATTTGTTGGCCTTCAATTTTCTGAGGTCCTCGTTTGAGCAGGCCTTACACCTTGCTGTTTGTGTATAACCTCTACCAGTTCCAGAATCAATTTTCTGTTATAATTATACTTACTTATGAGGGTTAGATTTCTTCTTTTTTTTTTTTGGCCAAAATTTTATTCGCCATACTTCAATAGCACACATCTACATAAATGCCCTCATTTCCTTACAAATAGATTTTCATTCAGCTGAACTAAATGAATATTCTCAAAGGAGGGTATTTTTCCGCTATCCTTTTTGCTTTCTTATTAAAGTCAGCCATTGATCTAATGGATGGACCTTACTGTAAAAAAATATACAAATGCCAAACATTGTACATGCAAATTTCTAATGCAATGATGTTGCTTTAATTTTTATATATATAAATTATATAAATTTTAAAAGGGCAGTTAGAAACTGGTGGAAAGGATTAACTAAATGCAAAAACGGTGGATTTTTTTTTCTTTAAGTGAAATGGAGAATAATGAACACAAGAGAATGCCACAAAGAAAATTTAAATTAAGAACAGAATTCACATCAAACCAAACCCTTTAAAGATACTGTAACTGTAGTGCCTTATGAGTAAGCCACACTACAGGAATTACCTCCACATCTGTTTCACTGTCTGTAAACTGGTATTGCTATAAAATGCATAAGAGAGAGGCGTAAGCAGAAGAAAACAACAGTCATATTGCTTTTCGTGGAAGAACTGCACAAGGTCTCTTGAAAACAGCATCCGAATGAGAAGCTTCCATAAACTTTAAGCAGTGTGTGCAGTCTAAAGAATGGCTGTGGTGCTAAGGGTTCCACATAATACAAATGGCACACCAAATTACAGCCATTCAAATTTGCAATTCATGCATTACACACAGAGAAAATGTGCAGATGGAAAGACTTTACTAGTCAGATGAGAGTGAAAAGGAATTAACCTGTTTTGCATGGTATGCAAAATGCTGCCAACATTATAACAGCAAAGCACACAAAAGCATGAAAGAGATCAAATGTAAACGTCTCCACCCAATCCGACAAGACTTACCGCTGCCTTAAGTTGGTAGAGGAAAGAGAGGAGAAACGCAAATGGTCAAAACACTTCACTAAGGAATATTTAGAAATAAGCTTTCCATGCCTGACAGAAATGTGATCTATAATCCAATGACCAACTAGACTTTTCCTTTCGCCATAGTGGTGTGAAACATAATCCGATCACGATGATTGCTGGGGCTTCATTTAGCACAGAAGCAGCATCCTATGCCCAGTACACATGATCAGAATATTGTACAAAAAACACTGCTTTCTAAGCAATCTATCATAATCTGATCGTTAGTAGCTTTTGTCTGAAATTATCCAAAAGGGACAAATACGAACACGTTTTTTGTACGGTACCAGATCGTACGATTTTTGTTTAATCAGTACAGTTTTTGCCCAAAAATACAATACAAATACATTACATAATTTCAGAATTTTTTTTCTGTCAATCGAGAATTTTCGTACTTTAGTAACCTATTAATTTTCGATATGGAAACTAGCATGCATTAAAAAAAAAAAAAAACAGACGATCATTCATCCTATAATCTCATTGTGTGTACTATAAACAAACAGAAAAGGGCGCATCAATAGTGCAATAATAAATAGATATTTATCATGTGGACTCAATCATATATTAAGGTGCAACAGTGCATATACAATAAATTAAATCATATAATACCAATAAAGTGAATACAGTGCAAAAAAAAGTTCAAATTCTGCTCTTATTAATATGAAGCAAAAACACAATCTTCTTAGTAGATCCAATCACCACATGATAATAAAGTGCAAATGCTATCTTAATCGTGCTTTACCCGAAGTATATATATACACACACACACACACTTCTTGTACCTGAGCCTCCATCCGAGGAAGACATTGATGGCCTGGACAACCCCACGTTTGAGATTTGGTTGGAGAATTGATACACCGAGGCTCAGGTACAAGAAGTTATATATAGTTATATATATATATATATATATATATATATATATATATATAACTTCTTGTACCTGAGCCTCGGTGTATCAATTCACCAACCAAATCTCAAACGTGGGGTTGTCCAGGCCATCAATGTCTTCCTCGGATGGAGGCTCAGGTACAAGAAGTGTGTGTGTGTGTGTAGATATATATATATATATATATATACATACACAATCCTGTTGTCCGGTGATTGGAGTCCTTCTGCATTGATTTCTTTATGCCAGGATACCTGGAAAGTTACCTTTGATGAATTGCATTATCCGTTCTTTTCCATGCCTGAGGGTCACTCTGTGGCCACTACTGTCTGGTGAGCGCTTTGATATACCACTTCGGGTAAAGCACGATTAAGATAGCATTTGCGCTTTATTATCATGTGGTGATTGGATCTACTAAGAAGATTGTGTTTTTGTTTCATATTAATAAGAGGAGAATTTGAACTTTTTTTGCACTATATACACTTTATTGGTATTATATGATTTAATTTATGGTATATGCACTGTTGCACCTTAATATATAAATGAGTCCACATGATAAATATCTATTTATTATTGCACTATTGATGCGCCCTTTTCTGTTTGTTAACTGTTTATTAGTAATTCACTAATTTTAGGAGCAGCATCAGTCTGTAAGAGTGCATGTTCATCATCTGGTGCCGTGCCCATTTTTTTTTACTTCATTGTTTGTAGTAGGCTTAAGACACAGTTGGCATTTTAAAAGTGATCTTTACTAAAAATATGTTAAAACGGGGCAAACGACAATGAGGCATTCAAGATGACCAAAAGCTCTTAAACAGCACAGGAGTGATGTGAAAAAAGTTCTCTGCAATCACTAAATATAAATGAGTAGAATTTCATAAAACTGGAGCAGACAGAATCTGAAGCAGCTGTACACAGTAACCAATCAGCTTGTTCAGTTAATCTTTGAAAATAAAATATAGAATCTGATTGGTTTCCATGAGCATCTGCTCAAGATTCTGGCTGCTCCAGTCTTTGTAAATTGCCCGCAAGGTCTTCTGCTTAATTAAACCCATGCTTTTAGTAAAGATAGATATTGAGAAAACATTTCATTGGCGGTGGGGGACATTTCTGACCTCTTGTGAAAATTTTAACTTCTTAGCTGTTATACTGACCCATTGACACCAATACTTTCTGCGACACTAAACTGGAACAAGTAAACAGTTTAGAAAAGATGTATGCAGAGGAGCAAGATGTCAATTTCTAAAATATTTGCTTGGGTTAACGACTCAACGTTTTGAAATAATAAAAGGCTCGGCATGAAAGCCAGCCAGAAGCCAGAAAGCCATTTTTTGATTAGAAGGCAAGCAGAAGTAACCCTATATGTTTCCTACATATCGTCTGCTACAGGGTTCCAAAGCTTAGTCCAAATGATATGACCTGGCCTGGCTTGGCCAAAAGCAGTACTGAAGGCCTGAACAGCTGCTATATGCAGATATGTGAAAGTCTTCACTCCTTAAGAAACATAACTTAATTTATCCAACTTGTATGGAACTCACATTTTTAATATCACCAGCAATAATAACTTGGTGAGCAAGCAGAGCACAGTTATACTTTATGCGTATAAATCATCATGGAAGTTAGAATCATAAATTAAATAAAGGTTGTGGATAATCCTTACTTGTCCAAAGAAGGCCACTCTAAAATAGGTCCCCAGAAGTCTCTTGCCTGTATGCATCACCTCTGTAACCTTGCTGTAAGCCCGGTGCAGAGTGTCATATAAATGAGCGAGTCTCTGTTTAAAATAATAAAAAAAAAATTAGACTGTAGGATAAGCAATCTGATCGGAAAGCAAGAATGGTTAAGCCTGGCCAAACATTTGCCTATATTTTTTTGTCAGCGTTAAATAATCTGCAATATGTTTTCTACAACACAAAGCATAACAATGGTCACCAAATAAAATTCTAAATATAATATAATTAGATATCAAGCAAAACATATCAGAATGAGGTCACACAGAAACGTGGGTTGACTTCTGAAGTTGACTTCTGAAGCAGCTGTGTCAAGCCATAAGCTAAATGGTTGATTAAATTTTGTCTTTAAAGTATAACTAAAAGGAAAATATTTTTTTTCGTTTTGGATAGAGTAGAGAGGGATTAGTACCCCTGTCATTTTGTATTGCTGTCTGTGCCCCTATTTGTCCTGTTTCCCATTATCATTGAAAGTTAAAGTAAAGAAAATCCCAAATTTTGCATTGTCCCCAAAAACATAATAAGAATTTATTTTTATCAGACAAGAGTTACTTGGAACATCAAACTTATTCATTTAACAACTTTTAGTGTCATTTTTTTCCCTCTTGCTCTCTAAAAGAGCCAGAAGAAGTTTTTTTAGAAAACAGAAGATAGATAAGTAATAGGTTAGAACATCACTTTAGTTGAAGTACAAAATTTCCAAAGGATTGACGAGAGATTGTAGCGCACAGGAGGTAATCCCACAAATTCTCCTTGTAGAGAAATCATGAGTCTAAATAAGTCCCTGTCGCCTTATCTGTGTCCAGACAATGTAGACTTGGGACTGATTGTACAGTGGAAATCAGAGATCAGGAGTTTGCTTATTGCTCACGGCCCAAGATCCTAAGGTAATTTACAGCTGTTCTGGGATCAGTGTATCCAGGTAAGTAATATGACCCAGATGTAGTGAACAGTGAGGGAGGGGTTCACACTTAAAGCACTATTAAACCCAAAAATGTAATATATTGCAACTTATCAATCAGATGTGGTGGCTGCAATAGTTTTCTTCTCTTAGGCTTTCCCCCTGGTAATCTGACCAGTAACACTCCTACTATATTAGAGTGCCCCCACTCTGGATTAATGAGCACAGGGGGCACATTTGGACAGTAGCATTGTCAGTTTGGGGGAGGGAAGTGGTAGATGTAAAAGCAGATTTAAAGACACTAACAAATGGAAGCTGAACTCCAGCTAACACTTTAAATCTATGCAAACACATACTAATGATCCAACCACAATGCTACCTGTAAAACATTGAATGGACCAAGAATAGTACTTTTTGACAAAATTACAAATGTAAATTTGTATACATATAATGGGATGCTTTAATGAAAACCTAGCAAGCTTTCAGAGTATAATGGTCACCGTACACATTACAATCTGGCCATACTGTACAATCAACTTTATACTATATGTGATGGATCAGAACACAATAGTCTAAGTTGGTGAAGTACAATTAGAAAAATATATATACATAAAACTATATTTCAAAAATAAAAAAACTGATAATTGGCACGTGTGTATGTATTCACCCCCTTTGTTATGAGGCCCATAAACAGCTCTGGTACAACCAATTACCTTCAGAAGTCACATAATTAGTGAAATGATGTCCTCCTGTGTGAAATTTAAGTGTCACATGATCTGTCATTACATATACACAGCTTTTTGAAAGGTCTAGGAGGCTGCAACACCTAAGCAAGAGGCACCACTACCCAAACACTGCCATGAAGACCAAGGAACTCTCCGAACAAGTAAGGGACAATGTTGTTGAGAAGTACAAGTCAGGGTTAGGTTATAAAAAAAAAATATCCAAATCTGATGATCCCTAGGAGCACCATCAAATCTATCATAACCAAATGGAAAGAACATGGCACAACAGCAAACCTGCTAAGAGACAGCCGCACACCAAAACTCACGGACCGGGCAAGGCGGGCATTAATCAGAGAGGCAGCACAGAGACCTAAGGTAACCCTGGAGGAGCTGCAGAGGTTCACAGCGGAGACTGGAGTATCTGTACATAGGACGACAATAAGCTGTACGCTCCATAGAGTTGGGCTTTATGGCAGAGTGGCCAGAAGAAAGCCATTACTTTCAGCAAAAAACAAAATGATACATTTTGAGTTTGCGAAAAAGCACGTGGGAGACTCACAAAATGTCTAAAGGAAGGTGCTCTGGTCTGATGAGACTAAAATTTAACATTTTGGTCATCAAAGAAAACGCTATGTCTGGTGCAAACCCAACACATCACATCACCCAAAGAAACCATCCCCACAGTGAAACATGGTGGTGGCAACATCATGCTGTGGGGATGTTTTTCAGCAGTCGGAACTGAGAAACTGGTCAGGGTTGAGGGAAAGATGGATGGTGCTAAATACAGGGATAGTCTTAAGCAAAACCTGTACCACTCTGTGTGTGATTTGAGGCTAGGACAGAGATTCACGTTCCAGCAGGACAATTACCCCAAACATACTGCTAAAGCAACACTTGAGTGGTTTAAGGGGAAACATGTAAATGTGTTGAAAAGCCCAGACCTCAATCCAATAGAAAATCTGTGGTCAGACTTAAAGATTGCTGTTCACAAGCGCAAACCATCCAACTTGAAGGAGCTGGAGCAGTTTTGCAAGGAGGTATGGGTAAAAATCTGAGTGTTAAGATGTGGCAAGCTCATAGAGACGTATCCAAAGCGACTTGGAGCTGTGATAGCCACAAAAGGTGGCTCTACAAAGTATTGACTTTAGGGGGGGTGAATAGTTATGAACATTGACTTTTTATGTTACTTTGCCCTATTTGTTGTTTGCTTCACAATAAAAAAAAAAAAAAAAAATCTTCAAAGTTGTGGGCATGTTCTGTAAATTAAATGATGCAAATCCTCAAACAATCCATGTTAATTCCAGGTTGTGAGGTAACAAAACACAAAAAATGCCAAGGGGTGAATACTTTTGCAAGGCACTGTGTGCATATATATATTCCAATGTCCAGGGCCTTGTTAAAAAGTATGTAAAAAAAAATGGGCATATTAGGTGCTGAAACTGGGTATACCATTTAGCCGGGAATCCGTCTATGCCCGGTGTCCTATGTGCTGGTAGTTGTGAAATGGCCACTGCGATTTCCTCAACAGAGAGAGGTTCCTCCAATTCTTCACACCCCACAGCCGACAGGGAGGGAAGAGATTATAAAAATAGAGATCCCCGAAATGTGACCCACATCAGCCCAAACATAGCAAAGCAGAAACTCACCTCCATCCCTTGGACATAGTAAAGAACACTTAAAAGAAAAGAATATGGTACTTTAGATGAGGTGTGTCTCTGCAAATAAGGAATATTGACCTATTAATTGTAACCAATCCCCAATGGGTAGTCCCTAAAATGAACAAAATAAAATATTTCTTGTGTACAATATAGGCACGATATAAACATATTTATTATTTATACATAGAAGGACATGATTGGTTTTACACAAAGCAATAATAAAGAAATGATATACATGATTGGTAATGATAAATATAAACATAATAAGATGAATTCATGATAAAACATGTTGTAAACCTGGCACCCTTGAGTATGCACTCAACGCGTTTCATGGCGTTTAAAGCCAATCGTCAGGAGTAGGATGCTAAAGATAAAGATATAAATAATAATAAATAAGTAGATGAGCCTACACCGGATAACTATGTAATACAACAGGCTCTCTAGATTAGAGGAGCAATTAAATGTAGAGATGGTACTGACCTATAAAGTATCCAAAGGGTGTATACCCGTTGCTACTGTATTAGGATGAGTATGGCCTGGATAAGTTGATCTACCCCGGGGTTGAGGCGGGGGAACCCAGCCCAGTGCAATCCCCCCATCATCGTCCCGCCCTGGATGTACGGACAGGCGAGGTGGGGGGTTGGAGGGGCCAGCCAGCCGGGTGCAGGAGGAGGACCACACCTAGGAGGGGGGGGACCAAAGTGGGAGGTAAAGAACCCAGGATAATTAGGGTAACTGTATATTGGGCACATCCAAGAAAGGGGTGTCCATAGGGATCCTGCAATACATACAATAAGGAACTAAGTAAATGTATATAAAAGTATAATATGTATATAATAGGAGATAAGTAAGCATAAGTGTATGAGTGTGAGGTCCTAGAAAACCACACATACCTGAGAATGGCAGGATAAGGATAAGATTGTCCCAACACGATGGTAGCAGCCTATGAGTAGCCCACGGCTCCCTCCCGACTGAAATACCCGCCAAAAGGGGCGGGACCCCGCCAACGTCATGCGTCTACGTGAGGCGGCGAGGAGGAGAGGCGCTCCATAGTCGCCGCAGCGTGAGATGGAAACAAACACCCAATTCTCGATCGGCGCTCGAAGAGACGCCGCGCGAGAGGGTGCATGAGCATGACGTCGAGGTGCGGAGGTCAACCCCTACCCCGTCACAGGTGGGACGGGCGAGGGGGAAGAACTGAGCACCTCGCAACCCCGGAGTGAGACCACAAGGACCAGGACCAAGAACATCCGGCTAGGGAATATGAGAACGCTGGTGTAAAAAACCCCTAAGGAGAGAGCCTAAAAACGGGTTGTATAAATGGTGATTAGATGGACCTAGAGATGATTAAATAATCTCGTTTGTAGGTTGAATATAAATAATTAAAAGTTGAGGTCTATGGATATTTATGGGTAAAGTGATAATAAAAGTAAGAATAATATGTTGGGTATAGGGGGTCGCATACAGGAATGGGTGTCTTCCACCCTATATAGCACAATTATAAAAATAGAGATTATTTAATCATCTCTAGGTCCATCTAATCACCATTTATACAACCCGTTTTTAGGCTCTCTCCTTAGGGGTTTTTTACACCAGCGTTCTCATATTCCCTAGCCGGATGTTCTTGGTCCTGGTCCTTGTGGTCTCACTCCGGGGTTGCGAGGTGCTCAGTTCTTCCCTCTCGCCCGTCCCACCTGTGACGGGGTAGGGGTTGACCTCCGCACCTCGACGTCATGCTCAGGCACCCTCTCGCGCGGCGTCTCTTCGAGCGCCGATCGAGGATTGGGTGTTTGTTTCCATCTCACGCTACGGCGACTATGGAGCGCCTCTCCTCCTGGCCGCCTCACGTAGACGCATGACGTTGGCGGGGTCCCGCCCCTTTTGGCGGGTATTTCAGTCGGGAGGGAGCCGTGGGCTACTCATAGGCTGCTACCATCGTGTTGGGAAAATCTTATCCTTATCCTGCCAGACTCAGGTATGTGTGGTTTTCTAGGACCTCACACTCATACACTTATGCTTACTTATCTCCTATTATATACATATTATACTTTTATATACATTTACTTAGTTCCTTATTGTATGTATTGCAGGATCCCTATGGACACCCCTTTCTTGGATGTGCCCAATATACAGTTACCCTAATTATCCTGGGTTCTTTACCTCCCACTTTGGTCCCCCCCCCTCCTAGGTGTGGTCCTCCTCCTGCACCCGGCTGGCTGGCCCCTCCAACCCCCCACCTCGCCTGTCCGTATATCCAGGGCGGGACGATGATGGGGGGATTGCACTGGGCTGGGTTCCCCCGCCTCAACCCCAGGGTAGATCAACTTATCCAGGCCATACTCATCCTAATACAGTAGCAACGGGTATACACCCTTTGAATACTTTATAGGTCAGTACCATCTCTACATTTAATTGCTCCTCTAATCTAGAGAGCCTGTTGTATTACATAGTTATCCGGTGTAGGCTCATCTACTTATTTATTATTATTTATATCCTTATCTTTAGCATCCTACTCCTGACGATTGGCTTTAAACGCCATGAAATGCGTTGAGTCCATACTCAAGGGTGCCAGGTTTACAACATGTTTTATCATGAATTCATCTTATTATGTTTATATTTATCATTACCAATCATGTATATCATTTCTTTATTATTGCTTTGTGTAAAACCAATCATGTCCTTCTATGTATAAATAATAAATATGTGACTATTGTGCATCGAATATGTTTATATCGTGCCTATATTGTACACAAGAAATATTTTATTTTGTTCATTTTAGGGACTACCCATTGGGGATTGGTTACAATTAATAGGTCAATATTCCTTATTTGCAGAGACACACCTCATCTAAAGTCCCATATTCTTTTCTTTTAAGTGTTCTTTACTAGGGAGGGAAGAGATATCTGAGCTAGGCAATCAGTAAGTTGGGAGTCCACTCTGGAGGAGTATGGGTCTTTGTAAAAGTCTAGAAAGGTCTCCATAATATCGCTAGGGGTGTCACTAATCTGGCCCTAAGTAGTCAGGATGCATATAATAGAGGTAGGGGGGTGTTCAGGCCTAGTCAGGTAAGCTAAGAGGAGCCCAGCCTTACAATGCTCAAATGATTTTTGGGTAATGTGCAGCATTCATTTTTGTTTAAGGTCTAATAAATGGAGTTCATATTCCCTGCGACACTGTAGCAAAGTATCCAGTGTATCAGGACTAGGATTAATGGCATAGGCAAATTCCACCTCTAACATAACTGTCTCTAACTCCTCAGTTCTTTGTTGAGTGTTTTTAAGTAAAATACCAGTAATAGACATAAATTCTCCTAGTGGGTCGGCTGTGCCCACGTTTATGTTCCAATAATCAACAATACCCTTCCTGCATTCCTCTTGTACCAGTTCATCCCCTAGCCAATGTGAATTCAAGCGCCACACAGTTGGGCCCGAACCTGAGAGAAGAAGGAGATCTACAGACAGGGGGCGTGTTCTGATACACCCCTAGGTAAGTATGACACAGCAAAGACAACTGGGAGGATGTCCTGCGTAACAAACGCCAGATCTATTCGAGACATGATGTGAAAAGAATCCGAATGGCAGGAATATTGGCACACATCCGGATGTTTCCAACAACATGTCTCAGTGAGCCCGTAGACCTGAGCCCAGTCATTAAAGGAGGTAAATGATCTACCCCCTCCCCCCCAAGCGGTCCATGGTTGGGTTTAGTATGGCATTAAAGTCACCCACATAAAGCAGGAGGCCTGGATAAAAGCATGAGTGACAATTTGTTTAGCACATCTGCGGAGAAGGAAGGGATATAAACATTCACCAAGGTGAGCGTTACAGAGGCAATTTGTATTATAAGCACAATAAACCTTCCATCAGGATCTAATTTGCTTTGTAAGATCCCTGAAGAGTGAGAGATTTGGCCAGCAAAATAGAGACCCTGCCAGAGAAATTTGTATGAGTAGCATGATGGGACTGTGCAAACCATGGTCGCTTAACGGCCCTCACCTTTGAACCAGTGAGATGCATTTCTTGGAGGCAGATATATAATGGGGGCTGTATTTTTTCAAAACCAAGAACACCAGGGACCGCTTCTGGGGCGAATCCAATCCTCTAGTATTCCGTGAAATTAACTTTAACGGTCATGCCATAGCAAGTCAAGCAGTACATAACTAGCAGTTTAGGAACAAATAACAAAGGGAACATGGTAGGTCATGCCACCCAACACACACAAGAGCATAGACATATGAGATCAAGTGTAAGGCAAAATACCAAAGGAAGCACACACATATACATATATATATATATATATATATATATATATATATATATATATATATATATGAAAAACCAAAGTGTAAAAAAAGGTAAGAGGTAATGAAAAAAAAAAAATAGAGAAGTCCATGAGGAACCCTAATCCACCCTCCCCGCTCTACCATCGCAAACAAAGCGAGCCTTGGATCCCTAAACCCAAAAACAACCCCACTCAAATGTGGTTAGACCACGCCACCAACTGGTATGGTGGTGGTGTGGAATCCAGCTTGGTTCTCAAAAAACAAAAAAAAATTACTGTTGCAAGTATGAGGATATGAAAAGTCCCCCAGGCCTTCTACAGGTCAGTAGGCACAATTAGGATTATGAAAAAATCCATTTCGGAGAAGGCCGGGTATAGTTGGATAGAATTCCTGTAGACTGCAGAGGAAAAGGCAGCAATCATCCATCCAGAGTGACTTAGGCAGCATAGGAAGGGAATGTAAGCAAAAAACATGGTGCCCATTTGCCTAAGTAAAGGCACAGTGAGGTAACAGGAGGGGGTTCCAAGGTGAACCAACAGCAATCATTCACCTCCTCGCCTGGGCAGAACTCCACAATGATCGTTTAGCCACACCATGGCTTCTTTAGGGTTGGTGTAGAAGTGGGCTTTGCCATCATGGATAATACACAGCTTAGCAGGTAACAGCATAGCGTATGGTAGGCCTTCAGTACGCAGTCGGGCATTCTTAGCCAGAAAGGAGATGCGCTGGCGGTCAGCCGAGAAGTCAGGATAGACTGAAATGGTATTGCCATTGTATTTAAGAGGCCCCTTCTTCCTTGCAAAGCGTAGAACGGCAACTTTATCTTGGAAGTTAAGGATCCGCGTGGTGGGGGGCTCCTGCAGCAGGGAGACGTGGCGGGGTACGGTGTGCACCTTTAATAACATATGTGAAAGAACGTGCATCTGTACCAAATACGCCCTGTGGTTTCTAAAACGCCCCCCGGGCGTTTTAGAAACCACACGAAACGGAGAATATTCCTGCGCGAGCGGTTCTCCACGTCATCAAGGTTGTCGCGGACAGACGCCATTTCACTTGAATTATCCCGCACAGTGGCAGACAATTAGTGCACATCTTTCAATAAATGTATTCAATAAACGTATTCACTTTTTAGTGGCCCTGATTCTATCACGCAGATTATGGACATATTGTTTCAACAGTGAAAAATACATGCAGATATATGCTGAGTAGAGAGAGAGGTTTTGCAATCCTGTATGGCCAGCATAATATTAGCCAGAGTAGGCTCGTCAGGAAGAGAATCTGTGGCCTGGTAGCCTGCACCATCCTGGGGCAGCAGGGAGCCTGGCTGAGTGGCAAATAGAGCAGGGATTGAGTCACTCACCAAACCAGCAGAGTCTCTGAGGGAGGAGGAGGAGGGTGGCTGCAGTGTGCCAGACGGCCCTGCCTGTGTCGCAGCACCATCTTGCCACTTGAAATGAGCGAGTTGCTTTGCTGCGGATTGCGGGGCGGGTAGCCCATATTTTACCATGGAAGCCAGCCTGAGACGTGCCCACAGCCGCTGGGAAGGTAATGACGCTGTACTGGAGAAGATAAGACCCAGGATCACTGCAAGATTGTATGTGAGAGCCGAACCGGTATTTCTATGTGGCCGCTCGCTCTGGATCAAGCCACGCCCCCATCAACTTTATATTTACCAATTGACGTAATATGAGGATCTACCTAATTTATCCAATCCAACTGTATCCAATCAGGCAGGCCCTTGTACTACATAGTTGTTTGTAGATCTTAGGATTTGTATGGATACCAAAAAGGAGATTGTACAATCACATTGTATAGTGTATGGTGACCCTAAGGCTCACATATCAGGCAGATTTAGGGATGCGTGCAAACCATCTTTTATTATTCCTTTTAATATTTAGCAATTTGTGGAACTGATTGCGATCATTAGAAATGGTTTTATATTAGTACAGCTGCATCTGATACCTGCTGCTTTGAAAAGGGCCAAGCACATCCAGCAGCATTTATAAAACAACATGGCAAGTGTGCCGGTGGACTAAAACTCAACATTAGATCGAGACAATTAAAGAAGCTTTTCTTTTTAAGCAAAATATATTAAAAATGAAGAAAAATGAGAAGTGATGAGCATTTTCCGGGCTTTGGAGCTAGTGGGGGTGGGGTTTGTATAAGTTACTTTAACAGAAAACCTTTTTAATAACTCATACATAGATTCTTACAATTTCAAGTACAATGTACTTCCTTCTAAACTGATATCCAACTACGCTGTGTCTATCAACATAGCTTAGTTCAAAGTGAGAACACCTGTAATGTGTTTGTCAGCCTAAGTTTAGGACATGGGCCAAATCTGGGCGGCACAGTGGTGTAGTGGATAGCACTTTCACCTAGCAGTAATAAGGGTTGCTGGTTCGAACCCAACCACGACACTACCTGGCTGGAGTTTGTATGTTCTTCTTGTGCTGCGTGGGTTTCCTCCGGGTACTCCAAAGACATGCTGGTAGGTTAATTGGATCCTGCCTAAGTTGTCCCTAATATGTATGAATGTGAGTTAAGGACCTTAGAGTGTAAGCTCCTTGAGGGTAGGGACTGATGTGAATGTACAATGTATATGTAATGCGCTGCGTAAATTGATGGCGCTATGTAAGTACCTGAAATAAATAAATAAATCTTAGAAAATCTCTTCTGAACAACAAATTAAATTGAATCTATTTTTTAGCTAAGGAAACAAACAATGCAAGCTTTTAAAGTGGACCTAAACTCAAAGGGTGAAGATTGTCTATGTTATGGGGAACATCTGGAAATGTTAATTGTACCCTTAAAAATGTACCTCAGGAGATATTGAATGAGATTTGGTGATATCTGCTGGGTGTTGCTTAAGATTTTCCATGCTGAAGGCTCCGAATTAAGGAAGAAAAACCCTGCCAAGATAACTTCTTCTGCACAGCGTATGACAAGGCATGATATGTCAGTAAAAAGGGAAATATCGGCTGCATGGAAAACTCAAGCAATATTGGTGACTAGTCTTTTGCCTGAATTTTTTTTGTCAGTTTCCACATGACAGGTCCTCCTTAAGTTTGCCTGAAGAATAAACCTGATCTTTCCTTTTCATTTTATTAAAAAACAGGAAAATGTGAGAAATAAACAGAATACCCTATTTGAAGAGAAAAAGCCATATGAGGATAAAATATCAAAAGTTTTTTTTTAGTATCAAAACAATCAGTAAGATCAAGCTATACATGCATTTGATATAAATCATACATTTCGATTTTTCCTTGAACATTTGGGGTAATCCCCCCTTTACTGTCCCTATTTGCCAATGGGACACAATCACTTTCAAGGATTAATTAGGAAGGGTCAGCATGTGGGAGGCATAGGATCAAGCTTGACTGTTTTTGGAAAGTTGAGCTTCACATAAAACTTCAACTACTTATACATCTTGATATATTGATTGTATGGAGATTTTTATTTTAATGGCAGTGACGACAGGCTGTGTACTTTATTCATAATATTCTTAGAATGAATTACCTTGGTTTGTGATAGGCCTTCTTTAAGGGCCTTGCCATACCAATGATTTCCCTATCATGTTACTGTACAACCAAGAATTACCTCTACTAACCATAAATTAATTTAGGATTTTTTTTTAATCAAATGACAGTGACTCAAGTTAGTTGTAAACATCCATGGCATTGCTGAACATAGCAGTTTTCATATCACCTGTATTATCAGGGAGCTACTCCAATTCTTATGTAATGGCCAGAAATAATACAATGCCTGGTCTCTCATTACAAGTTTGGTGCATGAAAACAAATGAAACTAATTCAACCACAGTAAGGGGAATTCAATGATGATTTCCAAGCGGAGTGAAGTATTGTAAAAAAGATTAGGAAAGCTGATAATTAAATGTGAATATACAAACTTCATTAAACATACCTCAAAATCCCTACGCTTTTCATAAATGGGAATGATGAGTTTATAGATGTCTGCAATTAGCTCATAACGCTCAGCTTTCCAAAGGCCGTCTGCACACTGTTCCAGAAGCTCCATCAGCACATCCTAAACACAGATTAGAACATCATGCATCAGTAACAGACAGTTGTACAAAATCACAACAGCACCTCATATAAACAAACATTCTGTCAACTCAGTCTGTTACTTACAGAAGCAATACATCAACCAGCTCTAAAACGTTTATGAATCCTGAAGGCTGTTTGTCATTGTTGGATGTTAAACGGATACCAACTTAAAGTCACTGTAGCTTGTGAAGTTGTAACAAGGTTAGAAAAAGCTAAATTTAGTTCTCGATTGGTACAACTCCAGTTCCCAAAAAGTTGGGATGCTGTGTAAAATCCACATTAAAAAAAAAAGCGAGGATTTGCAAATCTCATAAACCAATATTTTATTCACAATAGAAAATAGAATACATATCAAAATGTTTAAACTGAGAAAATGTACCATTTTAAGAAAAAAAGCATTACATTTTTAAATTAACGGCAGCAACATATATCAAAAAAGTTGTGACAGGGCAACAAGCTGGCAAAGTAAGTGGTACTAACAAGGAAGAGCTGGAAGAATATTTTGCAACAGATCAATAACATGACTGGGAATAAGAAGAGCATTTTAGAGAGTTAGTGCATTAGTGTGTATGGAATGGGCAGCTTGCCCATCTGGAAAGGCACCATTAATGCTGAAAGATATATCCAAAGTTTTAGAGTCTTTTTCAGGGAAGGCCTTGCATATTTAAGCAGGACAATGCTAAACCACATACTACATCTATAATAACAGACTTAAATGGTCTGCCTGCAGTCCATACCTTTCACCAATTCAAAATATTTGGCACATCTTGAAATGAAAAATACAACTGACCCAAGACTGTTTAGCTGTTAGAATCCTATATTAGACAGGAATGGGATAACATTCCTCTCCCAAAACTCCAACTGGTCTAAGTTCCAAGATGTTTACAGAATGTTAAAAGAAGAGGGGATGCTACAACGTGGTAAAAACATGTCTCTGTTCCAGCTCTTTCGAGCCATGTTGCTGCCATCAATTTCAAAATTACCTTAATTTTTTTCTTAAAATTGTATATTTTTTCAGTTTAAACATTTGATATGTTTTATATTTTTTTATTGCAAATAAAATATGGGTTTGTGAGATTTGCAAATCATTGCATTGTTTTTATGTAGATTTTACACAGCCTCCCAACTTTTACGGAATGAAGGTTGTAAAAATAGTCTATTGTTAAAAGACACGTTGACAAGAATCATGTCCCAAATATGAATTATATATGTACTGTGGAACGTATATGCATTAGGGCCCTCTCTCGAACTGTAGCTCTTAAAAAAAAAAAAAGAAGTTTTGATTTTTTTTTTTTCTTTACACAAAGATTTTACATACATTGGGAAGGGCTGCAAAATCAGACTTTGCTATACTTCCTAACGATATTGGATTGAATCCAATGTTTTCATTTATCAGTGAATTTGTCATGATTCTTTAATGCCAGCACTTATCCAGTGAAAGACTTAATTGCACTATGACATATGAAATCTGTTAAAGATTGACTACTTAATGCGTCAGATTAAAGGTTATGTGCAAACCATGCAAAAACTATTAAGATACTGATAAAATACCCACATTGTGCAAGATTTAATCACTAGGAAGCGGATTTAAAAAAAAAACAAAAAAAACACAATGTTCCTTTGGAAAGAATGAATCAGAATCATGTGTTTTAAAAATACCTTCTTACAAAATGTGTCAGTGTGAGTCAGTAATATAAAATTTACAAAATGGTCAAAGAAAATCTTGCTATTATAGGAACTACAGAGTCTCCACATTGTTCGGAAGCCATGTTTTTAAAAGGTCAGTTACAACTCATGCCAAGATAGTATTACTAAACACAAACGTATTTTTTAGGAGTAAATAGTTACAGAAAAGATTTTCTCAAATATTTGACATCACAAATGTGGGACAAACTATGTGCATAACAAAAGTTAGCTGAAAATCTTATGGTTTTACATGGAAGTCATCCAACAATACCTCATTAAAATGAACATCCTGCATCCCAACATCTTCCATCATGGATGCCTCTTCATCAATATTTGGAGTGATCACTCTGAAGGTTGAGCACCCCTGCCTAAACATTCCTGCGATATCATAACATAAAAAAGCAAAACGCATCAATGGATTTGAAATATTGACATTATTAATAAAATACCGTGCACCTATTTTATCAATCCATTAAGTATGTTTAATTACAAATATCATTTAGTAAAGCACTTTTTAGGTAAATTCTTGTGCAATTTATTTTTAATAATTTGAAGCCAAAAATATATTCATGCTTAAATCTTGCCTGTTTCTAGAGGCCAAACACAGGAAAGAATCCAAACTAGCCAATTTCTTAAAGGGCAAAAATTCTGCTGACCAGCCAAATCCCCTGCCATTTAGATGTATAGAAACAAAGCCACAGCAAATCCACACACACCCAAGTAAATGGTTTGATAATTATCAATTTAGTGGACACAATATTTTTATTTTTTTATTTATTTAAAGTAGAACTATAGGCAAAACTTTTTATTTTTTAATTCTGGATAGAGTAGGGAAGTTTTATAACCCCTGTAAGGTTTATTTTTGCCATCTTTGTCCTATTGGTGAGATTTACCTTCATTTCCTGTCCAATAGCCAAAACAAGAAGTGAGAAAATCCCCAAAAAATTAAGCAAATTTCTTGGGGACCCCCAGGTCACGAGGACTAGTGCCCCACTGAAAGCTTTCCCCTCTGTTACTTTTCTGGGGACAACCCAAAATTTGGGATTTCTATTTTACTTTTAATGATAATGGTAAACAGGACAAATAGAGAGGGTGAATCTCCCTAGTGGGGACACAGAGAGCAATAAAAACTGACGGAGTCTAATTCCTCTCGACTCCATCTAAAAAAAAAAAAAAAAAGATTTTTCCTTTAGTTATACCTTAAATCCACAAGGCAGCCACAACATAATGCCATGAAATGAGACAGCAAATAGACAATAAGCAACAAATTACAACATATCAGATGCAGTCAGGGCTAGAACAAAAGGACAAAATGGACAATCGGATAATCATTTGAAGGATTTTCTATGCTAAGAAAGGAAAGACCAAAACATTCCCTATTTGCTGTACCTGCACCATTTAAGTTGTCAAAGATAGGTGGAAAAAATTAAGACCATGTAAATTCTTGATTATTTTCAATGTAGTTTAAAGGAATGAAAATATAGTGATGAAAAAAAAAATAACAAGATAATTATATATGATAGGAACAAATCAGTAAAGAGAGAAGGTGCGTTGAAAATGAGAGTGGAGAGAGTAGGATTGAACTAAAACAACAGAGGAGAAGAAATATATATGGGGACTGGGAAATAAACTTGGGGTGGGGTTAGCTCAGTGGACTACTGTGCCACCCCACACAATGAGGGGGGATGGGTGAGAAACCACTGGACCAAAAACCGGACATTTTATTTACAATGTTAGAGGACACCAACTGCGGGTGGAATTGTGCTGGAAGCACCAGTCAGAAAGGCTACAGTGTATTCAGTACAGAACTTAAAAGCATGTTTGCTTAGCTGATACTAACTTAAAGGATTATCTTACCTTACGTAACATGTTGGCACCCATATTCAGAGTGTAACATGTAACGTGTTACGAACAAACAGGCCCTGGCCCCACCCCCCCCAATCCCCTGTCGTGGCAGCTAGTGGGGGATCTTTTCCGCCCAGCCACATCACTCGCTCAGAGTCCACTGTGAATGGAAAACTACAAGGCCCCCAGATCTCACCCCCCCCATGTGAATTAGATCCTCCCATTCACCAAAAAGTGTCAAAAAGAAACAAAAATAGGTTTTTGACAATTCCTTTATTGAACAAAAGAAAAAAAAAAAAAAAAAACTATGTTCCCCAATGTAGATCCATTGCCAATCATGACGCCCATCACCGGACCCGAAAAAAAAAAAAAAAAAAAAAAAAAGGAAAAACTCCGTCCACGATGAAGGCTACCTCTGTCTGCCTGTTCCGCCATGTGACCTGGTGGCACCGCCCCCTGTGAAGTCACTGACTCAACATGCGAACAAGATGACGTTGCCAGGTGGTACCGCCTTTTACCTAATTAAGAATTGTCACATGGCCAAGCTGGCTAATGGCGGTAACCTTTGTCGCGGGCAGAGCTTTTTTTTCCCGGGCCCGGTGGATTTACATTGGGGACATTGTTTTTTTATTTTTAATAAAGGAATTGTCAAAAACAGTGTTTGTTTTTATTTTTGACACTTTTTTGGGTGAATGAGTAGGGGTACAATGTAGTCCATATTTATTGACATGGCGGGGGGACAATAGGGCGGAATCTGGGGGCCCCCCTTGTTAAAGAGAGCTTCCAGATTCCAATAAGCTCCCTGCCCGCAGACCCCCACAATCACCGCCTAGGGTTGTGGGGGAGAGGCCCTTGTCCCCATCAACATGGGGGCAATGTGCTTGGGGGTGGCAGCCTGCATGCTTGGATAAGGGTCAGGTATGTATTTTGATGGGTTACCCCAGGCCACTTTTTTAAATCCATACCAGACCCAAAAGGGCCTGGTGTCACGCTGTTTTTGGATGGAATTTATGTTAAAAACTGACTCGATGTGCGATTCAGTGCAGTGCTCAAAAACGCACAGGACTCTAAATTCACACTGCCGCTGCACCGGACATACCGTATATACTCGAGTATAAGTCGTTCCGAGTATAAGTCGAGGCCCTAATTTACCACAAAAAAAATGGGAAAAACTTATTGACCCGAGTATAAGACGAGGGTGAGAAATGCACAGCTACTGTAAGTGGAAAAGAGGGTCAACAATGCCCATTTGCATGCCTCACTGTGCACATTTGCAGCCATAGGTCCCCTGAACTTCAAACTCGGTAGTTAAGGGTTCCTAGATGCCCCGTAGCTGCAGCCAAAATTTGGGGTCTCTGAACTCAAAGGGTCCCAAAATGACATTGCTGCAGATGGACACAGTTGACTGAATTTGGGGCCCTGTATCTTGAGGCCACTTAGTGCTAAGAACCCCAAATTTGGTGTGCAACCCCAGTGGAACTAGCACCATAAAATTTCCAAAGCTGGGGTTACTAGCACCAAGTGGCCCTGAGATACAGGGCCCCAAAAATCAGTTCAGAAAATGTCAAGCACTTTTCTGCAGCAGAAAATGACATTTTCCGAACCGGTTTTGGGGCCCTGTATCTCAGGGCCACTTGGTGCTAGGAACCCCAACTTTGGATATGTTATGGTACCAGTTCCACTGGGTTTGCACACCAAATTTGGGGTTCCTAGCACCAAGTGGCCCTGAGATATGGGGCCCCAAAGTCGGTTCAGAAAATGACAAGCACTTATGCAGCAGAGAATGACATTTTCCGAACCGAATTTGGGGCCCCGTATCTTGGGGCCACTTAGTGCTAGGAACTTCAGCTTTGGATATGTTATGGAACCAGTTCTACTGGGTTTGCACACCAAATTTGGGGTTCCTAGCACCAAGTGGCCCTGAGATATGGGGCCCCAAAGTCGGTTCGGAAAATGAAATTTTTTGCTGCAGAAAAGTGCTTGACTCGAGTATAAGTCGAGGGGGGCACTTTCAGCACAAAAAAATGTGCTGAAAAATTCGACTTATACTCGAGTATATACGGTATGTGAACAGGCTCCAAAGAAAGCCGGTTTAACCATTCAGCTCCGGAAGGTTTACCCCCTTTACGACCAGGCCATTTTTTGTGATACGGCACTATGTTACTTTAACTGACAATTGCATTCGTTGTGCCACGCTGAGCCTAAATGAAATTGATTTATTTTTTTCCCACGAATGGAGCTCTCCTTTGGTGGTTTTGTGCTATAAACATAAAAAAATATTTTTTTTACTTCTGCTATAAAACACACCTAATAAAAAAAAAAACATGTGCCAACGGAGCGCTATTCTTTAAGGGTCATGTGCGTCTGTCCTTTTCTAGTAAGAACAAAAAAAAAGGAAAGGAGAGTTGGGAGAAGGACTAGGAGATAAGGTCAGAGTGAGGAAAAAAAAGAGAAATGCTGGTGGACAAGGGGAAAACCGAAAAATAAAGTTGGGGAGAGGTGAACAGAAAAGGGGAAAGGATCTGGTGAGGAGTAAGAGCTTAATAGATTAATTGCAAAGAGAATAGTTATAAATCAAAGTAAAGTAATGGAAGGAGAACCCATGTGCAAGGGAAAAACTCTAATATGGGACAGCCAAATAAGAAGACAAGGGCATGTTTTCCAAGGTATGGATGCTAAACTCCCTGTACATGGTCTAGGGGTCACTGACTCACTGTAGTGGTGTCATGGGCGAGGCAGATGACTGGATGGTAAAAGCTTTTGGTACAGCCAATCGCCCCTCCACCCATGGCACTGAAATAATGATTTAGAACTAAGCTACCTTTTAGGATAGGATCACAATATTTTCAAACTGAGTGTGTAATCAAAACCTGAATAAGTACACCACATAGGGGTGCTATTTGCCCCATCACACAACACTACTCCATGCTTAAGTACACTGTATTAAATTGGCAGCTAGGGGGGCAATGGACTGCCAGAACATGCTAATGGATAACCCATCCGATCAGGTTAGACCAATAAGTACCCATCCTATGGCCCTAGATATGTGAAAAACTGTTTTTTACACAGTTATAATGTTAGGTTGAAAATGGACACAATTCCATCTAGTTCAGCCAACAGAAAAAATAAATAAATAGTAAACAATACACACAATCGTATATCTACAGCTTATTTATAGGAAGGCAAAAAAAAAAACCCCATCAAAGTTTGATCCAATTTGCTCTAGTGGGGGGGGGGGGGGGGGGGGCATTTTTTGTTGGTCCCCAAGTAGAGAACAGGATATTCCTTTAATTAACTATCCCTAGTGTTATTTTTAATATCCAGCTATATTTTGTGCATTTAGAAGAGCATCCTGCTTTTTAAAAAAATCTACTGAGCTGGCCAGAACTAGTACTTGAGGGAGTCTATTCTGCATTTTTACAGCTCTTATGCCCTGTACACACGGTCGGACTTTGTTCGGACATTCCGACAACAAAATCCTAGCATTTTTTCCGACGGATGTTGGCTCAAACTTGTCTTGCATACACACGGTCACACAAAGTTGTCGGAAAATCCGATCATTCTGAACGCGGTGACGTAAAACACGTACGTCGGGACTATAAACGGGGCAGTGGCCAATAGCTTTCATCTCTTTATTTATTCTGAGCATGCGTGGCACTTTGTCCGCCAGATTTGTGTACACACGATCGGAATTTCCGACAACGGATTTTGTTGTCGGAAAATTTTAGAGCTTGCATTTAAACTTTGTGTGTCGGAAAATCCGATGGAAAATGTGTGATGGAGCCTACACACGGTCGGAATTTCCGACAACAAGGTCCTAGCACACATTTTCCGTCGGAAAATCCGACCGTGTGTACGGGGCATTACTGTGAAAAAACCTTTCCATTTGGGAAGGTTGCATCTCTTTTCCTCAAGATGTAAAGAATGCCTCCTTGTCATCTGTAATGGCTTTAAAAGTGAATACCTTTACACCAAGTTCACTATGTGAACCACGTATGTATTTATACATGATCATACCCCACCCCCCCCCTTTATGTTCTCTTCTCAAGAGAGGAAATCAGTTCAACTAATGCAGCTTTGTGGAATTAAAAGGTATACAATAGCCAAAGTAGTCCAGTAGGCAGTAAGACCAATGAAGCTTCTCCCCATCTAGATTGATCTATTCCCATATAGACCCCGGAAGAGAACTAGATTTACAATAGCAGTGTTTCAACCATCACAGCCACAACAAGACCCCAAGGGCAATTACAAAAGATCAGGGTGATGAACGGATACCGATAGTGGAACAAGGGGGAAGGGAGGGTCCATGAGGACAAAAACCTCCGCAACTGCCTCCCTCCACTGTACCCCGACTCAATATCATAGTATTTTTAAACTTGCATATAAAGGGAAACGTTCTGGTACAAAATGAGTGTGAGAATGAGTGTGTAGTCTTCTGTAAATTATAATAGTTTCCTTTATTGTTGTTATTCACTTGAAAAAAAAAAGTTTAGAAAAGCTTATGTAAATCGTCAAAGTAATAAACACATTATGATATGACTTGACAGCACCTGTTATCTATATATGCTCACCTTTCCTTGTCAGGTATTCTGCTACCAGAGCGGCCACGTGTACATAGCACATTGCTGCCTACACAGAAAACACAAGATACTCTGATTACATATAGCACACAGTTCATGTGAAAGTGTTTGTTATAAATAAATCTTAGATTAGAGTCCAAATGTGATTAACCACTTAAGGACTAAGCCTCTTTCTGAGATCTGTTGTTTACAAGTTTTTTTTTTGGCTAGAAAATTACTTTTTGTCACACCGTATTTGCGCAGCGGTCTTACAAGCGCACTTTTTTTTTGGAAAAAATAAATTTTTTTGAGTTAAAAAATAAAACAGTAAAGTTAATCCAATTTTTTTTATATCGTGAAAGTTAATGTTATGCCGAGTAAATTGATACCCAACATGTCACGCTTCAAAATTGCTTCCGCTCGTGGAATGGTGACAAACTTTTACCATTAAAAATCTCCATAGGCGGAGTTTCAAAAATTCTACAGGTTGCAAACCTGTAAACATCCCTTTCCATAGAAAAAAAAAAAAGCATGACAGGACCTCTTAAATAGGAGATCTGGGGTCAAAAAGACCTCAGATCTCCTATTTACACTAAAATGCAATAAAAGAAAAAAAATCTGTCATTTGAAAAAAAAAAACAAACAGCAAAAAAAAACAAAACGTCCCTTTAAGCTATGGGCAGAAGTGACCTTTTGACGTTGCTTGCGCCCTGCAATGGTATGGAGACGGGTGGGGGCCATCTTCCCCTCACTTGTCTCTATACCCAGGAAGGACAAGGTCCACTTGCCTCCGCTGCTACCGACGGCTTTGGTAAGCGTCGGAGGGCACCGGAGAGTGGCGGGAGGGGGGAAGCCCCCTCTCCAGCCGCTGCTAAAAGTGATCTTGCGGCGAATACGCCGCATAGACCACTATTATCGGAAACTGGATCGCCCGCCGAAGAAGAGGATACCAGGGTTATGGCAGCTGGCTGCTGCCATAACAAAGGTATCCCTCTTCAAAGTTAAGACTTATATCGGCGGGCGGCGGTCTGGAAGTGGTTAAAGCTTTCGTAAGGGGTTGGTTCACACCACAAAATAAATCTTTTACAATTACAAAACTGTAGAAAAGCTTGCTCACATCAACTAATCAGATTTTATCTATGTAGAAAAAAATCCCAGTGCTGGAAAAAAACTCACCCTTTTCTTTTATCTGGCAAAAAAAATAAGAACCCCAAGTGCTTTCAAAACACACTGAAAATATATATACCAGAGATATATTATCTACATTATACCTCTGCGATCCAATAATACACAAACAAAATCTACATAGATTAATCATAAGAATAAGGCCTCATGCACACAGGGGGTTACAAATATGAGCTGCAAAGCCACTACCAACGCCAGGAAAAAGCGGCTGTAAAACGTGCTTTTAGTAGCTTTTTGCATTCTTTACATTGGCGTTAATGCACGTTTAGCCACATAAGCTTTTAGCAGCGTTTCTCTACCTCTATTTAAAATCAATGGTTACCTATGAGAGCTGTCTTAACTGATCCAACTTTCAGCCTATTGGTTTGAATGTAAGTCGCATCATCATGAGCCAACTTGTGTGCTCTGAGGATCTTGGAGGGGAACCCCAGTGCCCCCCCCCCGCACCACACCAGGCCACACGCCCTCAACATAGGGTGAGTGGGACAAGGACCTCTTCCCAGCAACCCTGGATAGTGGTGGGGGTCTGCAGGCAGGGGGCATATCAGAATCTGGAGGCCCCCTAACCCCAGCCCCCCCCCCCTTTCCTGACCTGCCGGGCTGCATGCTGAGAGAAGGGTCTGGTATGGATTTTGGTGGGGACCCTTACAATGTTTTGGTGCCCAAAGTCTGGAAGGAGTATAGTGGGACCGTAAAATATAATTGAGAAAGTCACGTAACAAAAGGAAACATTGGTGGACGGCCTGCAGGGCCACTTCCCAGTGGTCATCTTCGAAGGGACCTACATCTTTTTCACAATATTTTACTGCAGAAGGATAATCTTTGAGACAAACTACCAAGAGCATGCGTAGCAACAGGATATAAAACCTTTAGAAATGTTGGACCAGTCGCATGCTGAGCCCTGGGCCTATACCACATGCCGAAGCTGTAGTTCTAGAAAATACATATGTTGTGAGAGAGAGAATTTTGAGCATAGTTCTGGGAAGCAGAGGGGTGAACCTCCAGTACAAACATGGTGCAGGTGTGCGATTCCACAGGCTATCCATTTAGTGCCATAATGCAGTTTGGCTAATTCTGGGTATGCGTTATTGTGCCATATGAGACTGTGAGAGGTGACGCCCGACACCTGTTGTAGCTGCTAAGCTTTATTCCATGTCTTTTGTAAAAGTATGTATGTTGGAAAAAGCTTATTAGAGGATCTAAACAGGGACTCCAACCCTGAGGAAATGTCCTGGCCTTTTCTGAATTATAGTAAAATTCTAGTTGTGGAATAAAATTTTGATGCGCCACAGGTTTTGGGCAGACCTCTAGTCACATGTTGTAGCCGAGCAGCTAAGTAGTACAACCAGGGATTAAGTAAAGCCACCTCTAGATCATCCTTGAGGCATTGCAGTTGCTCTAACCTAAGTCTGGGAGGTCGTGTATGCCACATTAAAGTTCAGGAAATGTAATTGACAATATGGAAAATCTTTAGAGGTGTAACCAGTGTGTTATATAGAAAATATAAGAGTTGGGGCATAACTTAATTAAATTTGTTTTACTTATAAGAGACAACCAAAGTTTGTTCCAAATCTTAATTTTGCTCTGGAAGCAGGCGAGAAGGGGAGTTATGCTTAAGAAGCAGAATTCAGTAAGAGACTTAGTACTTTGGATTCCTACATATTTAAAGGTGCTTGTAAGAGGAATGGGAGAAGATTGGGCCACTGGCTGCCTTGAGTCATCTAACAACATTAAGACTGATTTGGACCAGTTCATAATCAGTTTTAGCAGTTAGAGCAGTTTGCCATTTGAAAGTGTGCTTAACCCAGCACAAAAAAAAAAATCATAATTTAGCTGGATAGGGCACAATTTACCTGCAGGTGTTGCAGGCGGTTTTTAACTTCTGTAAACTTTGCTTGTTTACACTGTACCTCTGAGGAGAAATCAGGGTTAAAAGCATGCTTGGCTACATTATATTGTATATTAGTTCATTCACGGGCAAGGTGTAGGACAAGCTCTCGATCTTTTAAGTTAAGGCATTACCAGGATAATGCTGGACGAGTGCCCTATAGGTAAAGGGTGAGTTGGTGTTCTGTGTGCCTTTTGAGAGAATAATGGTGTAAAATCATCTTTACCAAAAAGCTCTAAAAGTCAGGTTTTCTTTAAACTCAGTAGGAATTCGGCCTTCTACTTTCTCAAGCAAGACAATTTTTACGCTTGAGCCGGTTTTCAACATCATCAGCTCTGGCGCCTATGGCTGTGGCTAGCTGAGTAGCGGAATGAGACTCTCTGATGACAGGAGGCAGATAACCTTCAATGTCACAAATGCAGTTCTCAGCAGCAGTAGTGCGTTCCCCAATTTTTTTTAATACCTTGCCTCAGCAGGGAGACCTCCTCTTTCAGTCCCCAAAATCTATCTTTAAGAGCCCTTTCACACTGGGGCATCGGGGGCGTCGGCGGTAACCATTTACCGTCATTTTAGCTGCGCTTTTCAGCCACTAGCGGGGCGCTTCAATGGGTAGGGGTGCTTTAAGAGCGGTGTATACACCAGTCTCCGCTCTAATTCATCCCAAAGGTGTTCCATGGGGTTGAGGTCAGGACTCTGTGCAGGCCAGTCAAGTTCCTCCACCCTAAACTCGCTCTTGCATGTCTTTATGGACCTTGCTTTGTGCACTGGTGCGCAGTCATGTTGGAACAGGAAGGGGCCATCCCCAAACTGTTCTCCCAAAGTTGGGATTTTGAAATTGTCCAAAATGTCTTGGTATGCTGACATTCTAAGAGTTCTCTTTACTGGGACTAACGGGCCAAGTCCAACCCCTGAAAAACAACCCCAGACCATAATCCCCCCCTCCTCCACCAAATGATTTGGACCAGTGCACAAAGCAAGGTCCAAAAATGACATAAATGAGCAAGTTTGGGGTGGTCTACACAGAGTCCTGACCTCAACCCGATAGAATACCTTTGGGATGAATTAGAGTGGAGACTGCGAGCCAGGCCTTTTCGCCCACATCAGTGCCTGGCCTCACAAATACACTTCTGGAAGAATGGTCAAACATTCCCATAGACACACCTAAACATTGTGGACAGCCTTCCCAGAAGAGTTGATGTGGCTGTAAAGGGTGGGCCAACACAATATTGAACCCTATGGACTAAGACTGGGATGCCATTAAAGTTCATGTGTGTGTAAAGGCAGGCGCCCCAATACTTTTGGTAATATAGTGTATATTGTTTGACTTTCATGCTGCAATTGCACACATCTTCGAAGATTAAGGCCTCATTCACACCATACGTGCATAAAAACTGATGGAAAAAACACGCAGATTTGACTTCCATAGTTGTGTTCAAATCATGTGCAGAGACGTGCGTATTGATTACGCACATTTCTGCAAGGACACAAAGAAAAGAATTGTTTTTTACGTGTTCTGTAAACGCTATCACGTGCACAGAGATATGTAACAAGTTCTCCGCAAGGGCACAAAAACGAACTGTTCTCGATGTGTCCTGTTCACACCACAATGTTGATATTGCATCAGTTTCCCTCCCCCCAGGCGCAACTGCATACATGTGGTAGATTCCTGTGCAGAAAAAAAAAAAATCTGCACATAATACCAGTGTTGTGGTGTGAACAGGTCACAAAGAGAACAATTGTTTTCTTTGTGCCCTTGCAGAAACAGGTGCATACAAACTCATGTCTCTGCACAAGGTGTGAACAAAGCATTTGTATTAAAATTACAAAATATCTATTTCTTTTGATCAGGAACATAAGATATTTCAAATTAACAGGTTTGCTTTTTGCAGCCATCAGAGGAAGCTGTATACAAAAAATGGAGCTCAATGAAGTCTCATTGGCAATTCAACATTTTTGTTCTTTGAGGTGCATGTTAGGCAGACCATTCATTTCAAATGCATCTCCCATAAGTGCTGCTCAATTGTTCAAAAGGGCACTGCAAAGCTCAGAAATATGCATTTGCACGTTGTAGTGCACTGCATGTGTGTGTGTTGTGGTGCAATTATTAAGGAATGGCAGTGCACATATATTATACCATGAGTTACTTTAAAACAATATATAAGGTGTGTTGTGCTGTGAACAAGCATTAAGGAAAATACACACAAGAAAAAAAAACAATTTAGAATTAGTTGTCTGGCAAGTACACACAAAATTATACTATACTTTAAAGTGGAAGTCCAGTCAAAGTTGACAACTTTTCTATTAATTATATGTAAAATGTCTTTATCTTTGACATTATTCATTTTCTGTATAGCTGATTGTCTGGCTTTGCTTAGACTTTCTAAGCTTGGCAATCAGCTTCTTCCTGTTCTTCAGGGACAACCTTACTTCCTTATTTCTGAATTCTGCATGGGGGCCTCTCACTTCCTGAAAATGTTGTCCTTCTCTCCTACACAGGCATGCCTACTGTTCATTCTAACCATCCCTGTCTTGCCCAGCCCCGCCCCCATCTCTCCTCTCCTTTTTAGACAGACATGCCTAGACCTGCCCAGCCCCGCCCCCATCCCTCCTTCTCAGAACTCCTCCTGTCTGCATAGCCTTGTTTTGGATAGCAGTTTCTCCTTAGAAAGGGGGGAGGGGATGCTTTGGAAGTCTGTTTTGTTTGTTGGAAACTGTAAGATAGATTACAATGCAACATGCTGCAGATTTTCTACAGTGTACAACCACATGGTTGTTTTTGCATGGCACTGTGATGGGCACTGTGTACTGTGTAGCACATGCCCAGATGAGGGAGCAACATGTGGGTAATGAGTTTAAGGCTCCTTTTCCACTAGTGCGACTTGTCATGCAACTATGGACAAAGTCGCATGACAAGTCACAACCCATTGGTTTCAAAGACAAACGTTCCCATCTTTGAAAATCAGCAACTTTGAAAAGGTGCCTGCACTACTTTGATGCAACTTTTAATGCGACTTTGAGCCAGAGTGTAAAGTTGGATCAAAGTTGCACTCAAAGTCACACAGCTTTGGAGTCGCACTAATGGAAATGTAACCTAAGCCTAGAGTGCAACTTTGGAGTGGCCTTTGATGCAACTTTGGTCCAGAGAGTACAAAGTTGGATCAAAGCTGCACTCTGCATATATCATGCAGATATACTGTAGCAGGGCAGCTCTCCTGAACGAACTGACGTATCTGTAAAAGCAGGATAGCGAGCGCCGTGGGAGCATGCCCGCGGGTCCCATGGACTCAATGTCCACTGGCGGCCCATGAACGCAGCAAGGAAAGACGGAACGGGGAACTGCCTGTGTAAACAAGGCATTTCCCTGTTTTGCCTAGTGACATGACAGGGATCTACTGCTCCCAGTGATCGAGAACAGTGATCTCTGTCATGTTTCAGTAAGCCCACTGATCAGTGCATTTTTATAGCACTGATGTAATAATGTCACTGGTCCCCAAAAAGTGTCATTTGGGGTCAGATTTGTCCACCACAATGTCGCAGTCCTGCTAAAAATCGCAGATTGCCACCAATACCAGTAAAAAGATAAGATAAAAAAAAAATAAAAGTCCCTAAATTTAACCCATAGTTTGTAGACGCGATAACTTTTGCCAAACAAATCAATATACGCCTATTGTGATTTTTTTTTTACCAAAAATATGTAGAAGAATATATCGGCCTAAACTGATGAATAAATTAGTTTTTTTATGTATTTTTTTGGATATGTATTATAGCAGAAAGTAAAAAAATTTTTTTTCAAAATTTTCGGTCTTTTTTGTTTATAGCGCAAAAAATAAAACCCGCAGAGGTGATCAAATACCACCAAAAGAAAACTCTATTTGTGGGAAAAAAAGGACGTCAATTATGTTTGGGTACAGCGTCGCATGACCTCGCAATTGTAAGCTAAAGCGACGCAGTGCTGTATCACAAAAAGTGCTCTGGTCATTAAGGGGGCAAATCCTTCCGGGGCTGAAGTGGTTAAAAAATTGCTTTTACAAACAAATCCAGTTTCCAACATTAACTTAAAGCGGAATTCCGCCTAATTTTTTTTTTTTTTAAAGTCAGCAGCTACAAATACTGCAGCTGCTGACTTTTAAAATATGAACACTTACCTGTCCAAGGTGCCCGCAATGTCGTCACCTGAAGCCGATCTGTCCCTTGGCTCTCGGGTGGAGGCGCCGCCATCTTCGGTAAGCCCCGTGGCTTCACAGCCTGGTTCCCTACTGTGCATGTGCGAGTTGCGCTGCACATCCTCACTGGTCCCCGCTGTCTTCTGGGACCTGTGTGTCTCCCAGAAGACAGCGGGGGGGGGGGGATGACGAAGGAGGGGCCGGACATGGAGTAGATTACCGCGGAGCCTGTGGTGATCTATGCCCAGAAGTGGTAGAAAATAACTGTATTATACAGGTCTATGCCCCCCCCCCAACCCCCTGAAAAGTGCCAAATGTGACACCGGAGGAGGGGAGGAATCAGAAAAGCGGAAATTCCACTAGTCATGTTGTTCTGAACGTGAATCCTCTCCCTGATGATGAGATATTGTAATTTGACACTGAATATTATAATTATTTTTAGCCAATTTATGTTGACTGGTTCCGGCGATGAAGAACGGATATATAACAGCACTGTTTTACTCCTTTATGTCAAACCAATGTAGCATTTCCATGTGTAATGTTTTACTACTTCAATAAACATTTCCTCTAAAAAAAAAAAAAAAAATACTCAAAAAGGTGGAGTTTTGGAGGTCACATGTTTCCTGTGACAGTGGAACTCTAGCTGCAGAGATTTACAAAAAGTTTTAGTAAAAATAAAAAAAATAAGTGGAGTGGAGGTCACATGCTTCCAGTCATCAGTGGAGCTCCACTCTGCAGCCAGACCCCCTTGCACCCACTGGCTTATTTTAGTCTCAGAAGGAAGTAGAATTGAAGTCATGTGACGACACTGGATGCTGCAAGATAAAGGTAGAAAAACTGGGATTTTTTTCATTTTGAGACATAAGGCTAAACATAGCGCACATTAATGATTGCAGGGGAGAATTTAAGTGTTAGGGTGGACTTCCACTTTAAGGTAAACATATTCTCTTAATTGTACCTCTGATAAATCCCCATGTTTGACATGAATCCTGGCCATGCTGTCTAACCAGGTTTTCCTGAGCTCAGGTGTGCTGGCATATGACTTAGCCAGGCTATATTGAAGGTCTACCAGCATTTCTGGATCATTCTCATGCTCCTTCATCTGTGCTGTGGCCATTAGTACAGTGCGGATTCTTTTCGTAAGATCTTTTACATCAGAAGGGAAAGTTGTATGCTGTAGAACAAAAAAATAAAAGAAAAAACACAATCAGCTTCACTTGACAGGTTTTATTTTTCTTCTATGGTAACATACAGTAATTTAGTGGGTAAAATCATGTAAAACTGATATAACCATTATAAAATGTTATGAAAGTGAATTACTGGCTTATTTTCAAAATTCGATCTGAAGGCACAGACCAGTACAAGGTGAAATACAAATGGCTGCTATAGGTTATTGCACTTAAAACAAAGCACCTTAAAAAGGAAAAGGAACCAATCATGGGAAAAAGTTGTAGGCTGCCAGTAAACGCTCCTATTGAGAATGCTAGTTTACTGGCTGTTACGGTTGATGTAACTCTTTAAAGTGGACCTGAAGTCATTTGGATATTTGTGGCACTGAAATATCCAGATGACTTCAGGTCCACTTTAAAGAGTTACATCAACCCTCTCGTTGTGAGAGAAAGAAAAGACCGTACAGTGGATGTTTTTGGAAAAAGCTTTCAAGCATCACAAACAGGGTTTATATGTCCATCATAAGGACTCAACATCTGTGTGAGGAGTTCTAGCCCCTGTGTCCGCTCCAGATGTTATGGACGCATGTGACTCTCTGCCATGATATTTGAGCCCTGACCGTCTTGGATTCCTCCGGAGGGTTGCTGACAGTGGCCGGTGGCTTGGATTTCTCCTTACTTGGATGCTTATGGTTATTAGGCTCTGGTTAGTTTAACCCCCTGAGGGGAGTGTGTTCTCACAGGGTGGAAGTTGATGGATCGGTGGAAGGTGCACACTGAATTTCTACACTTTGATCACCTATGAACACTGTCTGAACCATTGTGCTCACTGCTCTTCTCTCTCAAAGGACTTTTTTTGCATGTGAAGTTGGCCACATTATACTTTCTAGCTCAACACTAGCGCTGTTTTTAGTGTGTTATTATGGTCATTTTGCTGATTATGGTATGCCACTATTTATGATGTTATTTCTGCAATTTTAAACGGCTGCTGTTTTTGATCTCACTTGAGTTTCTTCACTTTTTTGTAACTACAAATTGGTGTTATCTATATATATTTATATATTCTCTTTATTTCATTGATTTATCACTGCTTTGGAACTGCTAAGGTCCCTGGCGCTGAGTGGTGTATCTTTAGGCCTTTAAAATACACCTTTTTACACCATTGCCATCACGCCTGCACTTGGTTTGAAGTGATATATTAGTGGATTTTTAGATTTTTTTTGCTGAAATAAATGTCTCAATCGGAGAGCATTAGATCTCTTTTCTTAGGTTCACATACCGGAAGGTGTGCCACTTGTAAGAGTTCTAGAACCAATATTAAGAAACGTAAAGAGTTCAGTTCGTCAGTTACACACAAACAATATCAAATTAGGGTTCTCATCACCTGTGCTACAGTAGGTGTCGTTTACATGTTGGAATGTGAGTTTGGACTACAGTACATTAGAAGAACAAGTAGGGCATTACACGCAAAAGTATGTGAACACATCAATAATATTAAAAACAAGCTTAAGGCTCGGTTCACACTAGGGGCGGCACGACTTGCAGGTCGCCTCACCGAGGCGACCTGAACACGACTGCCACGGCGACTTGCAAAACGACTTCTGTATAGAAGTCTATGCAAGTCGCCCCCAAAGTAGTACAGGAACCTTTTTCTAAGTCGGAGCGATAGAACGGTTCCATTGTACAGAACGGGAGGCGACTTGTCAGGCGGCTAGGTCGCCTGACAAGTCGCCCCTGTGTGAACCAGCTCTAAAACACACAGCGTATCCAGGCAATTTAGAATGTGTCATCGTCGCAAACCTCAATGGTTTGAAATTTTGTGGAATAGAAAAAGTCTCCAAACATTGGAGAGGTGGTATTTTTCTTCACCAGTTGAGTCGCAGAGAGTCATTCTGGATATATGAAAATAAGGTTATGTCCCCTGCAGGCTTGAAAGTGGATGTGAATCTTAATTGTTTTATTTCAGATAGATAGCTGTTTTTTTATTATAATTTTTATTAAATTTTTATTACATGTTAATATGTGTGATTATTATGTTAAATATGTTAAGGGGATGGCTGTGGTGTGACGTTATTGTTTTATATTTTAATTATTGATTCCCAAGTTTGTCTTGTTGGGGGAGTGCCCCTTTAATGGAGAACGGGGGTTATTATATATCATGGTAAGTGGGATTTGTATGTCCCCAATGTATATATAATTTTAGCTCGCTGTCAGGTTGAACATAATAGATTGAATCCTTTTAAAATTTTAAATCATTTGTTTGTAACATTTCAGGTTACGATTGTATTGGTTCTCTTAGAGCCTATATACTACTACTACTATATAACAGAGTGGGTTGTCTACGTTACTCTTAACCTGCTGAGGAAGTCCCGCCCATAGGACATAACGCATATGGGGGGAGGAGTTACATATGACGCCACCCACGGCCATCTCCTTGGTTTGAAACAATACCCTTGCCATCATGCTTGCACTTGGTTTTAAGTGCTATATTTGTAAGTGGATTTTTATACTTTTTTTGCTGAAATAAATGTATCAATCGGAGAGTATTAGATCTCTTTCCTATGTTTACATACCCACCCAGTGGCAGGATCGTTTTATACATCGTTGCTTGAGCGCTGGATGTCAATGCCCCATGGTGTGGGATACATGCTATGTGACCTGTTCAGGTTGAATCTGTGAGGTGAGCGGCTAGGACTATCTGTGGTGGACGGGCTGCACTCACACTCATCCTGGTTTGGTTTAATATCAAGCACTGTGCACAAGGAGGAGGATCATCTCTCATTTCGGGACTGTGTTCGAATCATTATTTATTGTTGCGCTGCACTGATTCTGTTATATATTCTTCTCGAGGCTTGTTTGGATTATCCTTGTAGTGTTCAGCTAGCATATTTCATATTTGTTACCATATTTAATCTGCGCTGAATATTTGTCATCATTTTACCTTCATACACAAAATGCAAACCTTCTCAGTGCAACAACCCCCTTCAGGATTCACAAAAATTAAATTTAAAAAACTATGTATATTACAGTTATTTCACAAGAAGTTGATAATAATCTGTTATATTTTCTTATAAATCTTTATTTATCTTGCGTAATGTTTTTATATGAATACCCCAAAAAGTGTATTTTCCTGCTCTAGAAGCACCAGAAGCTGTTAAAAATTTTTTTTATATATATATATATATATACACACATACATATATACACACATACATATATACACACATACATATACAGTTGTGCTCATAATTTTACATACCCTGGCAGAATTTATGATTTCTTAGCCATTTTTCAGAGAATATGAATAACACAAAAACTTTTCTTTCACTCATGGTTGGTTTGGCTGAAGCCATTTATTATCAATCAACTGTGCTTACTCTTTTTAAATCATAATCATAACAGAAACTACCCAAAATGACCCTGATCAAAAGTTTACATACCTTGGGGATTTTTGCCTGATAACATGCACACAAGATGACACAAAGGGGTTTGAATGGCTATTAAAAGGTAACCATCCCCACCTGTGATCTGTCTGCTTGTAATTAGTGTGTGTGTATAAAAGATCAGTGAGTTTCTGGACTCCTGACAGACCCTTGCATCTTTCATCCAGTGCCACACTGACAATTCTGAGTCATGGGGAAAGCAAAAGAATCATCAAAGGATCTGCGGGAAAAGGTAGATGAACTGTATAAAACAGGAAAAGGATATAAAAAAATATCCAAGGAATTGAGAATGCCAATCAGCAGTGTTCAAACTCTAATCAAGAAGTGGAAATTAAACCACGGTCAGGTAGACCAACTAAACTGTCAGCCACAACTGCCAGGAAAATTGTTCGGGATGCAAAGACAAACCCACAAAAAACTTCAGGTGAAATACAGGACTTTCTGAAAACTTGTGGAATGGCTGTTTCAAGATGCACAATATGGAAGCACTTGAAGAAAGATTGGCTGCATGGTCGAGTTGCCAGAAGAAAGCCATTACTATGCAAATGCCACAAAGTATCCCGCTTACAATAAGCCAAACAGCACAGAGACAAGCCTCAAACCTTCTGGCACAAAGTCATTTGGAGTGATGAGGTAAAAATTGAGCTTTATGTCCACAATCATAAACACTAAATTTGGAGGGGAGTCAACAAGGCCTATGATGAAAGGTACACCATTCCTACTGTACACAGAGGTGGATCGCTGATGTTTTGGGGATGTGTGAGCTACAAAAGGCACAGGAAATTTGGTCAAAATTGATAGCAAGATGAATGCAGTATGTTATAAAAAAATACTGGAGGAACATTTGCATTCACTAGCCAGGAATCAGCGCAAGGGACGTACTTGGACATTCCAACATGACAATGATCCAAAACACAAGGCCAAGTCGACCTGTCGTTGGCTACAACAGAATAAACTGAAGGTTCTGGAGTGGCCATCTCAGTCTGCTGACCTCAATACCATTAAGCCACTCTGGGGAGATCTCAAACATACAGTTCATGCAAGACTAGAGGTCGACCGATATGGGTTTTTCTCTGGCCGATGCCGATATTTAGAAATCACGGTGGCCGATGGCCGATATAAGATGCCGATTTTTTTGGGCCGATACATTAGGCCGATTTTTTTTTTTCTTTTTTTTTTCCCCTTCATCTCATAAAATCTAACAGTTAGACCCCTTTCACACTGGGGTGTTTTTCAGGCGCTTTTGGGCTAAAAATAGCACCTATAAAGTGCCTGTAAAACGGCTCCCCTGCAGTCTCAGTGTGAAAGCTCGAGTGCTTTCACACTGAGGCGATGCGCTGGAAGGATGTTTAAAAAAAGTCCTGCAAGCGGCATCTTTGGAGCTGTGTATACCGCTCCTACACCACTCCTGCCCATTGAAATTAATGCGCACTGCTGCCGAAGCGCCTGCAAAGCGTTTCGGCAGCAGCGCTTCAGGGGTGCATTTAACCCCTTCCTCAGCCGCTAGCTGGGTTATAAGTGCCCCGCTAGCAGCCGAATAGCGCAGCTAAAATGACGGTAAAGCGCCGCTAAAACTAACTGCGTTTTACCGTCAACGCATGCCCGCTCCAGTGTGAAAGCAGCCTTAAGTAATACAGAAATTTTTTTACATTTAAACATTTATTAAACAAAACAAACCTCCAATCAGTTCACTTGTATGTAGAATTTAGATTTTAAAAAAAAATAACGATATCTTAATTATTAAATACACAAAAACAGGTAATCAAAACTTTTGGACGAAAAAAAATGGGCTAACTTTACTGCTTATTTTTTTATTTTTTATTTCATTAGTGTATTTTTTTTTTTAAAATTGCGTTTGAAAGACCGCTGCGCAAATACCGTGTGACATAAAATATTGCAACAACCGCTATTTTATTCCCTAGGGTCTCTGCTAAAAAAAAAATATATAATGTTTGGGGGTTCTAAGTGATTTTCTAGCAGAAAATACAGGATTTTTACTTGTAAGTAACAAGTGTCAGAAAAGATTTAGTCTTTAAATGGTTAAACTGAAAGCTTCTACACAAGGAGTTCAGCTCATTGATAAAAGAACCTGAAAAGATACAATGTTTCTTCTTATCAGACTTGGCAGGCTGCCCAGGGAGGAGAGAATCCTCTCCACAGATAACTCAGGCAACTTGCACTGACTTCTACTACAGAAGTCATTTGCAAGTCCCACTGAAGTTATAATCGGCTTTTTTTATCAGCACAATCGGCCAATGCCGATTAAGTAAAAAAAGCCAAATATCGGCAGATATATCGGTCGACCTCTATGCAAGACAGCCCAAGAATTTACAGGAACTGGAGGCTTTTTGCCAAGAGGAATGGACAGCTTTACCATCTAAGAAGATAAAGAGCCTCATCCACAAATACCACAAAAGACTTCAAGCTGTCATTGATGTTAAAGGGGGCAATACATGGTATTAAGAACTGTGACATGTACACTTTTGATCAGGGTCATTTGGGTAGTTTCTGTTGCGATTATGATTTAAAGAGTAAACACAGTTGATTGATAATAAATGGCTTCAGCCAAACACTAACCATGAGTGAAAGAAAAGTAGAAAAGTTTGTTTTATCATTCATATTCCCTGAAAAACAGCCAAGAAATCATAAATTCTGCCAGGGTATGTAAACTTATGAGCACAACTGTGTATAATATATATATATATATATATATTACTGCGCAAAAGTTTTAGACAGTGTAGCCTCCTCACACTCGATTTAAAACTCTTATTGCTGTACTACAGTGTCCCAATTGCATGCATTACACTGCAATCATGGGTTTAAACTGGGTGGTGAGGAGGCAACATACGTTCTTTTTAAAGGAGCAGTAGTGCCTGCTGCACTTGTGAATGAGCCTTTAGTTGCATTCGGCAGCGGTACTCTTAGGGCTCGTTTATACAGTACCTAAAGTTGGCGGATGGTAAAACCCTGCAGATGAGTCATGGTTTTACCACCCCTGATCTCTACCTCCTTCAGATGCTGAGGAAGCAGCCAAAAGGTATATACAATGCTGCATGGAGTTAAACCGGGTGGTGAAAAAGCAACACAACACTGCTAGCTCTAACTTCTTGTTTGCTGTACTGCACAATGTTGCAGGGCACTTGCAGAGTGGCCTCATTCACTTGAATGGGTTATGCTTGGCAGGTGCTACACCCACCAAACATGACAAGGTGCTAAAAGCATGTCTTAACTATGGGGTTTTACCACCCCCCCAAACTGCAAATGTACATAATCCTTTCTGTTCTGAGCCCCCAACAAGGCAGCTTTCACATTGATATACTGCAGTGTACCTGCACCACGGGTGCAGCACAGTGCATCTGCAACTTTCTTTGGTTAGCTGCCATAGACTTCCATTTTATCCTGCACTTTCTGAAAATGCACCAAACCTCCTGTTTTCAGGAGGTTTGGTGCGCTTTTAGAAAGTGCACCAAACCCGCAGAATATAATAGACGTCTATGGCTAAGCAAAGCAAACCCGCTGAAAAGCTGCAGGTATACTGCACTGCACCCATGGTGTGGGTAAACTGCAGCACATTAGTGTGAAAGCAATCCTTTACTATTATGTCCAGTGTATTGCTTCACACTGACCTGCTGATCTCTCCTGCTGCTGATTCCACTCTGGAGATCACTAGCCAGGATAAGAGGTGGAGTGCAGTTGGTATCACTTCCACATAGGACAGGAGCCAGCACTACAGAGGAGGCATCTGCTTATGTGGCTCTTACTCCCTACTACAGCTCCAACGTTACAAGTAGTCCCTCTGCATTGCACTCTGATGCTCTGGAATAGTGGGTCAGCAGCAAGCCCAGATTGCGATCTACCAGTCACCTGTCCGCGATCTACAGGTTGCAGACCCCCATAATATAGTATACACCGATCAGCCATAACTTTATATAACCACCACCTAATATTGAGTAATTCCACCTTTTCCACCAAAACATTCTGCGAGAATAGAGTTAAACAAAACAAATTGTGTTGTCTGAATAGCACCATTTACTGGGAAATTACCTTTATATGATATATACTTTACATTTTTGTCAGCATATTAGAAAATACCAACCTTTATGAGCCGGTCACTGTTTGCACAGTTGTTGATGATGGACAGAGACTGCTGGAATCTTGTGCCTCCAATTCCAACCACATCTGCTATAAGCTGGCTTACTGATATGATCACCTAGAAGATATGGTCCATAGAGAGCTGAAATTAATTATTATTATTTACAACATTAGGGAGGACAGTACAAGTACAGAATACCCTATTCCATTAGATCCCCGCTGGGAAAGGTTTGAAATTGAAATATTAAAGCAACTGCACTGTCACATCGGGAGAGTCCAGAGTATGCAAATAGAAACTTGTAGCTTACCAAATGTGGCTTTTGCTGCTCCTGGCAGCTGACTTGAGCAGCAGTAGAGTGAAGGAAAGTGAGTATTTGTTGCTGGAAAGGGGGAATTAAAGTGACCCCGTTACTACCTTTGTAGGCCAAGCACAGGATCACTATGGAAGTACACTTATTTTACAAGGGCATTATAGTATTTTATAATTTGGTTTACCAACAGGGACAGATTTTTACTTCTGTCTTAATTAGATCAACATTCTACTACTGAAAGATGACACTCATGAACCTTAAAGTGTTACTAAACCCAAGAACCTGCATTCACTAGATCTGGTCCCCCACAGTACATGGAAATGAATTTATTTTAGTAAATATAAACTGCTAAATACCCTTTCTCATCAGCAATATATAGCAGTCTTATGACTTTTACCAGTGTCTGTTAAGGTCTTTTCTGACTGTCCTAAGAGGCTGCATGACCCCTGACCGTGTGTCTGGACAGTGCCGATTGGCCCTGCGCTGATAACATGAACCCTCCCGGAAAAAAACTAGCAATAAACACCAAACTGAGCATGTGCAGAGTGCCACCAAGGCTCTGTACTATTAGCAGATAGATTGGGGACAGTAAAAGAATGGGAGAATCAGAGAAGACAGGATCAAACAGCCCTTTTACACAATGTGCAGGATTAACCCCTTAGGTTTCAAACAGTACAACAAGCATGCTTTACTGCAGATGGCCAGTGCAGCCCAATGGGAAGTACATTTAAAAGAGCTAACAAAAGTCCTGGGTGAATTAACTCCACTGTAAAAATGCATATAAAAGCAAAGAAGGCCAAAAAATGAAAGGCTGAGGGGTCATCATCAGCATTCAAACTTTACAAAGAATGCAACAAGAAATGTAAGGGTGCAATCAACGGTGGTTAAGGAAAGGGAAGCCAGAACATATTGGCCCGATAAAGGATGATGAAGGGAATCTGGTTGCAAAAGATGGAGAGATGGCGAAGGTTCTGAATTTATTCTTCTCTTCAATCCTCACAAGGGAAACGGGGGATTCCGTAACCAAGCCTGCAATGTTTATCTTCAGAACACATCACAGGAAGCACCCTCATGGCTAACAGGGATAAAATTAGAAGTAGATTTGAAAAAGTTAACATTAATAAGTCCCCAGGACCAGATGGCTAGCACCCAAGGGTCCTGAAGGAACTCAGTCACGTGAGCCAGACCATTGTTACTAATTTTTATAGGAAAGTCTGACTGGAATAGTACCAGCTGATTGGAGAAAAGCTAATGTAGCACCAATATTTAAAAAAGGGCCAAGATATATCCATGGGAGCTACAGGCCAGTTAGCCTATCATCAATGGTTTGTAAGTTCTTGGAGGGGATGTTAAGGGACTATATACACACAAGATTTTAGTAATAAAAACCATATTAGCAGTAATCAGCATGGATTCATGAAGAATCCTTCTTGCCAGACCAATCTATTAACCTTTTATGAGGATGTGAGCTGTCATCTAGATAAAGGAAGGCCTATAGATGTGGTGTATCTGGATTTTGCAAAAGCTTTCGATACAGTTCCCCATAGATGTTTAATGCACAAATTAAGGTCTGTCGGCATGGACCAAAGGGTGAGTACATGGATTAAAAACTGGCTACAGAGGCGAGTCCAGAGGGTGGTGATAAATGGGAAGTACTCAGAATGGTCTGGTGTATAAAATGGGGTCCCCCAGAGTTCTGTGCTGGGACCAATCCTATTTAATTTATTAATAAATGATCTGGGAGGATGGGATAAACAGCTCAATCTCAGTATTTGTGGACGACACTAAGCTAAGCAGGGCAATAACTTCTACGCAGGATGTAGAAACCTTGCAAGAAGATCTAAACAAATGAATGGGGTGGGCAACTACATGGCAAATGAGGTTTAATGGTGAAAAATTTTAAATAATGCATTTGGGTGCCAAAAATATGAATGCAATTTACTCGCTAAGAGGTGAACCTCTGGGGAAATCTAGTATGGAAAAGGACCTGGGGGTCCTAGTAGATGACAGGCTCAGCAGTGATATGCAATGCCAGGCTGCTGCAAACAAGGTTAACAGAATATCGGCATGCATTAAAAAGGGGATTAACTCCAGAGATAAAATGATAATTCTCCCACTCTACAAGACTCTGGTCCGGCCGCACCTAGAGTATGCCGTCCAGTTCTAGGCGCCAGTCCTCAGGAAGGATGTGCTGGAACTGGAGAGAGTCCAGAGAAGGGCAACAAAGCTAATAAAAGGATTGGAGGATCTCAGCTATGGGGAAAGACTGCAAGCATTGAACTTATTCTCTCTGGAGAAGAGACGCTTGAGAGGGGATATGATGTCAATGTACAAATACCATACTGGTGACCCTACAAAAGGGAGAAAACTTTTCCACGCAAGGAGATTTACTAAAATTAGAAGAGAAGCAGTTTAAGCTTAAACTGCGTAGAGGATTCTTTACTGTAAGAGCGGTAAGGATGTGGAATTCTCTTCCACAAACAGTGGTTTCAGCGGGGAGCATCGATAATAAAAAAAAATTTTAGAAGGGCACCTTAAACGACCAAAACATATAGGGGTATACAATGTACTATTAACATAAAATCACACACACACACAGGTTTGGACTTGGAGTTGTGTCTTTTTTCAACCTCACCAACTATGTAACAGATACAGACTGATTTTACTGTTGTGAGTTTAGCCATACATTAAGCTGCCCTGACCCTATTTAAGCAGCAGTGCCCCATACACACCATTAGATTTTCTGGAGATTTTTGTCTTCAGATTTACCAAAACCATGTAGTGCAAGGGCCTGCCTAGTTGCATACAAATTGAAACTCTTACAGTTTGACCTCATATATGGTTTTGGTAAATCTGAAGACAAAAATATGCAGAAAATCTAATAGTGTGTATGGGGTCTAAGAACTGCCCTATTTGACAGATACTGTAGGCCCACTACATAGGTTCTTCAAGAGAAATCAGGACTAGAAGCATTACCTTTACATCTTATAAAGACAGCGATTTCTGCCTCACAAACTAATATATCAGCAAACCAGAAGACACTACCACTTGTTTTTCTTGCGGACATGAAACAAGTAAGCAGACTCAGAGTTGACTTCATTGCCTGCATGTCTGTTCTGATACAATGACCCAAGAAGCAACCTGAAGATAACATTTCCAAAGCATATTCTTGAATACTACCATAGTAAGCATATTTTCTTCTAAACAGGCTCCTGGAATTCCACACAACCTCCCATAAATGGTTATGTTACCTATTTCGATCTTTGGCTTAATATCAGTGAGTAAAGCTCCATCTGCCTCACGGGGTCATGGAAAGACAGGCAGGCCCCAGCCGAATTACCTGTAAATGTGTTCTGACAAATGACTTCTTTCCAGTGTAGTCAAAGTTATTCCTCATTAAGAAATAGAGCAGCTGAGAGGAGTCTGTCCGGATGGAGCTGAGCTTGGAATTACAACACTTGAGGATTTCATAACACAAGGCAGCGCACATATCCGCTCTTCCTTCATAAAATGTTGATGGAAACTAATAGGCAAAGCAGATAAAGAATAGTGTTAATTGGTATCTTCTGACAATTTACCCATCTAGCCACTATATGTTTCCAAAATCTTTTGTGGGTTAGATTGATAACACTTATAGCCAGTTTTTAAGCACAGATTACTTCATGTAGACAAGGTAATAAAAGCTTCTTATTGAAGCAAGAATATTGATGCAGAATATTTACACTAGGTTTTTCTTTTTTTTTACAATTAAATAATTAAAGCAGAAACAGAGTGCTCTGGGTGTTGCAATGAATGGTCTTTATTAAGACATATTATCAAGGCAAATCATCCAGAGGAACACCGGGTCACACCAGAAGGTGCTGGAGCATTCTCACAAGGTTGACAGCAGTAGGGGAGGAAGCAAACAGAGAAGGAAGGTAAAGACGAAGGTAAAGCTGGTGCAGAAGGGGTACTGAAACTACATTCTTGGTGATTAAGTACCTCCACTACTTTGACATGTTTCAGGTCTTGCCCCTTCCTCAGAGTTTCTAAGAAGGGGCATGGCCCTGAAACATGTCAGTGTACTGGAGGTACTTATTACCAAGGACACAATTTAGGCCCTCCTTATGCACCAGCTTGGGATGTTTTTGTATATTCTTTCCTATTGATTCTTCCATTAGCCACCTCTGAAAATCCATCCTGGCTTACTTCCTACCCTACTACCGACAACCTAGTAAGAGTGCTGCTTTACCTGCTTATGCGACCTTGCGCTTCTCTGATTCTATCTACACTATGTATTGTCATGTGTTTCCTGGTTTAATTTTTTTCCATGTACAAGTACATATGGGCCTTTGGATACACACAAAGCTTCCAACGATAATCAGAGCTGCATGGTACCAGCAAAGTATGGCACATTTTAAGATTTCATATATTCATGATAAACTGACCAATGCATGCTGGTTAGTGGTGTGTTTACTAGTGTACAACATCTAACAATGGCGTGCTGAGCAGGGCAGTAATTTGGAGTTGCTTATATTACACTTATAAATCATAAGTGCAATACATACACAATTCTTTCATGGGTCAACTGTTTGCAGTGTTATATAAAACAAAAGATTACCAATGCAAAAGGATTGCACAATTCACACAAGAATACTAGAATATGGCTGACTGGATGCTAACCTTATAAATTAAAGATCTTAAAGCGGTGAAGACATTTTTTAACGTGGTCTCCGACTGGTTCTTCTGAAGAAAGCAGAGATACACATCAAAGACTTTCTTCATTAAGGGGTTATGCCCATGATCTGCAAATAGTTGGTTCTGGTGAAAACAAAAACAAAAAAAAAAAGAAAATACGTTTTTCTAAGTTTCATAGCAATTTAGTTTAATTATCACAATAATACATGTTAGAGCTGCATGATTCTGGCCAAAATGAGAATCACAATTTTTTTGCTTAGAATAACCACTTGAGCCCCGGACCATTATGCTGCCTAAGGACCAGAGGTCTTTTTCCAATTTGGCACTGCGTCGCTTTAACTGCTAATTGCGCGGTCATGCAATGCTGTACCCAAACGAAATTTGCGTCCTTTTCTTCCCACAAATAGAGCTTTCTTTTGATGGTATTTGATCACCTCTGCGGTTTTTATTTTTTGCGCTATAAACGGAAAAAGACCGAAAATTTTGAAAAAAAATGATATTTTCTACTTTTTGTTATAAAAAAAATCCAATAAACTAAATTTTAGTCATACATTTAGGCCAAAATGTATTCGGCCACATGTCTTTGGTAAAAAAAATCTCAATAAGCGTATATTTATTGGTTTGCGCAAAAGTTATAGCGTCTACAAACTAGGGTACATTTTCTGGAATTTACACAGCTTTTAGTTTATGACTGCCTATGTCATTTCTTGAGGTGCTAAAATGGCAGGGCAGTACAAAACCCCCCCAAATGACCCCATTTTGGAAAGTAGACACCCCAAGGAAATTGCTGGGAGGCATGTTGAACCCATTGAATATTTATTTTTTTTGTCCCAAGTGATTGAAAAATGACAAAAAAAAAAAAAAAAAAAAAATATTTACAAAAAGTCGTCACTAAATGATATATTGCTCACACAGGCCATGGGCCTATGTGGAATTGCACCCCAAAATACATTTAGCTGCTTCTCCTGAGTATGGGGATACCACATGTGTGGGACTTTTTGGGAGCCTAGCCGCGTACGGGGCCCCGAAAACCAATCACCGCCTTCAGGATTTCTAAGGGTGTAAATTTTTGCTTTCACTCTTCACTGCCTATCACAGTTTCGGAGGCCATGGAATGCCCAGGTGGCACAAAACCCCCCAAAATGACCCCATTTTGGAAAGTAGACACCCCAAGCTATTTGCTGAGAGGCATATTGAGTCCATGGAATATTTTATATTTTGACACAAGTTGCGGGAAAGTGACACTTTTTTTTTTTTTTTTTTTTTTTTTCATAAAGTTGTCACTAAATGATATATTGCTCACACAGGCCATGGGCATATGTGGAATTGCACCCCAAAATACATTTAGCTGCTTCTCCTGAGTATGGGGATACCACATGTGTGGGACTTTTTGGGAGCCTAGCCGCGTACTGGACCCCAAAAACCAATCACTGCCTTCAGGATTTCTAAGGGTGAAAATTTTTGATTTCACTCTTTACTGCCTATCACAGTTTCGGAGGCCATGGAATGCCCAGGTGGCACAAAACCCCCCCAAATGACCCCATTTTGGAAAGTAGACACCCCAAGCTATTTGCTGAGAGGCATGGTGAGTATTTTGCAGCTCTCATTTGTTTTTGAAAATGAAGAAAGACAAGAAAAAACATTTTTTTTTTTCTTTTTTCAATTTTCAAAACTTTGTGACAAAAAGTGAGGTCTGCAAAATACTCACTATACCTCTCAGCAAATAGCTTGGGGTGTCTACTTTCCAAAATGGGGTCATTTGGGGGGGTTTTGTGCCACCTGGGCATTCCATGGCCTCCGAAACTGTGATAGGCAGTGAAGAGTGAAATCAAAAATTCACGCCCTTAGAAAGCCTGAAGGCGGTGATTGGTTTTCTGGGTCCCGTACGCGGCTAGGCTCCCAAAAAGTCTCACACATGTGGTATCCCCGTACTCAGGAGAAGCAGCAGAATGTATTTTGGGGTGTAATTTCATATATTTCCATGGCATGTTTGAGCAATATATCATTTAGTGACAACTTTGTGCAAAAAAAAAAAAAAAAAAAAAAAATTTGTCTCTTTCCCGCAACTTGTGTCGCAATATAAAATATTCCATGGACTCGACATGCCTCTCAGCAAATAGCTTGGGGTGTCTACTTTCCAAAATGGGGTCATTTGGGGGGGTTTTGAACTGTCCTGGCATTTTATGCACAACATTTAGAAGCTTATGTCACACATCACCCACTCTTCTAACCACTTGAAGACAAAGCCCTTTCTGACACTTATTGTTTACATGAAAAAGTTTTTTTTTTTTGCAAAAAAATTACTTTGAACCCCCAAACATTATATATTTTTTTAAAGCAAATGCCCTACAGATTAAAATGGTGGGTGTTTCATTTTTTTTTTTCACACAGTAATTGCGCAGCGATTTTTCAAACGCATTTTTTGGGGAAAAAACACACTTTTTTTAATTTTAATGCACTAAAACACGCTATATTGCCCAAATGTTTGATGAAATAAAAAAGATGATCTCAGGCCGAGTACATGGATACCAAACATGACATGCTTTAAAATTGCGCACAAACGTGCAGTGGCAACAAAATAAATACATGTTTAAAAGCCTTCAAAAGCCTTTACAGGTTACCACTTTAGATTTACAGAGGAGGTCTACTGGAAAAATTACTGCACTCGATCTGGCCTTCGCGGTGATACCTCACATGCATGGTGCAATTGCTGTTTACGTTTGACGACAGACCGCCGCTTGCGTTCGCCTTAGCGCGAGAGCAGGGGGCGACAGGGGTGTTTTTTTTTTTTTTTTTTTTTTCTTTATTATTTTTTTGCTTTTTTAATCTTACTTTTAAACTGTTCCTTTCATATTTTTTTTTTTAATCATTTTTATTGTTATCTCGGGGAATGTAAATATCCCCTATGATAGCAATAGGTAGTGACAGGTACTCTTTTTTGAAAAAATTGTGGTCTATTAGACCCTAGATCTCTCCTCTGCCCTCAAAGCAAATGACCACACCAAGATCGGTGTGATAAAATGCTTCCCCAATTTCCCAATGGCGCTATTTACATCCGGCGAAATCTAAGTCATGAAATACTCGTAGCTTCCGGTTTCTTAGGCCATAGAGATGTTTGGAGCCACTCTGGTCTCTGATCAGCTCTATGGTCAGCTGGCTGAATCACCGGCTGCATTCTCAGGTTCCCTGTTGAGACAGGAGAGCCAGAGAAAAACACGGAAGACGGTGGGGGAGGGGGGGGGGCATTCCCTCCCACGGCTTGTAAAAGCAGTCTAGAGGCTAATTAGCCGCTAGGATTGCTTTTACATGAAAGCCGACCGCTGGCTGAAAAGAATGATACCAAGATGATACCTAAACCTGCAGGCATCATTCTGGTATAACCACTCAAAGTCGTGAATGGCGTACCTGAAGACAAAAAAATGGTTAACAATGGTTAACAATAAAGCACAGTAAAGTGTAAATAATTACACACCTGAAAAACAAACATGATAAAACATAATAACAATAACAATCAATAACAATAACAATAACAATAACAATCAATAACAATAACAATAACAATAAAACATTGCAGAATAGAATACAGTAAAAAAGAGCAGAACAATAGAGAGAGAGAATAGAGAGAGAGAGAACAATAAAACAACAACTATTTTTTTTTATTTCATATTTTTTTTTTTTTTTTACACTTTTTTTTGTAACTAACTTTTATAACGGTAACCGGTTCCAGGTTCGGGTCTCTCAAAATGCGATGGCATCTTGGTAGACCCTGTGAAATGGCGCCTAGTCTGTGCAATGCTGTACCCTACGCTAATACTCAACTAGTGAATGGTAGCGTTCAAAACATTCACCAATGCAAAGACCAGGATTGTCAGGACAGGAGGGACAATAATAGCGGGTGTCACGCCTATATCCGCGCTTGCTGCAGACACAACATCTTTTTTGGGGGGTTCGCTGGGTAGGGGTACTCGGGAGGACATATAAATGCCTCTCATGCAGCCGACTGCATTTGGTTGGGGATGTGAATGGGGGAAGTACGGGCGCTGCAGAAGCGGTGGGTTCCCAATTAGGATTGGCGAATGCAGCAGGAAGGGCACTATGGGCACGACGGGCCTGTGTTTGTCTTTTTGGTGGCAGCGGGACACTACTTGTGCTTGCCACCTCACCAGCTTGAACTGCACTTATGGGACTCGCCACGTCACCACGTGTTACTGTAGTGCTGGTTTGACTACGACCGGGGTGTACTAGGCCGCTGGCGCTTGCCAGTTCACCAAAACACTACCAAAAAACTGTTAGCGATCGCAGGGATCAGGCCTGACTCTGCGAACGCTGCAGTTATGCGTTTAGTGTTTTGTAAGTGACAGTGATCGATCGATACCGCACTTGGGTGGGCTGGGCTGGGCCGGGCGGAGGGGCAAAACGCAGGTGCTAGCAGGTATCTGGGCTGATCCCGCTAACACTGCGTTTTTGGGAACCCTAAACTGCTGGTGACGCTAGTATAGATCTAATCGGATCAGATATTGATGCGATCAGATACTATACCACTAAGGGAGGTGTACAGTGCGTGCGTGGGTGTTAGCGGTACTGGCGCTAATCTGACGCTGCCTGGGGCTGGTGCTTGCCAGTTCACCAAAACGCTACAAAAAAAACTGTTAGCGATCGCAGGGATCAGGCCTGACTCTGCGAACGCTGCAGTTATGCGTTTAGTGTTTTGTAAGTGACAGTGATCGATCGATACTGCACTTGGGTGGGCTGGGCTGGGCGGAGGGGCAAAACGCAGGTGCTAGCAGGTATCTGGGCTGATTCCGCTAACACTGCGTTTTTGGGAACCCTAAACTGCTGGGGACGCTAGTATAGATCTGATCGGATCAGATATTGATCCGATCAGATACTATACCACTAAGGGAGGTGTACGGTGCGTGCGTGGGTGTTAGCGGTACTGGCGCTAACCTGACGCTGCCTGGGGCTGGTGCTTGCCAGTTCACCAAAATGCTACCAAAAAAACTGTTAGCGATCGCAGGGATCAGGCCTGACTCTGCGAACGCTGCAGTTATGCGTTTAGTGCCTTGTAAGTGACAGTGATCGATCGATACTGCACTTGGGTGGGCTGGGCGGAGGCACAAAACGCAGGTGCTAGCAGGTATCTGGGCTGATCCCGCTAACACTGCGTTTTTGGGAACCCTAAACTGCTGGGGACGCTAGTATAGATCTGATCGGATCAGATATTGATCCGTTCAGATACTATACCACTAAGGGAGGCGCATGCTGCGTGTGTGGGTGTTAGCGGTACTGGCGCTAATTTGACGCTGCCTGGGGCGACGCATATCGCCGCCGGGCGATCGGGGGGCTAAACCTTTATTCGGTAATAAACGGCGGGTGCCCTGACACTATAAAAAATAAACAAACTAACCAGCGTCACCCGTATCGGTTATACGGTGATCAGTGGTGAAAGGGTTAACTAGGGGGCAATCAAGGGGTTAAAACATTTATTAGATAGTATATGGGGGTCCCTGACGCTATAAAACGCTGACGGCGAACCTAAATATTTACCTCACTAACTAGCGTCACCAGCGACACTAATACAGCGATCAGAAAAATGATCGCTTAGCGACACTGGTGACAGGGGGTGATCAAGGGGTTAAAACTTTATTAGGGGGGGTTAGGGGGGTACCCTATACCTAAAGGGGGGTAATATACACTGTCCCAACACTGTCACTGTCACAAACTGACACTATGCAGTAATCAGAAAAAAAAAAAAAAAAAAAAAAAAAAAAACTGCTGGTGTCAGTTTGTGACAGGGGGGGGGGGGGGGTGATTGGGGGGGGATCGGGGGGCGATCGGGGGGGGGATCGGGGTGATTTGTGTGCCTGGCATGTTCTACTGTGTGTGTAGTGTTTGTGCACTCACATACTTGTCGTCTCTCCTCGGGCCGGAACGGAAAATACCGACCCGAGGGGAGATGACATCACTTCCTTTGCTGCTGTTTAGCATACAGCAGCAAAGGAGTGTTTTCATTGGCCGGCGGCGATCGCGAGGGGGGGGCCACGAACGGATGGTCTCCCCCTCATCACCGATCGCCGCTGGACAAACGACGACCGCCTCGGGCACCGGGGGGGGGTCCGATCGGACCCCCCACCCGCGGAAGGCAAATCACGTACCCTGTACGTGATTTTGCCTGTCCGTGCCACTTTGCCGACGTACATCGGCGTGAGGCGGTCGTCAAGTGGATAAAGATCACGATTCTTTCACGATTGTGGTGTAATATCTTTCAAAATTGGGCTAACTTTACGGTTTACTTTTTAAAAAAAATTCATTAAAGTGTATTTTTAAAAAAAAAAAATGCATTTGAAAGACCGCTAAGTAAATAAAGTGTGACAAAGTATTGCAACAACCATTTTATTCTCTAGGCTCTCTGCTAAAAAAATATATATATATATGTTTGGGGGTTCTAAGTAATTTTCTAGCAAAAAATAATAATTTTAACATGAAACCAGCAAGTGTCAGAAAAAGGTTTAGTCTAAGTGGTTAAACTTCCCTCATTTACAGACTGAAGTTCATTTCTTTGATCTAAAGAACAAAACGTTACAATGTTTATAGTTAGCTCAGGGCTGCGAAATGTTGTGATACTTGGCAGACTGCCTGTTTTTTTAGAAATCAGGAAAATGCTTTGTTAAGAATCGAGATTGCAATTTTTTTCCCTCTCACGATCTTAACGCTTAATTGTGCAGCTCTAATACATGTGCTAACACGAATGTTTAAAAACAGCTTAAAAAGAACTGTTAAAAAAGGAACACAAACCTTAAACGCCATGGTAAACAGGGACAATGTGTCCAGGATAGTAAGGCATACTTCAGTAGCTATGTTGGCTTCAAGTAATGACTGGTGTAGAATGTCGGCATCTGAGTGACCATAACCTACAGAAATGAAGAAACAGTTATTAAAATTATGAAGAGCAAATAAAAAAAAAAAAAAAAACAACACATCTTCCAAAATATCAACAACAGTGCAGATGTTTTCTAGGTTATATTTCTGTGGAATGCACTTGCAAAAAAACAAATGTTAGGTATAAAAATTTGAAGAGTACATTCAAATCACTACCATAGATAGGAAACGAAAGCAAAGCTGGTCAAGGAAAGTGATTTTTTTTGTCTGCTACATCAAGATGTAAATAGATGACAAACTCAAATTTACAAACCAAGTGCAACAAACGTGCAGTTACTTATGCTTCCTACATTTACGCTTGAAAACCATCTGGAAGAGATTGTGTCAAAATATCAAGATAAAGAAAGGACTGAATTTCTCATACAGTGAAATAAGATAGCCATCTGCTCACAGTTAAAAAGTATGCTTCTAATGTGAATCCCATAAAGCCATACTAAGTGCACAAATGAGGCCTTATCTTACCAGGAAAAAAATATATACTGTAGCTGAAAACACAAAAACGTACTTAAAGCTTTCCCAAAAAATTACTCTGTTACTAAAACCCATCAGCTTTTTATGCTTCAGATTTAAAAAAAATAAGTGTGTGGAGATTTTCCCCTGAAATTCAATAGCAGTGCAATAATATAAAAAGTAGGGTGTTTCAGTCTCTGTGATAGGTCTTCATAGCAGTATCATTGCTGGATGCCTTATTGCTTGCTTATAGTTTTGCGGGTATTTTAACTGGTAATTTGTATGTGATTTTACCTAAAATTAGAGTTTATTTGAAGTGCTTTCTCCCCTGGTTGTGATCTGTTGGTAGATGGCATCTTGGAAAATTAATTTGCTACATAGCACATTCAGACCATCTTGTAATAGAGAGGTGGCACTCTGCATCAGAGTGACACAGGTCTATTGTATGGAGGACAGCACAAGCCTGAATGTTATTGCAACTGGTTGGAGCTTTACCCTGCTCCTCTTTGTAACCGTTTGACATTCTTTTTCCTAAAAGGGGTTTTCCTTTTGTTTAGTAATGCTCTTCATTCACAGACATGCATTCACATACAGTGCTTTGAAAAAGTATTCATATCCCTTGAAAATTTCCACATTTTGTCATGTTACAACCAAAAACCTAAAAGTATTTTATTGGGATTTCATGTGATAGACCAACACAAAGTGGCACATAATAGTGAAGTGGAAGAAAAATGATTTTCAAATTTTTTTTACAAATAAAGATCTGAAAAGTGTGGCATGCATTTGTATTCAGCCCCCCTGAGTCAATACTTTGAAGAACCACCTTTTGCTGCAATTACAGCTGAAAGTCTTTTTGGGTAGGTCTACCAGCTTTGCACATCTAGAGAATAACGTTTACCCATTCTTCTTTGCAAATTAGCTCAAGCTCTGTCAGATTGGATGGAGAGCGTCCGTGAACAGCAATTTTCAAGTCTTACCACAGATTCTCAATTGGATTTAGGGCTGGACTAACTGGGCCATTATAACACATGGATATGCATTGATCTAAACCATTCCATTGTAGCTCTGGCTGTTTGTGTCCTGCTGGAAGGTGAACCTCCGCCCCAGTCTCAAGTCATTTGCAGACTTGAACAGGCTTTCTTCTAGGATTGCCCTGTATTTGGCTCTATCCATCTTCCCTGTCTGCTGAAGAAAAGCATCCCCAAAACATGATGCTGCCACCACCATGTTTCACGGTGGGGATGGTGTGTTCCGCCACACATAGCGCTTTGCTTTTAGGCCAAAAAGATCAATTTTGGTCTCATCTGACCAGAGCACCTTCTTCCACACATTTGCTGTGTTGTCCACATGGCTTCGCGCAAACGGAACTTCTTATGGCTTTCTTTCAACAATGGCTTTCTTCTTGCCACTCTTTCATAAAGGCCAGATTTGTAGAGTGCACGATTAATAGTTGTCCTGTGGACAGATTCTCCTACCTGAGCTGTGGATGCCTACAGCTCCTCCAGAGTTACCATGGGCCTCTTGGCTGCTTCTCTGATTAATCCTCTCCTTGCCCCGCCCGTCAGGGGGATGGCCATGTCTTGGTAGGTTTTCAGTTGTGCCATACTCTTTCCATTTTCGGATGGTGGATTGAACAGTGCTCTATGAGATGTTCAAAGCTTGGGGTATTATTTTATAATCTAACCCTGCTTTAAACTTCTCACCAACTTTATCCCTGACCTGTCTGGTGTGTTCCTTGGCCTTCATGATGCTGTTTACTCACTAAGGTTCTCTAAGGGCTTCACAGAACAGCTGTATGTATACAGAGATTAAATTACACACAGGTGGACTCTTTACTAATTAGGTGACTTCTGAAGGGAATTGGTTCCACTAGATTTTAGTTAGGTGTATCAGAGTAAAGGGGGCTGAATACAAATTCATGCTACACTTTTCAGATATTTGTAAAAAAAAAATAAATGAAAACATTTATCATTTTCCTTCCACTTCACAATTATGTGCCACTTTGTGTTGGACTATCCCATCCGTCACTAAACGAAGGCCCGCGCGACGCTCCTGCCCAGGCCACGAGGGTAGTAGCAGTCATTGGTTTGCTGGGACCACGGGTTTTCCAGCAACCAGTGACATAAAGTGTTTGTGCCCCACCTCCTGCTCCTGAGCGTGGCTCTCACTCCCAGCTGGGCATGACGTCACATGCCCCCCTACTGCCCTTGGCTCCCGGCTCTCACTTGCGAAGTATATCTCACAGCTTCTGCCCCCCTGCACCGCTGAATGTGCCGACTCCTGTCCTGAAGGTGCACACTGATGGGTATTTTTTTGTTGCGCTCATCAGAGTGCCTGTTAACATAAAATGTGCCCATCAGCTGGCTCCTTATTTTATGTTAAGGTTCACCATGATGGGTACATTTTATGTTAAAGGTGCATTCTGATGGGCACATTTTATGTTAAGGGCGCAAGCCAATGTGCGCATATTAGGTTAAGGGGGCACTCCCAATGTTGCACTGCAATGGTGACACCTGATGTAAAGGGGCACTGATTGGGACACCTGATGTAAGGTGGCACTGATGAGGACACCTGATTAAAGGGGCACTCTGATGGGGACACCTGACGTAAAGTGGGACTGTGATGGGGACACCTGACGTAAAGTGGGACTGTGATGGGGACACCTGACGTAAAGTGGGACTGTGATGGGGACACCTGACGTAAAGTGGGACTGTGATGGGGACACCTGACGTAAAGTGGGACTGTGATGGGGACACCTGATGTAAGGGGGAATTAGGGCTGCAACTAACGATTATTTTCATAATCGATTAGTTGGTCGATTATTGTTTCGATTAATCGGTTAATAACATTAAAAAAAAAAGTGTGGTGTATAATTTAGTTAATATGTAAAGTTTTTAAAAAAAAGCAATTTATTCTTAAATATCTCTATGCAGTGGTAAATATAAACCACCAACTATATGGTTAGGGAGCAAAATATTGAATCCACTCTGAGAATAACAGACAGAAGAGAGATACTGTATATACACTATTAGAGGAGATATACTGTATGCACTATTAGAAGAGAAATAGTTTTTTGGCCAATTTGTTGTTGGGCAGATTAAAAAATATAAATTGCTGCAAAAACGCATTACATGCTTTTCTGCAGCTTCTCCATTGAAGTATATTGAACCAAAAAAGCACCGTTTTGCGTTAAAAAAAAAAAAGTCCCTGACCCTTTCCAAATACGCAGCGGCTAAAAAAAAGCATAGATGTGAACGTGTCCCATAGAAAACCATGTTAAATGAACTGTAGTGTGTTTCTGCAAAAAGCACCAAAAAATACAAAGATGAGAACCAGGTCTAAGACGTTTAGTAACATAATGGGGTTAAAAAAACTAAAATGAGCCCATTATAGTACAAAAAAAGCAAATCATCACTACTGTAAGGGGTTCACTTTTTTACTGTAGAACTGTGAAAGTAATATTTACAGTAGCGATTATTTGTTCTTTTTGTACTATAAAGGGCTAATTTTATTATTTTTAACCCCATTATGTTACTGGCCGATTAATCGATTATGAAAATAGTAATCGATTAATTTCATAATCGATTAGTTGTCGATTAATCGATTAGTTGTTTCAGCCCTAGGGGGAACAATGAAGGGAATACCTGATATAAGGGCATACTCTGGTGGTGGCAACTGATTTATGGGGGTAGTCTGATGGGGGCACCCAATGTAATGAATTACGCTCTTAGGGGCACCTGATGTAAGGGGGAACACTATTGGGGACATTTACATTTACAGAGTATTACCAGCGTGTGTGGGGGAAAAAGTAAGAAAAGCGCCAGAATGCGCCTTGCGCCAAAAAAGGAGAGATGATGTGTACAATCTTTCATGGCACAGACTTCGGACCTCGGTCGGAAAAATTTAGTTACCGGACCGCTTTGAATTTTAATTCACTACCCCTGGTCTATCACATAAAATCCCAATAAAATACATTTACGCTTTTGGTTGTAACATGACAAAAATGTGGAAAATTTCAAGGGGTATGAATACTTTTTCAAGGCACTGTATGGCTTTTGGACTTTTTAAATACTTTTTAATGCACAAGCCGAGATTCAACACTGGAAACAAGTGTGCAGTTTTGAACAGCTGTCTGTTTCTGAATCTGGATTTTCTCTCAATTTTTACCTGGAATTTTTCCCCCAAATGCGCAGATTTGTTTACTGACGCAGTACTTATACTTGGAACGTTTGATAAAGGGCAATATATCTGTACAACTGTCAAAGCCAATATATTTGACTTAATAAAAATCTCTCTCTATTAACAACTGTTCTTAATACCCTCACTACACTTAAATCATTTAAGGCTGTCTTAATTCCCAGAGCAATTTTACCACTTGCATTAAATTTATGACAACATATGCAAGCCGGAAATGCCTTCTTTATTCTAGTATCTTTCTTTTCAGTAGACTAGATTTAGATCCCTACTTTTTTATCTCTGCATTTTGGGATTAGGCATAGGATTCCAGTACATGACTTACAGATTGTCTTTTTTCATTAATATTCTCCATTTAACCTGGTAGAAGATACTTGCAACCAGTCCCCTCTCTAGTCCATCAGCTAGTCTTCACGCAAAGTCAGGGCCTTGCAGCATAGCTGACTATCAGGGACAGGCATGGGATGATTTTGTGACCAATCTCCAAAATGAGTATGGCCAAAAAGAGTCTTGTGAATATGAATTATTGTTTTTGTTCTTTGGCCTAACCAAATGGCTGGAGAAGAAATCACTTGTGTATTGGCCCAAAAAACCCCACTGAGGAATACATCAAAGGGGACCTTAGTCCTCTGGGACTTTGTATACAGATTTTTACTTCGTTTGAAAATATATACCCAGCATTGAAAACTGTTTAGGATAATAACCTCAAACTGTGCTCTAATAAGATGATGAGTCTCGTAATACAGGAATATCAGAAGCGTTTAATGAAGATTAATAAAAATATAGATCAATTATACTTACAAATAATGCCACTGAAATCTCATTTGTCATTCTTGGAACTAAATGAAAAACTGAAGGCCCATGTTGAGGCCTTCAATAAAACAATTCTTTCCAAAAAGGAAAACAAATTTTTAAGAGAAAGGCAGGCTTTTCAAGAGGGAAGAGCTTACAAGTGGCAACAGAGATCCAATGGAAGAGGGGCCCAATGGGGATCCAAACAGCCATCGGTACAATCAGATATATCGGACATCTCGTCTGTCTCTTCTAATCCGTCTCGCTTCCCTTGCAAACAATCTAGACGTACTAGACGACCCAAGAGACGTCAGTACGGCAAGAATCCTTTGAAGAATGTCCCAACTAGCCAATCGTCTGAGCACATCATGGGCACTCCTCTGGGTAATTCTGAAGGAAGGTCACCTTTAGTACGAGATGATCCGCCAAGCCGGCACTCTGTGGTTCCCAAAGGTGCTGGGCTCGGAGTCTCGTCTTTTTTTCCCACACCCAAAATTCCAACCATATTTTTTTAAAAAAAAAACAGCGAAATTCCCCAGCGCCAACAGTTCCAATACTAACATAGATGTGGACTATTAGTCTCCATCACAACTCAATGTAGTCAATTTATCTTCTCACCCCCTTACATTGGATGAAACTAATGTTCTATCGAAGGGTCTTTCCTTTTGCTTTGACCAGAAGTTAAGACAAATTTTAGGTCATCAAATATTTGCATCTCTATACACGCAAGCTTCTGCTTAGAAGCATGTATGATAAAAATAAACCCGGGCCTGAGGTATGTCGTACTGCTAGTGAGCGACAAGCTTTAGCTAATTTACTAGCTCTATTGGAATATAGTGATCCAACAGATTTGATCGATACCACCAAAGAAAAAGTCCAACATATACCTAGCCTCTAGTTTCAACCATGGTATTGCTACCTTTCTAAAATTAACTTGTCAAGAAATTAGAGTTTTGGAAATTTCGTCTAAATACTCTAATAACCTGACTATGAGCAAAAATGTGGCCCTAAAAGCTTTGTCCAGTAATCATAAAATAACTATAAAACCTTACGACAAAGGAGGAAACATTGTACTTATGGACAATGAGAGATATGTACTAATGTGTACTAAAATTTTGAGCAATGCCAATTGGTATCGTTCAATAAAGGCAGCGACCATTGACACTTTCAACAAGGAATTTTTATTTGCTTGTTGGCAGTGCATATTATAATCATATCATCTCAAAACAGTTATGGAATTTTGTTAGAACTACTTTTTCCAAAACGGCGACCTTTTCCTCTCTCCCTAAAATCCACAAGAATGACAGGGATTCCCCAGGCAGAACTATTATATCCGGTAATGATGCCATTACCAAAAATCTGTCCAGAGTTGTGGACGAATATCTGAGACCCTTTGTTACCACTCTACCCTCATATGTTCGTGACACCATTCATCTCCTGCAAATAGAGGGCACACGTGTCTGGGGACTCTATACTGGTTACCATACATGTGGAAGCCTTGTATGGTTCTATACCACACACTAAGGGGCTTGTCTGTATTCGAAAAGTACTATCACAGATCACGAAGAATCTTTCCATGACTTTCTTTTGCCATTGTTGGAACATATATTGAAACACAATGTTTTCTCCTTTGATGGCAGGCATTTCCTCTAGGTGCAGGGGGTGGCCATGGGCACTTGTGCCCCTGGCTACGCCAACCTGTACCTGGGGGCATGGGAGCAGATTATTTGGGGATAAGGGCTTCTCTATGTACCTGTGCCACATTCTTATGTGGCGCAGGTACATAGATAACGTATTCATCCTCTGAGACAGTCCAGCGGACTTACTTGATGAATGTTTAGCGACCTTGAACAAAAACAAGTTTAATCCTAAATTTACTATGACATCAAGTAGTTCTAGGATTACATTTCTAGACGTTGAAATTTACAAAAATTCTGATATGTTATCCTGCAAGCTTTACCGTAAATCTACCGTGGGTAACACAATCTTACACTCGTCAAGCTTTCATCCCAGGCCTCGTCACTTCCATTCCACATAGCCAATATTTGTGTATTAAACACAACTGCTCCAATGAAGAAAATTATAAACAGGAGACAAAATTGCTGAGAAATAGGTTACTAGAAAGGGGTTATAGTCACAGGTGCCTTAAAAAGGCATCTAATCGTGTAGCCACCAGGAATAGACACGATCTGGTATTTTCTAAAAATAAAAACAAAAAAAGGACAAATCTGGATCTAATGAAACTACAAGAATTATTACTACCTATTGTAACGAACATCTCAAGGTTAAACAAATTCTTAGTAAATAATGGCACCTGCTAACCTTAGATCCCAGTATAGGTCCCTATGTCCCATCATCTCCCCTAGTTACAGACAATCTACATCTATGGGAGATATCTTGATCTTAAGAAAATTTAGAGGTCACACACGGGGTGACCCATGCAAACTTTTTGGCACTTTTCCATGTGGTTCCTGTGCATACTGTCGTTATATGGACACATGCAAGAATATACAATTACCCAATGGTTGGAGATTCAATCCCAAACATTTTGCAAACTGCCAAACAATGGGAGTGGTATATCTCTTGCAATGTGGTTGCGGCTGTTACTACATAGGTAAAACGATTCAAAAGCTATAGCAAAGAATTTACCGCCACATCGTGGCTATGCAGACCAGCAACCCCGATTTACCACTGGGGAGACATGCACAGGTCCACAGTGGCCTTTTTCCCCAAAGTATCCGTTTTAGTGTTGTGTACTGTCTAGAGTACATTCGAATCCACGGGGTGGAGATTTTAACAAGCTCCTCCTAACAACGGGAGCTACGTTGGGTATCCAATTTAAATGCCATCTTGCCACCGGGTTTGAATGAAGCCTTTAACTTCAAACCTTTTTTATATGGCTTCTCATCCAGTGGTTTTGAGAGACACGTGATTTACAATGCTCTCTGTGTATTTTGTTGAATATTTTGTTCCATATCTAACCCACCATGTGGCTATTCTTTAGCTTTAGCCTATGAAATGGAGCGAGTACAGAGAAGGGCAACAAAGCTAATAAAGGGTCTGGAGGATCTTAGTTATGAGGAAAGGTTGCAAGCACTGAACTTATTCTCTCTGGAGAAGAGACGCTTGAGAGGGGATATGTTTTCAATTTACAAATACTGTACTGGTGACCCCACAATAGGGATAAAACTTTTTCGCAGAAGAGAGTTTAATAAGACTTGTGGCCACTCATTACAATTAGAAGAAAAGAGGTTTAACCTTAAACTATGTAGAGGGTTCTTTACTGTAAGAGCGGCAAGGATGTGGAATTCCCTTCCACAGGCGGTGGTCTCAGTGGGGAGCATTGATAGCTTCAAGAAACTATTAGATAATCACCTGAATGACCGCAACATACAGGGATATATAATGTAATACTGACACATAATCACACACATAGGTTGGACTTGATGGACTTGTGTCTTTTTTCAACCTCACCTACTGTGTAACTACGTAACTATATACAGGTCCACGTTGGGGCCCCCCTGCCCTTTTGGCTCTTTTTCCCCTTTCTCCTGCCCAGGCTAACTACTGATATTTTTATATTTTTTCAGTTAGATCCTGTCCTTCATTTTGATGCATTTTAGAACTTTATTTTTGCACTTCTTGTGTTCTGTTGTTCTATATTTGATGCTATTTCATCTTTAAAGGTGTGTTGTGCTTTGTATCATTGACATTACTGTATACTATCATGATTTAATGCAGGGGTCTCAAACTGGGGACCCTGCAGCTGCCTGTGGGAGTCATGCTTGTAACTGTCAGCCTTGCAATGCTTCATGGTTCTTGTAGTTTCGCAATAGCTGGAGGGATGCCAGTTTGAGACCCATGATTTAATGTATGTGCACTAATTGTTGCTTTCTCTCCATTTCAGGCAGCCGTTCAGCCTGTTCAGGGCACGTGCAGTATGGGTTCTCTTTCCATCTTGCCAGCACATATTGCCCACTTTAGCGTGTCGGTGGCCACGGACATCCGATGACATCGCACCGTAGGTGCGAGGTGACACGGGATACCGTTTGTGTCAGGGGATCATCTGGTTGACGTTTTTCCTATGCACATTTTGAGCACAGGTGCTGAAATGATTTACCCCTTGATGGGGCCTCCAGTCATCTGGTGTCCACTCACTGTAGGCACTGGATGTTATTCACGCCATTGGGTGTGTACCTCCAGTGCCTTGCTCCCATATAAAGTGTATTTTAAAACACAGGCTGCACATTCTGGGAAAGCACAGCATCATGGAATAAAGAGAGAAGCTCTGCTTTTGCTTTACAAGATTTATCCACTTACACTTTCACCCCTCCTTGTTTAATACCTGTATGATTTTCTGC